>OX638360.1:20418699-20782787 GCA_951812935.1 Hermaeophaga mercurialis
GTGAACTAAATAAACCTTCCTCCTCCTGTTTAAACACCCAAATTCACCTAAATATTAACAAATTTAACCCATTATTCAAAAGTTTGTAAGTGTGTGGTAAGTAATCACTTCTTTTATTTTTAAAACCTATTTAAATTAACCACTAGTCAACATATTCTTCTCTCCTACATCCACCTTCATATTTGAACGTCTCTCAGATCTATTCTTCCTTTTTATTGTCCTGGCCTTTTACCTTTCCCTTTACTTAAAAATAACCTTACTCTTTTTCTAACTTTGTCAAAAACCACATGTTCATAATTTTCTCACGTAAAACATCTTAATTTTTTATTTATTTTACATGTTTTTTAAAAAACACTTGTTGTCTTTTATTGGGACAACTTTCAGGCCTGGGCCTTTAAAAACCAAATTTTTAAAAATGTTACTGTTTTCTACTATATTAATGTCGTTTTTTAAAAAGTTAATTTAAGATGTATTGTTACTGCGTTGATGTTCTCTACTTTTGTTTTATAACCAACCTTCTCTACTTTTTTGCACTTTTGTAAGTATCATGTTTGCTTTATGTATGATCTTCTATCATCAATTATTTTTTCAGTTTGTCCTGATGATGGCATTGTTTTGCCGAAAGCGCTTGACACTCTTTTGACTTTGAGAAATATATATATTTCTTTTACACATATCTTTAAATAAAGAATCTTACACACTTTAAAATACAACTTATTCAGCCTTTCTTTCATTACATAGTGTGTACGCACCAAACACGTAACCTTTTGTTACTCTTCAAAATCAATTATTATCAGTATGGATCACAAGGTGCTACCTTACCTTAGACTAGCAGAAAAGAGGGAGTTACTTAAACTAGACATCTGGTTCATCCACCAATGCAAGAAACTCAACATCACTCCGTCATTCGCCAGATGCAGACTACCTAAGAACATTCCAATCAAGTATTCTTCATACATCGAAAAGAAAATCATGAATTCTGAAATTTGTAAACATTACTCTAAGCTCAACAGCATAAACTTAGAACTTAAGTCTCTTTATGATAAACTTGTAAGAGTGATTCCTTACCACACACTTCAAGCTTTCTTAAACGACATTCAAGATAAAGTAAGTTTTTCTAAACATTCCAAATATACTAAACTCAATAACAAACTCAACCTTTTGCTTAGAAAGAACAATAATGTTCATAAAAAATCTCCTTCTAACCATTTTCCTAAATTTTCTAATCATAAATTTCATGACAGAGTTAAAAACCTTACTGATGTTTTCTTTGACAAAAATGAACTGCACTTTTTATCCTTAGGTCTTAAATTTTCAATTAATCCTAACATAAATAAAAAATTGTTAGAAGAATTTTCCATCGATATAGACTTCATCATTAACCATTTTTCTAATGACCCTGACTTAGTTAATTCTTTCAAATCCCAATGCTTAAATATTCTTAATAAACATCTCTCTTCAAGACACACAATTAACAACAATTCCCTCGCTTTGAAACACTTAACCTTAATCAAGAGTATCAAACAAAAAATAACTATTTCCAACTTAATTTTAACCAAAGCTGATAAAGGTAATTGTTTAGTTATCATGTATAAGGATGAATATATTTTAAAAACTGAAAATTTTTTAGAAAATAATGACTTCAAATTACTTGCCTCTAACCCCTTCAATAAATACAATAAAGATCTGAAATCTTCCATTCTTAAATTCAAAAATTTCTTCACCAACCTCAATCTTAATCCTAACTCTTTTCTTTTAAAAAACCCTTTCATCCCTCGCCTTTATGGCTTACCAAAAATTCATAAACCCAACTCCCCTATGAGACCAGTCGTCAGTTTCTTCAATTCCCCTGCTTCATCCCTCGCAAAATTCTTAAACAATTTTTTAAACCAACTACTTAATTACAAACCAAAATTCACGGTCGTTAACTCTTTAGACCTCATTAACAAGACTAAAAATTTAGTTCTTCCCCATGATATAAAATTAATTTCCTTTGACGTTTGTAACCTTTACACTAACGTTCCAAAAAATGAAACTCTCCCTATAGTTAAAAATCTTTTATTAAAAAACAATATCAATCCAGATACAATAACATTCACCCTTGAACTCTTAAAAATCTGTCTGGACCAAGATTTCTTCCTTTTTAATAATAAATTTTACCAGCAACCTCATGGCTTAAGTATGGGTAATCCTCTGAGTTGCCTGATGGCTGATCTCTTCCTAGATCATCTTGAAAATGAAAAAATTCTTATTCCTACTAATAACCAATTTATTCTTAATTGGCATAGATATGTTGACGACATTTTTGTTATCTTCAAAGGTAACTCTTCAGATATTAATAACTTTCTTCTTTTTTTGAACAATCTCCACCCTAACATTTCCTTCACAGTTGAAATTGAAGTGAATTCCTCGATTAATTTTCTTGATCTGTCCATTACCCTTTCGAATAACCAACTTTCTTTTGACATATATAGGAAACCTACTCAAACTGATCATCTTATCAATTTCCATTCCAATCACTCTTTCCAACATAAAATGTCCGCTATTTACTGCTATGTTCACCGCTTACTCAATGTTCCTTTATCCCCAGACAATTTTTCCAAAGAAGTTAATATCTTAAAACAATTAGCTGTTAACAACAGTTTCCAGCCAAATATTATCGATAAAGTCCTCCATAAATTAAAACTAAAACGTAACATACAACAAGCATATAATGTAAGTCCTGTCCCTTCGACTAATTTAAAATATTTCTCATTACCTTACCTAGGAAAAATTTCCCATGACATTTCCAAAATCTTCCGAAATTTAGACAATATCAAGATATCCTTCAAAAACAACCTTTCCATTAAATCGTTACTTAGTCACACAAAAGATTCTCTTCCCATCCTTGACAAAAGCGGTATTTACAAACTTTCTTGTTTAGATTGTAATTCAACTTACATTGGAAAAACTGTTCGAAAACTGGACATTCGAATCAAAGAACACATCAGATACCCTGATAAGTCCACCTTTGGACACCATTTAAAATTTAACAAACACAATTTCAACCCCCCTGAAAACGTTAAGATTTTACACAACATCTTCAATTGTAACTTTAAACTTGATCTTCTCGAAGATCTTGAAATCCTTCGTGAACTAAATAAACCTTCCTCCTCCTGTTTAAACACCCAAATTCACCTAAATATTAACAAATTTAACCCATTATTCAAAAGTTTGTAAGTGTGTGGTAAGTAATCACTTCTTTTATTTTTAAAACCTATTTAAATTAACCACTAGTCAACATATTCTTCTCTCCTACATCCACCTTCATATTTGAACGTCTCTCAGATCTATTCTTCCTTTTTATTGTCCTGGCCTTTTACCTTTCCCTTTACTTAAAAATAACCTTACTCTTTTTCTAACTTTGTCAAAAACCACATGTTCATAATTTTCTCACGTAAAACATCTTAATTTTTTATTTATTTTACATGTTTTTTAAAAAACACTTGTTGTCTTTTATTGGGACAACTTTCAGGCCTGGGCCTTTAAAAACCAAATTTTTAAAAATGTTACTGTTTTCTACTATATTAATGTCGTTTTTTAAAAAGTTAATTTAAGATGTATTGTTACTGCGTTGATGTTCTCTACTTTTGTTTTATAACCAACCTTCTCTACTTTTTTGCACTTTTGTAAGTATCATGTTTGCTTTATGTATGATCTTCTATCATCAATTATTTTTTCAGTTTGTCCTGATGATGGCATTGTTTTGCCGAAAGCGCTTGACACTCTTTTGACTTTGAGAAATATATATATTTCTTTTACACATATCTTTAAATAAAGAATCTTACACACTTTAAAATACAACTTATTCAGCCTTTCTTTCATTACATAGTGTGTACGCACCAAACACGTAACCTTTTGTTACTCTTCAAAATCAATTATTATCAGTATGGATCACAAGGTGCTACCTTACCTTAGACTAGCAGAAAAGAGGGAGTTACTTAAACTAGACATCTGGTTCATCCACCAATGCAAGAAACTCAACATCACTCCGTCATTCGCCAGATGCAGACTACCTAAGAACATTCCAATCAAGTATTCTTCATACATCGAAAAGAAAATCATGAATTCTGAAATTTGTAAACATTACTCTAAGCTCAACAGCATAAACTTAGAACTTAAGTCTCTTTATGATAAACTTGTAAGAGTGATTCCTTACCACACACTTCAAGCTTTCTTAAACGACATTCAAGATAAAGTAAGTTTTTCTAAACATTCCAAATATACTAAACTCAATAACAAACTCAACCTTTTGCTTAGAAAGAACAATAATGTTCATAAAAAATCTCCTTCTAACCATTTTCCTAAATTTTCTAATCATAAATTTCATGACAGAGTTAAAAACCTTACTGATGTTTTCTTTGACAAAAATGAACTGCAATTTTTATCCTTAGGTCTTAAATTTTCAATTAATCCTAACATAAATAAAAAATTGTTAGAAGAATTTTCCATCGATATAGACTTCATCATTAACCATTTTTCTAATGACCCTGACTTAGTTAATTCTTTCAAATCCCAATGCTTAAATATTCTTAATAAACATCTCTCTTCAAGACACACAATTAACAACAATTCCCTCGCTTTGAAACACTTAACCTTAATCAAGAGTATCAAACAAAAAATAACTATTTCCAACTTAATTTTAACCAAAGCTGATAAAGGTAATTGTTTAGTTATCATGTATAAGGATGAATATATTTTAAAAACTGAAAATTTTTTAGAAAATAATGACTTCAAATTACTTGCCTCTAACCCCTTCAATAAATACAATAAAGATCTGAAATCTTCCATTCTTAAATTCAAAAATTTCTTCACCAACCTCAATCTTAATCCTAACTCTTTTCTTTTAAAAAACCCTTTCATCCCTCGCCTTTATGGCTTACCAAAAATTCATAAACCCAACTCCCCTATGAGACCAGTCGTCAGTTTCTTCAATTCCCCTGCTTCATCCCTCGCAAAATTCTTAAACAATTTTTTAAACCAACTACTTAATTACAAACCAAAATTCACGGTCGTTAACTCTTTAGACCTCATTAACAAGACTAAAAATTTAGTTCTTCCCCATGATATAAAATTAATTTCCTTTGACGTTTGTAACCTTTACACTAACGTTCCAAAAAATGAAACTCTCCCTATAGTTAAAAATCTTTTATTAAAAAACAATATCAATCCAGATACAATAACATTCACCCTTGAACTCTTAAAAATCTGTCTGGACCAAGATTTCTTCCTTTTTAATAATAAATTTTACCAGCAACCTCATGGCTTAAGTATGGGTAATCCTCTGAGTTGCCTGATGGCTGATCTCTTCCTAGATCATCTTGAAAATGAAAAAATTCTTATTCCTACTAATAACCAATTTATTCTTAATTGGCATAGATATGTTGACGACATTTTTGTTATCTTCAAAGGTAACTCTTCAGATATTAATAACTTTCTTCTTTTTTTGAACAATCTCCACCCTAACATTTCCTTCACAGTTGAAATTGAAGTGAATTCCTCGATTAATTTTCTTGATCTGTCCATTACCCTTTCGAATAACCAACTTTCTTTTGACATATATAGGAAACCTACTCAAACTGATCATCTTATCAATTTCCATTCCAATCACTCTTTCCAACATAAAATGTCCGCTATTTACTGCTATGTTCACCGCTTACTCAATGTTCCTTTATCCCCAGACAATTTTTCCAAAGAAGTTAATATCTTAAAACAATTAGCTGTTAACAACAGTTTCCAGCCAAATATTATCGATAAAGTCCTCCATAAATTAAAACTAAAACGTAACATACAACAAGCATATAATGTAAGTCCTGTCCCTTCGACTAATTTAAAATATTTCTCATTACCTTACCTAGGAAAAATTTCCCATGACATTTCCAAAATCTTCCGAAATTTAGACAATATCAAGATATCCTTCAAAAACAACCTTTCCATTAAATCGTTACTTAGTCACACAAAAGATTCTCTTCCCATCCTTGACAAAAGCGGTATTTACAAACTTTCTTGTTTAGATTGTAATTCAACTTACATTGGAAAAACTGTTCGAAAACTGGACATTCGAATCAAAGAACACATCAGATACCCTGATAAGTCCACCTTTGGACACCATTTAAAATTTAACAAACACAATTTCAACCCCCCTGAAAACGTTAAGATTTTACACAACATCTTCAATTGTAACTTTAAACTTGATCTTCTCGAAGATCTTGAAATCCTTCGTGAACTAAATAAACCTTCCTCCTCCTGTTTAAACACCCAAATTCACCTAAATATTAACAAATTTAACCCATTATTCAAAAGTTTGTAAGTGTGTGGTAAGTAATCACTTCTTTTATTTTTAAAACCTATTTAAATTAACCACTAGTCAACATATTCTTCTCTCCTACATCCACCTTCATATTTGAACGTCTCTCAGATCTATTCTTCCTTTTTATTGTCCTGGCCTTTTACCTTTCCCTTTACTTAAAAATAACCTTACTCTTTTTCTAACTTTGTCAAAAACCACATGTTCATAATTTTCTCACGTAAAACATCTTAATTTTTTATTTATTTTACATGTTTTTTAAAAAACACTTGTTGTCTTTTATTGGGACAACTTTCAGGCCTGGGCCTTTAAAAACCAAATTTTTAAAAATGTTACTGTTTTCTACTATATTAATGTCGTTTTTTAAAAAGTTAATTTAAGATGTATTGTTACTGCGTTGATGTTCTCTACTTTTGTTTTATAACCAACCTTCTCTACTTTTTTGCACTTTTGTAAGTATCATGTTTGCTTTATGTATGATCTTCTATCATCAATTATTTTTTCAGTTTGTCCTGATGATGGCATTGTTTTGCCGAAAGCGCTTGACACTCTTTTGACTTTGAGAAATATATATATTTCTTTTACACATATCTTTAAATAAAGAATCTTACACACTTTAAAATACAACTTATTCAGCCTTTCTTTCAAACAAATATGTATTTATTGTAACGGCAAAATACATATTTTACCAACGATAAACTGTACTTCATTTGAATATTAAGAGAGTATTCCAACAATTGCCTATATAATTATAAAGATACTTCCTACCTTATGCTGTTTCTTGTTATTTCCTAATATGGGAGTTTCAAAATACCTAATATACCAATGTATTTTTTATTGTATTGGAGAATCATGTCATAATATACGTATAGTAAAGTAAGCTAAATTAAATATTCATACAGATAAAAGTACAAACGTAAATATGTGAAATATACAATTTTCCTTTAAAAACTATTTAAAAATAATAAGAATAAAAATAAAACTTATGAAAATAATAAATTACCAAACTAAATCCCGATTTAAATAACATTGTTACGCCGCTGATTACCTGACGCATTAACAGCGTGATTCCAAATAAGTTGTGCGCTGACGTGTACATGATCACCTTCTCGAATTGTTTGCCAGACTAAAGTTTCACAAATCCAGCATTTCTTAGGACAAGAACATTTGGATCAAAACTTTTCTTGTTCTGTCCTATCCGTCCATTAAGAATTCTAGAAATGAAACAGCATACAAGTGGATGCTTCAAAAACATAAATGTATCTTCTGTATACAAATGATCTATTAAATCCAAGATTAAACTAGACCTCCCGTATCGCACCAATTTTCTTAATAGTAGATTCCCGCATTCCGACTTTGATTTTTTAAACGGCACTCCCGTAAGCAAATCTATCTCAGAAATGAATTTAATAAAAGCCATATTTCTTCGTTAGGAACGTCAAGCAATCATTAAGCCTTCCAGTTCATTGCAATGAATTACTTACTATTAGAGACGGAAGAGGAATGAGAATCGAATAAATAAAATATTGTTGATAATATTTCATAAAGTGACATCCAAAGGAGTAACATATGTTTCTGTTCATAAACTAAGTGTTAGCTATTAGTCATCTAGGGAAGTGTGAAAATGGTTCTAAAAGAGGGTGAATTGGGTATCACATTTAAATTTCTCAATATTTTATATTTTAATACCTTGGTCTTGACATTGAGATTTGGTATGTGAAACTAGTAGTGAAATTGAGAAAATTCTCATCAGTGTTATTAAATCATGGATTAAAAATAATATTACAAATCATATTTTAATTGTGCTTTGTGTTTTATTTATACAAAAAGTAGTCTGAAGAATCTTCATCCAAACATCAGTAACAATTACATTTGAATATATATAACCTGTCTTAGGTAGTATGGACATAAGTTTGATAAATAATAATATTTTGATAAAAACGTGACACTTCAATCGAGAAGATCGTAACAGAAGACTGAGCATCGATGACCGTACACCAGAAAAACATGCACGTCGAAGATAAATACCAAGTACGTTTACCGATTGTTGTATAGTTGTTTCTGCCATATTCGGCCCAATGTCCATCTTTTCTTTCACAGACACACACACCGGAAAGGAGGCTGACATCTACTATGGAGGTCGAAGACCTCGTACATGTAAGCTTTCAGCGTGCTTGCATTATTCATAAAAATCTACAGGTCTGAAGATGTTCTTGTCCTTTGAAATTTTCACCGCTCAAAAAAGCCACAAGTCGTTTTGGTACTTTATCTATTAAACAGCGTCTTAGTTGACGCTAAAAGACTCCGTTTTTATATTGAAAAATAAAAATTATGCCATTTCGTTTTAAAACTAAAATAAAAAAATTGATTGATGAGCAAGTTATTCATATTTACAATACCGAACCGATAGTGGAACTGAAAACTACCAACATAGACAGTCCATTGTTACATGAAATTATTTCATTAACTCTCAAAATGGAACATGTACGTAATTTTAGCTCAAATATGTGCGTGTTTCGGTATATGAATATATACATAGTTGGGATAAAATATAGAACCAAGTAAAAATCTTTAAAACGAAACGTACGATATTTATGAAATTTTGTAGGTAAATGAAACAGGGCAAAATCCAGTTGATGTACATTTTTTTGTTAATAATATACTTCCGATTTAACCGGAAATACCGTCAACATTTTTAATTTAAATGGGATACCCTGTATATTTTTGCAGATTTTGAAAGATTTTATTATTTCGAATTCGCACATACTGGGTTTACCTTAAAAAATCAGTAAAACGAAGAATACAGCACTTTAATAAACCACTTTTACGTTTTTATACATTAGAGTAAAATACCATTTAGATAAACAAATTGATATTGTTTGTATTAATAGTAAGAAATAAACGAGTGCTATCTAGTGAGTAACTGTTGTCAAACTGTCAATTTGTAATTTACGGAAATAAATTGTACGATTAAGAATGGTTCATTTAAGTGAAAAAATGGTATTGAAATATTAATGATGATCGGTTATGGTGATCGATTCATAGAGTGGCCAGCTCGTTCTCCGGATCTAAGTCCGTTAGATTTTTTTCTTTGCTGTTATCTAAAATCACGTGTTTACGTTAAACGACCAACATGCTTGCAGAAATTGAGACAAAGAATTATTGATGAATGTGAACTAATACATGGAGAAGTCTTGGAAAGAGTGACTCAAGAATTTGTTAATAAGCTGGCATATTGTCAGGTGAACGGAAAATATTTTGAACATCTGAATTGATTTTGTTTAAATTATTATTCTCATTAGTCTAAAGTAAATAAATTTACTTATTCTACAACTAAAAGTGAGTTATTTCTCGTTTTTTCAAATTATTTTCACTAAACCCAGTATGTACAAATTCGAGAAATTACAGGCTCTTTCAAAATCTGCAAATCTGCTTCTGAAAATGAAATTCCATCCATTACTTCGGTATATCCATTTATTTTAAAGCTCATATTTTATATTTAAAAATCCATTTATTTTGATTAAACAGTCTTATCGAAATTGCTCAAAAATATTATCATTCTACGTCAGTTTATGTTTTTTGCCGCCTCTTTTGAAAAATACGACCATTATAGCGCAAAAAACATTAATAAATTCGGTAAGAAATATGCTGGGAAATGCTATTTCCCTCCTTACAAGCTTATATAAATGATCTGCCATTAAGTCTAACGCTTTCTTTCGAGCATATAAAAAAAACGGGATACATTGAAAGACATTGTGGAAACCGTAATATTAATAATTTTGTATATCTTAATGCTTTGTTTGGCCTCTAAACAGAATTGAAGCTTGTTTCCTTCAAAAGTTTATACTTTTCTTTAATTCATAATCAGGAAGTCTGAAGAACTTTTTCTAGAACAATTTTAATTACAACTACAAAACAAGTAAATTAGGAACGCGGAGAAACGTGGAGATGTTTTGTTTCCATTAACAGAATTGGGCTAAATTCAGATTCCAGGTTTCTTCTTCTCAAAAGATTTACTTTCTGTCTTTTTGACCACCACACAAATCAATTTTTTTTAGCCCGAAGGGAGGAAAACGCATTTTCCAAATGAAGTAAAATGTTGAAAATCGAGTCGATAACCCCATTCCATGGCGTCGATTTTTCACGCTTTTCCAATATCTTGGTCCACATTTCACCCAAATAGCCTACAACTTTTACCCGAGTCGTTGACAACAAAACAATTTCCCAGCGGATTCTCCAAACTCGAGTATCTGGTTAACCCATATTTGTTTTTACCAAACCTTATATACAGTGTAGTCCATGTAAATTGGAAACACCACCATAGTATTTGAACTTATTAATCGAATTCGACCATTTTTTTTAAATGTTGAAAGCTTTATTTGGAGATAAGGGTTCAAAAGAGTTATGCCTATTTTTAAGGCACACCACGATGTTTTTTCTTACTCAAAAATCCAGAAATCTTATTACGGATTTTTTTGACAAAAAAATGAGTACGCCACTGGATTTAGACGGCTTCTAAATAGGTGTGACTCAACTTTGATTAAAATATGTTTATTAATTAAAAAGTTATGGGAAACTCAATTTCAAAAATATAACAGTTACAAGTTTATATAAATGTCAATAGCGATTTTTTTTGTCAAAAAAAAAGAGTACACTCTATGTATACATTTTATTAAAACTTTTCGAAATTTAGGTATTTATTTCTTTTTCAATAATGAAATATTGATTTGGAGGCAGGAAATTGAAATTATTTGAAATAACAATATGAATTCCCATGGTATTTTTTGAAATCATGAAAAGAACATATACAGGGTGAGGCCTTAATGGGACAAAGCTCAATTACTTCGCTATTATTAAAGATACGAAAAAAAAGTATTTACAAAAAGCAGTCTTGAGATTCACATTTTAAAATAAGTCCCAAATATACAGTGTGTTCAGGATCGCAGTGCCAGACCAAAATTCGAATTTCTAGTATGTTGTCTAAATTTACTAGATTTAAATATAATTCAAACAATATAGTATCCCCGAACGTCTCAAAGTGAACAGTTATAAATAAATCTCAAAACAACCCTCGTACTTTTATTTTGAATGCGTACATTCTTTCCTTACTTTTTTGTTGCTAAAGAAAGTTCCCCGATCTTCATATCATTAGTGTAAATATAGTGGATTTCTATGATAAATATTGTGTGATGTTCTGTTCATACTCGCTCAGCCACTCCAAATTTGTATAATTCTCCTCGTACTGTACAAGTTATTTGACTCTTAGACAGGTTCGAAAATAATATATTTATAGAATTACGGATCTATGCGAGCATAAGAGAACGCATTATGAAGAAGCGAGAACGCATTACAATTTTCTCTCTAATGACTTTAACAAGAGAATATCGAGGTGAGATTCCCTTTTTTGTGAAAATTGATCATTGGATCTGAAACTTAGATACATTTATGGTTTGTTTCGCCAGTGTTACACTAAGAAAGGGGTAATTATTCCCTGTTGTTTTTCCAAGTTTTTTGTAGGCGGTGTGGTTTATTAGATATTGGAATATCTGCAATTCTTGTTTTTCTTTGTTTCTTTCTTTTTTTTAATGTTCTATTTCGTATTTATAATCCTTATAAGTGTATGTTTATTTATTTTATTTGGATTATCTGTGGGCATATTTCTTTCCTTTACCTTGGAATATTTTGGTGTCATCTAGATAGTTATCACTCCATTTCAAATTTATATTTTATTCTTAGGTCTTTGATCTTTGTAGGTCATTTATTCGTGCAGAATTTCAACCATTTTTTTCTATTGTTATTTAATGTACCTTTACAAATTAGCTTTTACATTCTTTCACTATTATTTGACATTTGTCTAATCTTCTATAATTTATTGCGGATATATCTAAAAAATATTCGAATGTATGTACTTGGTGAAAAGTTATAATTTATAATTAAAAATGTATCTATATTGCCAGCACTGAATATAGAAGTCCTCGTTTCTTTATATTTAAATTTCTACATCCTTTTTCATATAATGAAATTATTTTTTAAAGCCGAAAGAGGCAGATGTAATCCGATTTAATTAAACTAAAAGCTCATAAAGCTCTGAAAATAGGCCTCTACTTATACCATATTTCATAATTAGGTCTTCATAACGAACGTTTTTTTATTTCCAGAATGGTAGTTACTTCGTTTTTTGTTCCCATCATTAAATTGATTAATTTGATGTTCTATACAACATTTGTTCTTAAACAGAGTCATCTAAAAAATTAATAGATATTTATCGACGAGAAAATAAAACTAGAAATTTTCATTTAATATAAGATACAACACAGATTTTTTAATTTACCAAATTTTGAAGCCGAAAATAATATTAAATGAACTATTTCTATTGTATTAAAGTGTAGAAGTACAAAGAGAGAAAACCAACAACTCATCATTCCAACAAAAAAAAAATTAATTTTGAACACCATTTCTTGAGTATCACTTTAACGTGAAATTCTATAAGAAGTAATTTGTTCTTATATATAACTGTTATCCTATAATAATTTATTTTAAAATGAAATAATGACCGTAATATATATTTTTGTTTGTGTATATCTATACTGATTCCTAATCAAAAACGATGATTTTCCTTTTTTCTTTCCTCATTATCAAAACTCAATTAAGACTCGTTATTGAAATAATCCAGACACTAATTCCTTGCTAATTACTAATTACGGGATCTCGCAACTTTTCAAATTACTCGACATCAATGTGGCATTTCAAATTAGAAAAACTACTCAGGAAGTACTGATTGCTGCGTTGCATTGCTCTTGACGTTGTTAATAATAATAGTAGTGAAGTTATCCATCCAAACGTCATAACTCGTTACTTTTGTAAGTTCAACGAGCGTTAAATCGCATTAACAGATGTTTATCGTACCTGCGTCCCTGCGTGTGTAGTTCTTGAGTGTCAAAGGATTATCTCAAGAACGAAGAATTTTTTATAAATTTATTATCTTCGATAACAAGGTTTGATGACGTTTATAAATGATTGAGAAGTGAATGATGAATGAGTTGTTCCTGCAATAAATACAAGCCATTATCCAGATTCTTTATAGCTCTTGGGTAATGTTCCAGAAGTGTATAATATTTATGTTAATTTTTGTAATAATGCTACTTAAAAAGAACTGAAAATTAGGAAGACCTTAAACATTTAGAACAATTTGGAATATTAGAAGCAGAGAATATTTCTTTCAGGAGCAGAAGAGTACTAGTTCTAGATTACAATGTACCTTAAATTATTGAAACATATCTTAATAATGATTCATAAATAAGTACCAATATGCGAATATTGTATAGCATCTGGATAATAAGAAAAATAAATTACTGGACTTATCATGATACTGATTTAAGCACTTCTGTGAGGACCTGATAGACACATTCTTCCAATTTGGACTGGATCAATAAATGAAGTAATCGTTTTGAATTGGTATTTCCTCTAAAATTTTTATAACTTATCACTACCACACCATTTGCAGTAAACTCTAGTTTTATTTCTTCTTCAAGATGTATGTCATTACTTTACATTTGTTTAATTCAGTCGTAAAGGATGACCAGTTTTCTACTCTCAAATTTAATGCAATAAAGGAAATCTAACCACAGTAAACATTTTGGGAGCATCAGTATGCAGTTATCAATTCATTCAATTGATTTTACAATATGATTAACAGAAATGTTGAATATAGGTCGATCTATATTGTGTCCTTGTGGAATACCTTGTGTTGCTAGAAATTAGTTTAAGTTTAATGACGTTTACTAAATAAGTACAACTTCAATCAATTTATTTTTTGTCTGAAACATTTACAGTAGACACTCGTGTAGTGAAAATCAATGTATGAGTAGAGAGATATTAAATTGTAGATGCTTATGAAGTACGTACTGCACTATAAGTTCCTCTAGCTAGAGGATAAAATGTATGAAATAGTTTTAATATTTATTTAAGTTTTATTGAGTTTGAACATTTACTATCATCTATCTTACAATATTTAATGAATTATTATTTATATGATCTTACATTGTTTTAAAACTAAATAAGAATTAACATCTTTCTTGCTCTTATATAACATACCTTTGCTGAAGAACTTATAATTTAGATAAAAAATCAATTAGCGTTCTTCACTCAGTCGGTGTATAATTATTTAGCTTTAGTTATTTGTAATGAGGATTTTTACTGATGATAATGTTCATTATTATTAATTACGTTAAATGCTAGTTTATTATCAGATTGTTGCATTTTTAAAATTCCAAAAAGACGTGGCCGTCGTCGTCGATCCAGCATGTCAGAAATTTTAAGTACTAAAGTACTGGCAAACATTGAATATCTGTGGGATCTGAAAGATTGAGATACTTGACACCAACGAAAAATATAATAAATGATTCTACTCTATTTAATTTGCTTTTTTGTTCACAATAAAAGATGTAATTGATATTACTGTAAAAAAATTAATATTAGTATAACTTTAAAAAAACCATAAAATTTTTTATTTTAAAATAGTAATATCCCGATCTCATTTCTTTTTATGGCTTTCCTAAGAACTGATATGCATTTTATTCATTCGTAAAATATGAGTACGGAGTGTCCATAAATCATCGCTTTTATATCCGGGAAGTGAACTACAAATGTTGAAGTAAAAACAAAAGAAAAGAACTCGAACAAATGCATTTTGTGTGCCAAAAAAAAATTAAAAAGTCCTAAGAAACTTGGTCTCTCAGTTAATAAATTATGTCGATTTGTATACATTTATAATATAGCACCTTATTGTAATAAGAAAGAGGCCGACCAAACAATGAGCATTTCTAAAACTAAGTTTAAATCTTTGATTCAATAGATGATAGCCCCCTTTTCTACCTTTGTGGAACATTATGGCTCATTTAAGTATGGATTAATTAACATGTATTTTAATTGAACTCAACACAAAGGAACAGTTTAAAGTGTCACTACCCAGTTGTGCACAACAGTCATGATTAATTCGCCGTTTTGTGTCACCTAATTCCCTTAAAACCTCCTTATTCAATACCATAATCAAAGCATGTGGTACACAAACTACCGAAATCCCCAAAATTCGAAGGTCTTTTGTAGAGACCAGTATGGCGCTATTGTAGTGTTTCAACCCTCTGAAAATGTGCCCCACACTCAAATTGATTCAACGTTTTTGGCTCTGACACACATTCCACGAGCGGAGCGTTCAGTTCATTTGCTCCTTCCGCTTTACCCACAAAGATAAATAACAGTTCTTCATGGAGGTTGTGCTAATAAGTACTGAGATTTATTGGAAAATTATACGCTTTCAAAATATGAATGGGCAATCCGACATTTTGGTATCGCAGTGGTTTATGTAGTCTACAAAAATAATCGAGTCTAAGGTGCCGTGAATTTTGAAAATATAAATTATTGTATAAATGAAGCTAGCAAATTGGGACTTATTGGAAATTCAGTTATTAGATTTGGATTATTGTGGTTTTATTTGTATATACGAGATTAAAACAACCAGATAAGTCACATTAGGCAAAACACCACACAGACACTAAACAACACAATGGAAACAACAATGGAAGTACTTCATGTAAGTGTCAAGAAAGAAGAACTTGATTTTTTAGAAGAATATGAAAAAAAGAAATACCTAAAATGTCCTTTTAGACTCTAAAATTTAGAGTAAATACTTATATAATTACCAAAATTTTTTTTAGAAAAGAAGAATACTATTCTCTATATTGCTTAATGGTGGTCAGTTGAAATGTGATGTGAGGTTGTTTACACTTAACAAAATCTGTCAATTTTGCCTGTCTTCGAAAATGTCACTGTGAGTGATGAAACAGAAATAATTTAAAAAAAAAGCATTGTAATACGCTGGAAATTCATATAACTACAATTTATCTTTTCATATTTATTATGGATAATTTCCACAAAGTAAGGGTGAAAACAATTAATTCCATTTCTATTTTGTTTCTTCACAATTACATATAGAAACAATAACTGTCCTCAATGTTTTTCTGCCATAAAGAATTTTATAGTTGGGGCCATGCTGTTCGTATAATGCAGGGATTTCTTGCAACTTTTGTTTTGCTTAGATCCACCTCAATACCGTTACTTTGATTTGATTAAATAATATAAAATGCTAATTCTATTCATACAAGTCATTCAGAATATGGTGAATAATTCAACTCAGTAATGAGCCTGTATCTAACTTATTTTGGGATAAATTATTAGCTGTTATGGCCAAAATTCCAAGGAACTGAGATAAATCACCCATTGTACTGATTAACAGACTATATGCTTAATTATAGAGTCCGAATACCATAAAAAAGTTTAAAATTATGATTTATTTAGCATACCTAACAGTAAATCATTTTTATAGTTAATAGTAAATATGTTACAACAATACAATGTACATTAGATAATTTATAATCTAAAAAACTTTTTATGTAAAATACATTTAAATTTAATTATTTTATTTTTCTAAATAAATTTGTTACACTTTGAAGGCTTATCTTTAACTTTCTATCAGTTCTAGATCGTTTAGTTAGACATGATGACATTTTAAGTCCTTCCAGTAAAATGTACGTCTATTACATTTTTTATCAACGTTATTATGCATTTAATATCTTCTCTGATTCAATTTTAGTGAAAGCGATCGAGTGGAAACATAAAATCGAACGAAATTACTTAATGTACTTATGTGCGTCAAATTTGATGGATAAAAACGAAAAATATACCCAAAGGAAGAATGAGGGTTCGGAAACTAAATTTTAAAATAATCAAGTCAAATTGAAATGGAAAATGGAATATGGGGTCCAAATATTAAATAAAATAATTTAAAATCGGTAATATTTATATGTTATTAAAAATATTAGTAGAGACTAGTTGAAAGACAAGCTATAGTTAAATAAGTTATTGAAAAAACTAGATCCTGTAAAAACAAAAACTTAGTTGTTTCTATTGCAAAATAAAAATGAATAAACGTGGATATCTAACTTTCTCTATAAAAAATTATCGATTATTTTCCAGTGGTTAAACATTTCATGGCTAATTCTTACCCATTTGTGTCGTTCTATGAGGTTTTTAAGCATCTGGATTTCTTTGTTGTTAACCTTTCATGAACCAGGCTAATTACATAATGCATACTTTTTTCATCATCAGGCCTGACCTATATTCTTATCTGTTCGTGCAATGTTTCAAGTATATATAAAAAGAGCGAGAAGGTTTTCCAAGCCATCGCTCTGTACAAAAACTTTTGTTATTCTTCTTTTAATTGGATGAGCACAATTTATTTTTACATAAGATAAACTACGGTTATACTTTATTCTGCTCTATAATAAACACGAGGCCTCTTCCTTCTGGTTAGTTATTGTTTGAAACAACTGTAATTTTTGTTTTTTTCATTTTATTACCAATTACCGATGAATAAATAATTTTTTCCCAAAAACAATTAAAAATCGTGACCAATTAAAACTAAGTGATTTTTTTCGCAATTATTATATTTGAAGCCAAATGTAGGTGTATTATATAAAACCATTGTTAATATCGCCATATGTGTCCGGTTGATCAATTATAGATAAAATAAAGGAAGTACATAGAAAACTACTATACAGTTCATTAGAGAATAAAAGAAACCATATTGCACGATGACACGCAGTTACATCAAAGAGCTTTTGACTTTTTCAACTAACAAAGCTTGTGCATGATTTTTTCGGCGTTAAAAGTTGAACAGCAGCTGTTGCTGTTGGGTTAGCGGTACACTATGTGTAATTTTTATTTAATTAAAATACATTTTTCGAAGCGTTAGAAGATTAATAGTTAAGTGTCACACACACACACACACACACACCATTTTATGTTATCTAATAGGAAACACCGCTCGTTAAATAAACAGAAAAATATTTTTATTCAGGTTATCAAAGAGAATGGTACTTTCTCTATGGAACATTTTTTTCCAAAAATAAGCTAGTAGTTATACTTATACAGGGTGTTCAAAAAAAGATCGATATTTGAACAGGGTATAGTGTGTATGGACCAAAATAAGGCAACAAATCTTAATAATCATGTGTCCGCAAATTGACAGTTTCGGAGATAGAGTTATTTATTTTAGAAGCATTTTGCGTTTACACATTATTTTTATTATTTACAAACAAACGAAAATAAGGAACATAGAAAATGAAATATGGAAACAAAAAATAGAAAATAAAAATACTGAAACAAAGTTATTAACGATATATAATGGGAAACCAATAAGTAAATTCAAAGGTGATATTAATAAGATTTTAATTTAATTATTGTCAAAAAATAACTCATTTTTTTACTTAAATACTATTGAGCGTTATTTGTATTTTTAAGGAAACTTAAGACCTTTGTATTTTACTTTATATTTTATTTATTTAATAATAAGGAAGTAATTTATGTTTGATGTGGTTATTATATTTTAATTATGTACATCCAAAATTATCAAGCGAACGAACATGGTGAATGTAAATATTATTTTTCAGAGAATATACAGATACACCTGAAATCTAAAGTTAAAGTTAATATAAATTTCTGTTTAGCCCTATATGAAAAAAAACAATAAATTCAAATTATATTTGATATTATTACTTATTTGAAATGAAATGGAACTGTAAAAAGAATTCAACAATGAAACAACACGTTTTATTACATAATCTATAATTAATTTTAAAGATTATAGGACTTATTATGAAGAGTTTAAAATGTTGTTGGTTAATTATAAATTTATTAAATGTTATATAATTTGAACCTAATAATAATTAGTAATATGAAAAATTGAGGTTGAAATTTGGTTACAAATACAACAAACTTTGTAATTGAAATAATAAACTATGAGAACTATATATAAATTTCAATTTTTAAAAGTCCCAATAAGGCTCTACTGGCTTTGGGTTACTTAAGAATTTGCTTAAATTACTTTCTACTCACTTTGTCAATGTGTTTAGGAATTGTTACCAATATTTAAATGATACATTTATATTGTAGGTTTTTTATTCTTTTGCTGCATATTAAAAACATGACCTAAACCAATAATCAAAACATAAACAAAAAAAAGCTGTTGTTACTTCAATTTTCTTCTCGGAAACCGTCAATTTGCCCCATGTTTAAGACTTTTTGACTTATTTTGATCCATACTATGCCCTGTTCAAATATTCGATCTTTTTTTTAACAACCTGTTTAAAAGCTAATAATAAACATATACGAAGTGAGGTAAAAGGAACGTTTAGAGTACCAACTCGTAAAGTGGGCATTCACTCTTATATTCGTTAAGTACTAACTTGAACTGAATACTAAGATGGATTCACACATTAAAAAGTTTTAAGTCAAAAAATACTGATTCCCTAAGGTTTATCAATAACAACACTGTAGATAATAACTTGTACATTTAAGTCATGCGAGATATTATTTTGAGCTTGTATGAAATTCTAGAGTGTTCGTCTTTTAATTAAATATAAACTACACAACTTGTTCCGCAAACTATCTTATTAACAAGTTCAGTTAAGCAAAAGTATATTACATCAATTTTTAAACAAGTTTTGTAACTGTCTTTTCTATCTAGACCCGAATAAATTCTCAAAATCTCTAAAGTTGGTTTATTTACAGACTTTCTTTCAGAAAGAAACTTTTCCGTTGCCAAACAAATACCTTATCTGCACATTGAAAAACCGCCCTTCATATAAATAAATTTCCAATAAACCTAAGTTATTTTTTGTGTCACCTCTTAAATCCAGCGATTGATAAAAACCCCAATCAGAAATAAAAATAAAAAGTGTCTCCCTCACCTAATCCCTTCCTCAATAAACCAAATGGTAATCTACATACCACAAGGCACTTTTTGAAGATATTTGAATCAGTGGCACCGCAAATATATTTTATCCAATATTTAATTTTTTAATATATTTTTACATACAAGCTTACTATATTTCCGAAATCCAAGATGACATTAAACATATGTATTTGTAATATATATTTTTTACAATAATTATTAAGTTTAGATAAATTATTTGTATTATAAGGTATGGTGATTGTTTTTTGTTTTATTATTTATTAGGACTAAGTTGTTGATTTTTATATCAAAAAAAGAATTGTCAAGTGATGTCAAATATTAAAAGAAGTCAATTAAAAGAATTAATAAACATTTTTAAAGTTATTATTTTATTTTATTATTCCATTTGGCACTTGAAAGGTGGAGCTGTAAAAGTAACTAAAAGCAGAAAATTATGAATAAAAGTAATTAAACTGAGACGAGGGGGAAAATAAGACAAGTAGATGATGATAAAGTAATAGGACAAAAAAATACATCAGAACTAAGAGAAATCTATTTGGAAGAACTATCAGAAAATAAAAGTGATTAAAGTAATGGAGAAGAGTAGAGAAAAATAAATATAATATAAATAACAACTCATTTTTTTTACGTAAATACTATTGAGCGTTATTTGTATTTTTAAGGAAACTTAAGACCTTTGTATTTTACTTTTTATTTTATTTATTTAATAATAAGGAAGTAATTTATGTTTGATGTGGTTAATATATTTTAATTATGTACATCCAAAATTATCAAGCGAATGAACGTGGTGAATGCAAATATTATTTTTAAAAGAATAGACAGATGAGGTTTTCCGAACCTTATTCATCAAAACCCACAGAGCGCAACGGACTGTTGCATAAAAAATGTTTTTGTACCTACTCGCCAGATTTTCACGTTTAATAGAATAACAAATGAATAATATGGGCAAGTGGGGTAGATAAAAGTGCACATCTGCCGATATTCCACTAGTTTTCATTGTCAAGTGCACCCCTTGAAAATGATACAGGACACTGAAGTTTAACAACTGTTAATTTTTCAATACAAACGTCCTAATGCCCCCTTAAATAGAAACCAATTGGAGCCTCTTCCAGGCTGACAATCGCCTGCGATTTAACCATAACATCGGATTGTCCGAATGATTAAAGTCAATAGAAATGTAATCATCCATAATGAAATCGGAAATCGCATTTTGTTTTCCCTTAAAATTTTACATTACTAAGAAACTACTTAATTTTTAAAGCTTAAAAGTTAAAAAGATTGAACCACCAATTAATACAAATGCTAAAATAGAACACATCCAAGAGAATGAAATAATTCGGATGTACACCATTGTAAAATATCTTCAAAATATTATTTAGACTTAGGCCATCCATTGTGATTGTTTAAGAAGATAATGAATTATCATGTTAACAAATTCCGAAATGAATAGAACTATAAAATTTTATGAAGATACAAAGTAGACATTTGTCTATCCGAAGAAGCATAAAACACAATAGCTTCATCAAAAAATAAATTCATACAGAACTTGTTTAACATGAATTAAGTTATTTAAAATATAAACAATGCAACTATGTCCAAATATTAGGGGTTCAATAGAGATTATTTACTAGTCTAACCTTATATTTTAATAACTTCTCAAAATGTTTTTTATTCAAATAGTACACCACTGCTTTATAGTTTGGATAAAAAGAAAGCGCAGATACCAAACTAATACTTAAGCCCATATGTCACAAGATAGTGCCCTTCGAGTGCCGCGGTTCTGTATCGGTTGTGGGAGCGGATATGTATCTGTTCGACTTTCAGACCTAAGATTGTTTCGTAAAAAGGGCATGTGGGAATATGCCAGGTCACTTAGGACCACGGCATCTCGGAACGCTTCGTAATCTTCTGTGTATTTTACCGCAGAGTAGGACCACGAATAAAAATCTTTATCTGAAAAGAGTTTATTTTATTGTTTTAACGTTTTTTTAATGGCACCTAAAATAACACCATTTCATTTAACGTTTGTGTTCTTTTGTAATATAATTAAGTTCACAATTTTTCTACCTGTAATAAAACCAAAGAAACCTCTAAATCGTTACCACATACACTTTAATAACATTGATAACTAGTTACGACATTAATAGTCATCATCAGGTCTAAAACAGAAGTCATAAAATAACAAATGAAAGCACAATCAAAAGACTTACCATAAACTGTTCAAATTCAAAATTACAGTATATTTTAGATTTCACGAGAAATTAAATTAACAGTAATAAGAATAAATGATTAGCAAACTTAACAAACGCTCATTTAACATTGAAAGTAAAATCTAAAAAAGAACCAAAGTGAGTCCACCCCATGAGTGCTGGTTTTAGACTAAGCCAACAAACCAGTGGGCTTGCAAAATAACGTTCGATGATCAACCCAAAATCATCATGATATGGAAATGGAAGCAAAGACCAATAAAAGGAAAATAAACTGAGGATAGTGAACTGGACCCAAAAAGGGTTGAAAATACAGTTAGGGTAGGTGGTTACACAAGTCATACAACCAATATTAAAGGTAGAGACCTGTGTGAAAATAACCCATATCAAAAAGGTGGGGATGTAACAAGGGTCAAAGGAACATAAGAAAAAAGGATCAAACATCAGCCAACCAATAGCCAATATATATCACTATTTAACAAAAAATATTGCATTTATTGTCTAAAAATAATTGGTCATTTGTAGCACAAAAAATACATATTAAAAGACCCTAATGATAAAAAAATGAGAAAAATTGTTTATATGAATTCAATTTCTTACCACTATAGATAGTTGCCTTCAAAAACGAAGCAAAGTTACCAACATGTTATCAATTTTCTATTTACAAATAAAAGGTATTTTCTATATGTGTACGTATAAGGAAATGGCAGTTTATTATTGTTATCTATGGAAATGAATGCGAATATTTTTCAATATTGATTGTGTATGAATATAGAACTTATTTTTATAAACAAGGCTGTCATTCATGCAAAATTATATTAAAAGAATGAACACGTAGGTTGTCGACTACAGCTGTATTGCTCGGATTGAATATATATTGGTGTCTGATGAACGAATTACATACCGTAATATTGATTATAGCCCATTCATTCTTAGATATATTATAAAAGTCATACTTGATGGTGAAGAAGCCAATTTTAAAAAGAATCCAAGATGAAATGGGGTTACAAAAAAGAAGACTTTTGTTGCTTTTCTTGATGTTATTCTAGAAGACTGAAAAGTTGGATTTATCAATTGGATTAGGAAATACTTAACGCCGGAGGTTGAAGGCTCCGAAGATATCCTTGATTGGCAGCGACGTCACAAGAATGTATTCCCAAACTTATCCAAAATGGTAGGGGACTTATTTATCGATTCCTGCAACTTTTGCATCTATAGAGAGATATTTTTTGTGAGCATTCTTAACCGTTACCAAATGACGCAACTAATTAAATGGCGAATTTATAGAGTGTTTAATGTGTGAATAGCTGGATTGGAAAAGGCATATCTTCGTAGTTTGGAAATTAAGCTGTTTTCCTGTATTAATATTATACATTTTTTGAGGTTAGCTTGCTCCAAAAAAATGAAAGTACCAGCCACCACTTTCCTGATTTGCATTTATTTCATTCATATTATCTTTATCACAAAATGTACAAATATCCGATGGGTCGTTTTATGAATTATGCTCCACTAACTGATTGCTACGAAACGCTACTTCGAAATCTTGAAAACTTAAAAAACCTTGTCTTGAAAAGGCCTTGATATATCAGACTTCTTATAGAAAAGCTTAGCTTGCCTAATATTTAAGCCAAATACATGAATCACTACCCAGAAATATCGGTGACTACAATTACCATACAGTACCTTCGAAGTATCGTAAAATAACAATTACAGATTGATATATGAACATGTATAAAAATTTCATTGAAGTTTTTAGAAATCGTCGGTGTAAACCTACTTTTTCATCTAATTAGGTCCATTGAAAAATAGTAAAATATTACAAAATGTAGTATTTTAGTTTTAATTTTGCTTTTATATTTTATTTCTAATCAATCCCATTTAGGATTTAGTCCGACTCAATTTTTCCCAATTTTAATATATTTTATCGTAAATAAGAATAAGACAAACTAGTTAATTCAATGATTTTTTATATTTAAAGGGTTGTCATCAACTAGATTTTGTCATATTTGTTGATTTAACCATAGTAATAGAGGGTATAATTCTCTTTTTTTTTTATTTTTAATAAACTTTCTGTACAATATAAAACTAGGTGTTGGCAACAATGTACAAAAGAATTCAGCTTAAAGGAAAAATCGTCAGCAGCAATCAAGAACAGGCGCAATTACTGGCACCTGCCCTCTTGATTCCACCATCTTCGAAGACTTTATTTTATTAGCATACTAACAAAAGTGCTTCTCTGCAAACCTAAGATCAGATCCGTTTTGAGGTAAAATTTTCATATTACTTCATTTATCCTTTTGTATGAGTACCTACCTTTTTATTTTATTTTATTTCTGTAATGCCGCGTTCGATACATGATCTTTTTAACATTTTGTGTTAAAAATCAAAGTTGATATTCAGTGATGAAACAATCATATGTTACCATTTCATTGTTTGTACAAGATTTTACTATATATTTATAAACTTCATTTCAGCAATAAGTACTTCCTCGTGTTCAAATTTAACCTTGGAAATTATAAGATAATTAGAACTATTAGTTTTTCATATGAGCTTTAACTCACAGAGATGCAACAACAAAAATACGTACACGGACAGTACACTACTGAAATTAACAAATTGCCATTTAAATTTCATATAATCGTTTAATCTAATTTCTTATAGAATTTCTTTCTTACGTTTTGGGTAACACGCTTAATTAGTATTCTAGTTCTTTTCTACCTATTTAGTTGTAGTTTTTAATATAATTTATTGTTATAAGGTTGTTTAGTAGTTGTAGGAGCGCAGGTAATAACGCAACTTTTGCACTTTATCGTTTAAATTTTAAAATACAGCAACACGCTACCCTTAGCGTAGTTCATAATCGCAGAAATGAATTAACCTAACTACCTACTCAATGTTTTTAAAACTGATTTTACTATTTCTTCATCCCACTGCTTCAATTGGCACACAGTGTTGCTGTTCGATAGCGTATTACAAAATCCATTTATTCTACCATAATTTACATTGTGTGATGTCTTTAAATGTGATTAAAATGTAAATCAGATTGCAGGCTTCTTCAGGATTGTGATTTGTTTATAAAAAAATAAATTTTCCTAGAATTAAAATTTAAATTGAACCTGCTTTAAATCGTAGTTTATATCATACCTACTGTTTAATTTAATCCGTTTAACGATCTCCTGAAAATGTATTCATTACATTGTAATGTAAATAATTCAATTATCAAAAATCATTTCCGTATATTTTACTGGAAATAATTATATCTATAATTGCTAACAGGATATTTATTATATATACGATCCTCTAAATAAACGAACTATAATTTAATTAATGAATAATCCAGCAACAGTACTATGACATCAAATGTAATGTATTCATTGATAAGCAAAAAATGTTGTTTTTCGAAATAAAGAAATTTTTACCTAGCGAGTAGAGCAAATTAAATAAAATTTAATATTACAAAAAAGTTTATGAAACTGTAATGATTTGCAAGCAAATTAGTTTGGTTAATGATTACAAATAATAGGAAAAGTAAATACAAAAAACAAATTGCAATTTGCAATGTTTCGCTCATATTAAAACATCTGCATTTACAAATTGAATCAACCGTTTTTATACTCAAAAATTCATATGAGCATCAATCACTATACACGAGTATTAGGCCTTTTTTTAATTTATAATTCCTATATGTTTGAAGAAATTTATTTGATTTTACAAAATCTAATATTTCGACCATTTTTGTTTAAAATTAATTCATTTTAAAAAAGCTATAATTATCAACACATTTTTCGTTTAGCCGGTATACTCCTCACGATCATTCTATAATTATAGCGGTTGTTTATCAATGTAAAACACTTTATGTAAATTAAAATTCACAAAGTCGTAGTCGATCGCCAAAAATTTTTAAATTAAGAATTCTCTCTAGTCCTTTGGCCAGTTTCAAATTAAGTTTGTTCAATTTGTAATTATTTTGTCACTCTTCATATTAACAAATTTAACAACTTGTCTATAAGTGTAAAACATAGGTTTAAGTTACTGTAATTCCTTTCTAATATCTAATATTAAATTACTAAAAAACTCAGTTTACCATTTATTTTTTGAAAGTCTGGAATCAAGTCACTTACAAAAAAGGAGAGTTATTACGTGGATCATTTTGAAATACTTTAACTCCATACAGTCCATTCTTTGATCGTATTAAAGGGTACAATTTGTGAGGACTTGATGGGCCAATATGCTCTTATATTTGCAAGAACACGATATTTAATTGAAAGATAAGTGACCAATAAATGTTTGGACAATATCTTATATAATTCTAAATAAAATGTTTGGGTAGCTTTCGAATTTTTAAGTTTGAAGCTGTTGAAAGTGTCGCAGTTTCCAAGTATTGTTTTCTTAATTCAATTGTTGGAAATGGGTCGCTGTAAAGCATTTTCGAAACACAAGTATGCCTCGGTCGTAAAAATGGCAACAATTGTCCAGGAATTTCAATTATCAAAGTCCATTATAATTTCTTGTGGTAAAAATGGTCACAAGAACGTAAAACGGCAAAAGCTGTGATTAGTAGCAGAACGATTACTAAGAAAATTGCAAGAAAAGTAGAAGGGCAATTTGAGATAAGTAACTTCTCAATACAATGAGGAGAGAGGAACAACATTTGACCGTGAAACTTGCCAGAAATGGATTCACAATTGGGCCCTTAGTTTTTACAAAATAATTTAAGTGCACTTTAAGTTTTTAAATGTTATTACATCGATGAAAAATAATTGGGTGCTAAAAAAAACCAATACTCACCCAAAAACAAAAGAAAAAGCGACTGGGAAAGAAGAAATTGAACAGAGGAACAATGGGGGACACTCGAAAAAGTTTTCTTCCAGAGTAAGTGGATTAAAAGCATGGGTGATCTACAGTTTGCAGAGGTTACCAAAAATACCAAGAACTATGAAGAAATTCTTGAAAACAACCTGATTCCAAGTATTAAAAAGCTCTTTGAAAACAGAGATTTTATTTTCCAACAGAATGGCGCATCGCATCATACAACAA
The DNA here is from genome assembly GCA_951812935.1 of Hermaeophaga mercurialis. Taxonomy (NCBI): domain Eukaryota; kingdom Metazoa; phylum Arthropoda; class Insecta; order Coleoptera; family Chrysomelidae; genus Hermaeophaga; species Hermaeophaga mercurialis. The sequence continues at coordinate 20,446,100 of OX638360.1, forward strand.
AAACTACCAAAACTGGTTTTATGGTCCTAATATGATAGGTCTGAACTGGCTCAGCAACAGTCTGGACATAAACGTAACTGAAAACATACAAAAGAAGGATTACGACACAAAATTAAAAATTTGTGAGATTCAATTACTTCAGAGGACTTTCAATCTTTTGTTAGTAGAAGTAGAAGTAGAAGAATTCAAACCATGAAAAAATCTAAAAGAGATGGATGTTACACCATATTAAGATATTCAATATTTACTGATTTATTTTTCAAAATATTTAATGGTTGGTTTATGGCTACATAAAATATTTCACTTTTGATATCAGAGATTAGTTTCCAGTATGGTATTTATATATAGTCAAAGCATCAACAAATGTTAAATTTAAAAAAATTCTTTCTCGAACAGGTAGTTTTCTAATAATTGGAAATACAATTACTAAAAGGCCCAAGATATAGTAATCAGGGCTCATATTTACCCGTTTAAGTTTATCAAATATATACAGTGTGTCCATGAATGGGGTCCCCAAGGGGGAAAAAATCTTTATTATTCATTTTACGACCAAAAGTCATTCTTTATAAAAAGTTCTGCTGGTTGAGAAAATGGAGTTGCCTTATAAAAATTTTAGATTAAATGTACAGGGTGTTAATAAATTAGGAAAATATGAAAATGCTTCAAGAGGGAAGTACCATTATTTATTATTTTTAACAAAAATTTTATAAAACAAAGTTGTTTATAAACTAGCATAGAGACTAAATACAAATTTTTAAATAAAAATTCCAATATTTCCAAAAGTTGATCAGAATTAAAAATTACGTTTAAATATGCAAGTACATCCATTTACATTAATAAAATTATTTTTAAAACGTATGTCTACAATAATGCAAATTTAACTGTAGTGCACTTATTAAATTATTAGAAAATATCGAAAAACTAAAAGGATATCATGTGTTTCGTAATCACAAGAGATAAATGTTCATTCAAAATAGAAATATTAGTAAAAAATAAAATAATCTGAAGTTTTAATTTAAATGGATGTACTTGCGTATTTAAACGTAATTTTTAATTCTGATCAACTATTTTTAGTAACATTTTTCGATATTGTCAAATTTAAAGATACTTTACTCTTGAGCAAAATTTATATTTTTCGACAAACCTTGTATACGGCTCAACAAATCTTAAATCCGATGGTTGTATTTCAGGTTTTAGACCATGCAGAACTTTTTATAAAGAATAAATTTTTTTCATAAATCTAATAATAAAAGAGTTTCCCATATGGTTCCAACTTAAGTAGACACACTGTATATATATTAGATACTGTATTGGCTAGACCACATATTAATTAAACTACAACATAACTACACACATATTGGGGTATGCATTATAAACAGGAGACATCTAAATTCTAGGAACGTACTTCCTCGTTTCTGTATTAATCGAGATAGTAAGTTGATACACACTGAATTTCGATGCTTAATATTCCATTGGTGTCTATTACATCTCACGTATTACTTGATACATATGTTTCACCTTTCCTGGTTTGCTTTTTCAACGGACGCCCGCAATTTTCCTTATATAATTAAAAAAAATTAGGGCTTCTTTAGCAGGATTAAATGTCGTCTAGGTATATCTTTACTGTAGACGTTTGCTGTAAGGCTTGCGCTATTCATCCAACTTCAAAGGAGAAAGAGAAAAATGAAAAGGACAATATTTCTTAAATATTAATTGTTTTTTCACTAAATTTTGGGCCTCTTTTATTGTCAAAAAACTGCAATATGGGTAGTTATAATACCAATAAAGAATCTAGTCGATATCTTCTAACCCTTTAGTAATATTAGATTAATGCAAAATACGTACATTTTTCTTGATTATTATTTCATATAACGACCCTCCGAAATTCTCTTTTCATATTCTGCCACTCAAAAAATAAAGGGTTTTTTTCTTTGTCCCGTCCTCTACCGAAAAGTATTGATATCCATTTTTTATCTCGTTCGGCTTCATTGAAACAAATGTTCTTTCTGTCCTCAAACACGCGCCCCCTCTCTATCAATTTACGATAAATCACAATAGACAGTTACACACACCGGAAGTTACGCAGCAACATGCCCTTTTACACTTCCGCTAGAGTTAGACTGTGGAAAATTATTGCTGTGAATCTTAATGAACTCCTCCTTGGTTGTTTATAAGATTAGAATATGTTGAGAAAATGTTTGTGCATCATTAACTTAGCTAAAAAAGCGCTGCCCGAAGGAAAAGATTACTCAAACCATTATCTCATTATCCAAATTCCTTTTTGTATCTGACTAAAATTGTGGCGCCCTTATTTACCTGCAGCTAACGTTTCTATTACTATTTATCATAAAGTTGGATTTAACAAAATGTATTCATTATCACAATAATATCCACATACTAATTTTGAAATCATGTTGATATTTTGAAAAGGACCATAATTACGGTTGTTAGGTCGTCGCATCTTTGTACAAATTTCTGCAATTACCCGTCAATTTTGCTAGTATCGAGGTGCTTCAAAGGGTGAGAGGCCGATGTTAAAAAGCTTTGCATACCAAATCGGATGAATATTAAATAAGAGGGTGAGATGGTGCTTTATTTAGACTTAGGGCAGCTGTCTTCAATGACGAGAATTTGTAGGGAGAAGCTATTTTCCCCGTGTCAGTAGCGTAACGTACTAACGACATTTTTATCAGTATCAATCGAAAACAAATGTTTCACGTATTTCCAGGTATATAATTTTTAACAACATTTTTTAAATTGTTTCATTACTTTAAGTACTAAAGCATTAGCTTCGTGCTCTGTAGAGGCTTTATACAGTTTCTTCGCGCATCTTTAGGAACAGCACTTTCAATTAGAAGTCAACAGTTATTGCCCTAGTGGTGAATCACCTTCGGGTTATGGAAACTCCTTTTATAACCTCTAGTCAAATAGAATATTCATTGATGACTTGTGGTCAAAGCAGAAAAAAATCTCTACTTGGTTTTGTGCCAGCGATCTTTTGGTCCCCAGCCTAACTCTTGGGTTGACTACAACAAACATTTTCGTCGATTCACCTGAGGTGACATATTTACAAAAACCAGCCAACCTTTTTTAATATTCTCTTTTATTTTGCAGTATCCTATTTTCCACATTTATTATTTATACCAATAATATATCATGTTCTAATCAGATAGTTATGTTGATATTATAGATAATAACGGGATCTCATAAAATATATTGCTGTCTTTATATTTTTTTCAAAATACGGACTAATATGAGTTATGTTGAACATAGGAACTATTTCATTTTTATTGAACAATATGCGTAATAATTTTTGTTTAGATCTAAATCAATTATAAATATAAATATTATTTGAGTCTAGACTTTTTCTTTGGCGTATCACCTAATACTTTTACCTATCACTGCTCATAAACAATTTATTCTCTTGAGAATAGACTTTAACTAGACTATAACTTGATTATCTGCTAGTCGAAGCACTTTAATGTTCTCAATGTAATTTTTTTTTAACTCAGCAATAATTGGGAAAAGTAGAATTCGATAGAGGGTAGTAAAACATAAACAAAGACAATTATTGTGCATTTTGCTTTCCTTCTTGTATGTGGGATGTGTTGTTAAAGTGTGTGTTTATTGTGTTACTTTGAACTGTTGCGATATAGCATTTTACACTCAATCAAACCTAGATAAATAAAATCTTCCTTTATAAAATGCAAAGAACAAACTCTCATACTGTCGGTAATTGACTTCCTCATTTTTAAATTATTTTTTATGAAAAGATAAATTGGAATTCTGCCCTTGTAGGGTAATGAAATTAAACACGCATCATTTTGTGATTTTTGCCAGAGCGTCGTTTTGGATATAGAGCTGAGAATTTCTTTACAACATTTATTATATTTATAATAGACGATAAACTATTTCAGAATTTCATCAACATCAAACAGAGTACTTATTATGTGATTTTCTGATGAACTGTTTCAAATATAAAGTAGAGTGTTCCCAATCCTTCTTAAAGATCGGTGTTACCTGCCACTGTCGACGGGGAATTTCGCAATATTTTGACTTGTACATTTTCCTCTTTGATAATTCGAAGTTGCACTTTCTTCCACTGTTTGCTTGGCCTGCTCACAATTAAGTGAAATGTAATCGACATGTAATGGGGTTGATAAACAGCCTCAGTTGCCACTTTGCCGCCCTCTCTTTTAATTTCCAGTCACTACAACACGAGCTTTTTAACTGAGTAAGACTATAGATAACTTACACCCTTTGACTACAAACAAGCATTTTCATCTGTACACTTGAGGGGACAGTACAAAATACAGCCAATCATTTTAAAATTTCCTTTTATTTAACAATAACCAGCCTTCTATATTTATTGCTTTTTCCAATAATATATCTTGTTTTAATGGTCAGAAAGTTATGTCGACATAATAGATAATAATAGGATGTCGTAACTTATATTTTATAGCTGCCCTTATGCTTTTTCAAGTTATGAGATAATATGTCTCGTTAGGATGGATTTTGTTTTTATTGAGTAATATGCGTAATAAATTTTATTTTCTATATTTCACCTGTCACTACACTATTTTACAAGCTCAGAAAGATTTCCCCCTTTGAGCTCAGAAAGATTTCATCCCTTTGAGAAGCGACTAGAACTTGATTGTCTGGCAGTTAAAGCACTTCAATATTAGTTGCTTTCTTTTATTACAACTCCCAGTTGCAAGTCTATACCAGTTTTTGAGCTTTTGATTAGCCCAGTACTTTGTTTTGAATAGAGAGCTGAGAATTTCTTAACAATATATGTAGTTTTTTAAATGAATTTTAGTTTCTTTTTCCGTACTTTTTCGACTTTATAATGTCGTCCAAGTTATGTATTTGGCTAATTATAAAGAAATTATTATTTAGCCAAGTATTGTTCAAGTAGTAAAAGCATAAAAAACCAAGAAAATCTTAAAAAAGGCCTAAGTAAAGAAGCTGGGAGGGACTGGTAAGTTGAACCAAAAGGTAGTAAGTATACAATCAAAAAGGAGCAGCGCTATTATCGTTATTATTTAATTCCATTGTGTAACACTTTATTTTTCTATTTGTGAAAGTTAACATATGATGGCTTTGAATACTTTTACAAGCCTAAATACTTACTAAAAATTTATAAAAGCATTTATATTTCTAGAAATAATTTTATTTTAGCTAGTCTTGAGAACTATTTCTCTGTCGTGACGGGTCTTACGAGAGTAACTAGGAAAAAAATATTATGGAATGATCTTTTGAGACATACTATGATGCTTTGTATTCATGATAACGCTGAGAATACTGATACGATCATCAGAATTCGTGATTGATTGAAAACATAATAAATGTAACTTCGTGACTAAGCAATAAAAGAAAAACTTGGAGACAAATGTATGATCATAGTAAAGATAAAAGTAAATTCCTTAGCGTTATACGTTTATTGCTTTTATTTGTTTTTTATTGACGTTTTTGAAGTTCCAAATAACAAAGATAGATCAACAAAGCTGGTATTCATTTTTCATTTATTTTTAGATACGAGTACATTTAAATCGGTCAAAAATGCAAGTGTACTTTAGAACACATGGACTAACTTAAATATTTAAAGCAATATTTTGATTTTATGAATTAACTGTTTAAGAAAAATGTGTTGTGTAATTCATAAAAGTCGGTCCAATCCTTATTATAACTCGATGTTACCTACCACTGCAGAAGGGGAGTTGCGCAACATTTTGACTTGCCGATTTCCCTCGTTGATAATTCGAAGCTGTACTTTCTTCCACTGTTTGTTTGGCTAGCTAACAATTAAGTGAAATGTAACCGACGTCTAATCGGGTTGAAAACAGCCTCAGTTGCCACTTTACCGCTCTTTCAAGTAATTGCCAAACAATGCGACACTAGCCTTTTGATAATCTAAATATAATTTGATTATTCTTCTAGCTTAAAAGGCTAAACCGAGAGAAGTTTTATTGTTGATTATTCTGCAATGTATCCTATATCGAGTGGTTTCTTATTTTTAAAAAGGGAGGTGTTGACCAGTATTTGAATTTTAGTATGTCTATTTACGTTTTTACTAAATATGCAAATTTTTTCCCCATTTAAACAACTATTCTAATACCTACCGTCCATACTGTCCCTATGAAAAAAATATCGATTCATGGTTCCTTTGAAGATATAGGAAGTTTACCATTAACAAGAAGTGCATAGACTAGCTTCAAGTAGATTAGTTGAACTCTTTGAAGTGCATCTTTTTATATTCATCCCCAACACTTGATCAAATTGTTGCTCTGGTACCACATATTGGTCAAAGTAGAAAAAAAGAAGAAAGAATCCACTAAGCTTGTTATGGAACCGAAAAGTTTTATAGGGCCATTAAAAGCATTTTAATAGACACTGACCATTTTAGTAGATTTTAAAATTTTAGAACTAATGCTCAATTGAAATTGTTTAAATCAAATTAAAGTATGAATGGGTCAATTACTCTTTCAAAATTAGTTTGTGTGTAGTTGGAATAGGGACCTGGTAGAGACCTCGTTAGCTTCAAATTGGCAGTGCTTAAATTTAATTAAGCTCTTGTAAACCCTATTTAAATTTAAAAAGAAAATTAGATAACTAAGTAAAACTATTTTTTAACATTGTACTATAATTAAAAATATGTTAATTCAAGCGTTCGTTATACGCTGTTAGATGAATATTCTCAAGAATTTAATTTCTGACGAACCATTTTAATATGCTGCAAGTACTTGCTGAACAAATTCCGACAGAAAGTTTTGAGTATTACCCCGAAAATTACGGAATGCTTATTCAAATTTCTGAATCTACATATTTCATACTGGTTATTATGTAATTCAGTAAATTTTATGCTGAGAAGATTCTTGCAAGACGACGACGAGTTAAAGACGATGTCACCGTGTGTACAAAAACTGGAATTACCAACTAGAGTGACTCGCCGAGACATAGATTTATTTCCTCGATTAATAATTACCAAAGTAATTTCTATTTTGTGCTTGAGTCATGTTTAAATTAAAGAATAGATACTAAATTTAGACATACAGAGTACAGAAGGCAAACTAAAACATCTTCTCTCTAATTTTAACCAAACTAGCTTTAAATGAAAGACAATTGCAGTTAGAATTTAAATAAATATACCTACACTCTATCAAAACAAAGCGACTTTAAAACTTGAAATTAAAAATCAAGGATAAAAGAAATTTACAGGCAATGATCCATATTACAAAACATGATACTGTAAATTTCTGAAAAGACACAGAAAACTTAAATACGGCCTATAGTAAATTACTACGAAGAACGGTTACGTTAAAAACCAAACGTACCTACTTAAGGTTCAGTGAGCCTTAAAGTTGATCAACGTACAAAATACCAAATTCTTATTTTTTACTATTTTATTTTATAATGTTTTACTACTTTTTAAGGCTTAAACAAGATTTTAGTTTCATTTTAAAATTGTCTTTGTCCCAGTAGTTAAATTTTATGTTTTACATTTTCTTAAATACTCCATCTTTTACTTAATTCTGAAGCTAGGTTGTACATAACATTGAATTCAACAAGAAAAGCTACAAAATTTGTAAGTATTTGTTTTAATATATTTTTAAATTTTATTTTAAGCAATCAGGAATTAATATAAATAACATCCCTCATTTTTATATTGTAGTGTCCTGATGACGGCAAAATAAACGTTGACTGTCAAAAAATAGTAGTTTTCTTCAAGTGACCTTGTCCCAAAAAACCAATATTTTAAATATTCATCTCTACTTGAAATTATAGTTTAAATTATTATTATTTGAAGTACTGTATATTTGAATTAGATTTGTAATTATTATGCAGAATCAGAGATCATTATTTGATTTTAATTTTATTAAATGGATATGGAAAAATAAATTGTACTTATCTGAATTTCTACATTATTACGAAGCTTTTTAAATTATATTATCGGACCAAGGTTTCACTACCAATGTAGCATTTTCAAAGACTGTCTCAAGATTGACAGATTTTTTACAAGCAACTTCACAACACAAACATTTCAACCAACCACCATCAAGCAAAATTAAAAATCTTTTAAATACGGTGGAAATTCGGTTAAGCACAATTTATTTTTTTATATTTATTATGTATAATTTACACAAAGTAAGGGTTGAAATAATTAATTCAATTTTATTTTATTATTATACAAATTTAATATTAACATCGAACAATTTATTTTTAATATTAATAATTAATAAGTTGGTCAATATTTATGCTACTACGCGATGTAATATTTTAACTGAATCTTTATTTAGATTAATTTGCGTCAGTATTTAGAGCAAAGATCATTTTTTTTTTAATAATACACGATATTCACTTAATTTCAATTAATTTTCTTCAACGTAGTTTCAGAATAAAGAAAAATAAATTTATAATAAAAGTATTTAGAATTGATTCATATTTCATAACTTTCAATTTAATTATGAATATTACGCCACGTACGACACAGAATTTAGTATCCAAACTATAACATAATTTTGAAAAATGGCTTACATTTTAAAACTATTTTTAGCTAAAAAAAATGTGGCATAACAAGTTCCGTATTTTATTAAATTTTCATATTTATATACGCCCGTTGTTTGAAAGCCCTTGCAGATGAAGGAAAACTGGGTATATTTTCAATTTTCAAGTCATTTTTCCTTTTGCGTCGAAGAGATTATCAAATTAGTCCAAATTTTTCTACTTTTTACCGCATTGTTAAATATATCTCCCAACCAACCGGTAGTATACAGATAAAATAGTTAAATGTTTAGATGATCCATACAAAAATAGAGGTTATTTTTTGCATGTCAGTGGAATTTGAATAGATAAAACTAAATATATGCTAATAAGAGTCATCTAGAAGATAAAAATATCCATAAAAAGTTATTTATGTCCAAAAAACTACAAAAGTTTAAGCTTATATACTTTAGATGAAAATCCTTCAAAACCAATAACTTGACCCAATTTAACATATATTTCCAATGGCGCACTCAGAGTTTTAAGATAAGAGCTAACATATTCATCAAGAATACGACGACAAAAAAAAGGAAATATATCAAGACAGAAAAAATAAGGAAATAAAGTAACTCTATAAACAGTCTTAAGTAGTTAACGGTAAAGAAGCAGTTAGGTAAGTAAATATTACATATAGAGCAGCATCCTGTATATTTTATAGATATGTATATGAAAACTTTCTAAGCAATTACTGCACCTTTTAATGATTTTTTTATGTTTAATGTTATCGTTCCCAGAGTAGGTAAAATTTCTGCATTTTAACTGCCTATAACGGAAGAAAATATTTCAAATTAAAAATTAGACTTCTTTGAATCTACGTTAATTATGCATGACAAAACTAAAGTATTGGGATGCAGAAAAATGTCGATTGTATAAATAAATAAAAAAAAACAAAATATGGTCCAATACAATTCATAGCTGTATTTTTTTTTGTCATTTTATATCAAAATTTAATATTTGATGTTTTATTAAAGACAATTCTTTCCATATTTTCATTAACAGCCCGAGCAAATTTTGATGAGGACTGCATTGTCCTTTATGTTTTTCTTCCTTTCCAAATATGCTTATGACATAACCCCTAGTAAGAATTTTAGGTCTCTAGAAAGATTTTATTTGCAATTTTATGCCAATGGTATATTTAGTGGAAAGGAGAATAGGAAACGAAAAATTTTATTATTTTTGTACGAATCCTATGAAACTGGTATTGAAATTGTATAAAAAGATACAGAAACTAAATCAAGTGTAAAAATAAAAGAAAAGCAAGCGGTTTGGAATTTTTTTATAAAAATGACTTTCTTGGGTATACAATGTCCCAAGAATTTTTTTTATTACTTTGTTACTAACATTTTCTTCCATTATATCAATAAAGTGCGATAGTCAACAAAACAAGATTTTACATTAAAAACGAACATTATAAAAAAGTTAATATGGCATTATTTATCACAATACAACTGACATTTATTCATCTAACAATAGTAATTCTAGATTTTAATATGTCTATAAATTATTACATTAGTAGTAAATTACCCCTATAGCAACGCTCAAAAACAATTATTGCTAGTTATTGATTTAAATCTTCAAATAAAGAAACTGTTAAAAACTACCTGGAAACAAAATTATAAAAAATTCCATTGAATATCTTCAATGCTTCTTTTATGCTGATTTATCATTTTAATTTAATTAATGTTACATGGACCTGATGATGGTCGTTCATACTAGACCAGAACTACTCGTAGTTGCCAATTGAATTTTTATTTAAATTTGGTATGTAGCATGATTTACTTTAAATTAATAACTTTTTATGTCCTTCCCGTTGTTTTTCTTCTCTTTCTGTATTAAATTCCAGTAGATTTTCGATTTGACTACTTGTATGGGATAATTAATTCATTAGTGCGATAAAGCCTTCTATTTTCCAAATCTTTGAAGGTATACAAACAAAATTGTGAAAGATTGTAGCCACCCTTAAGGGTCAGATTTTTAAAATTAGTTGCAATTGTACAGTGTGTTCTAGAAACCAGTACCAGATGAAAAGTACATTTTTTTTAAATAGGACACCCTGTATTTTATTAAAAATACTTAAGTTTTTATATTTTCCATCTTTCGTTGATCTTTTTTGTTTTTTGTACAAATAGATATTATGTTTCTATAACATTTTTAGATTTTTATTAAAGTCTCTATGAGCAGAATGTAGTACGTACATAATAAACATATTGATATGGTTTCTTCAGTATTTGTTATATTTATAAAATTATTATCAAACATCTGTTGTTTGCCTAATATGTAACATATTTTTTTCTCATATTCATAAAATAGATGTATCATCGTTGAACCTACGACAATATTATTTCAGTTGAACACTCAACATAATTTATTATTAAATATTATTTATTCATATGTTTATTTTTCGGAATATGCTTTCATGTTCAATAAAATCAAGGGTTATGGTTATAACTTACTATTATAGCGAAATTCATATATTATGTTTACAAGAGATATATGGTACATCAGTAGCGTATCCAAAGATAAAACACCACTTCACAATATATTTTATGCGCAAAAAAATCAATGTGTGCATTTATGTTGCAATTTTGTACCAATAATTCGTTAACTAAAACTAATATTTATTATCATACTGACAACTGTAATTTTCTGTGGAAAATAAATATTTACCACCATTTCCTTGAAACCAACAGGTTTGTTTAACTTTTTATTATTTATAATTCTGGGAAAACTTATTTTGAATTTGATATATTTGAATTTAATTTGAATTTTCTTTATGTATTTCTAGTACACAAAAATATTTTTTATTATACACCTCCCAATTAAAGAATGAGTTAAACTACCAGACCAGGTGCGAAAATGTCGATGACCCTAAAACCAGACCTGAACTGAACATTATCCCTATCGAAATGTTATCATAAAAAACAAATATTTATCAGCTATATTTGTTGTTAAAACTAACGAGCTGAAGGGTACATATTACTTGAAGTTAAAATTTTTAATGCATTTTGTTGCACTTAAGTGTGGTTTCCGATACCTAAAAAAGTAAATATTTATCCACATTAAATGGTTTATTTTGAGAACTCCTTCATGACAGCTTTCAATGAGAAAAGGATTTAAAACTATTGAAAAAATCGAAATTTCATCGATTTAACCAGTTTTTAGGGATACTTACAGAAAAATGGCCCGTATTTTTTTCCTCGATTTTTAATTATACAGGATACTTACCTAAAAAAAAAAGAAAAGAGTGTTAATTGTTAATTTAAAATTTAAATAATAATGTTTGTATTATTATTATTATTATTATTATTATTATTATTATTACTATTTTCGGGTGTATGTTTAATTGTTTATAATAATTATATAATATTCTACTATCTGTACTTTCGATTCTTTTTTAGTCGGAGGTACTACTAATTTATATACAAGGTGTTCAACTTATATTCCGAAGTTTGATATCTCCGTTATCTTGAGAAATAGGAAAGAATGTTTTAAATAAAAGATTTATGCTAAGGCATAAAAAAATATTTGATACAAAGTGATTAAAAATCAGATAGGATTTCAAATTTTTTATCACTCTGTATCAAATATTTTTTAATGCCATAGCATAGATCTTGAAAAGTTTGGATAGGGACAAGTAAGCCGTTTTTATTAATTTTCAACGGTTTGGCTGCTACATACATATCTAAATTAAAAAAAATGTGATTTTCAGGTGGCTGTAGATCCTTTATAAAAATGTAAAAATATACGGGGTATTCCATTGAAAAAAACTTCTGAGTATAAGTTGATCACCTTGTATACTAAATAAATGTACATTGTGTTCCATATTTTATATTATTTCTGTTAAACAAAATATTCAAACAAAAGTTGTAGTAGACAAAGAAAAAGCCTAGATGCGTTAATGATAGTTATTTCATACAGAAAGTTTTTGACAAATTTTACTCTAAAATTGTATTTAGTAATGAAGATTTTTGCCTCAGAAAAAGTTTTGTTATTCCTTTTTGATATAGAAAAAACTTTTGATGCGCCTCATATCTATAGACACACAGTAAAAGTGCTTTTGAATAAAGTGTAATTATTTACCTGCATATATAATTATTGCAAACGTTATCAGAAAAGTTGTTCCTTGTTGTTTTTTCCAAGTTCTTATCACATATTATAAATAAGTACGGTATGTCGTAAAGTATCACGTCTTTTTTAAAAAATATCAAAACCGTATCTAATCTACGTGTAAATTTATAAAATAGTACTTAATATCTTATTTGATATATTGAATTGGAGGTGCATTCTTTATATTTCATATTTACTAAAGGATATGTGTTGGTAAAACTGACCACACCAAATAACATATGTATGCTAAAGCAAATTATACTTTAATTGGGGCCGAGACGCAGACCTTGAGGTTAACAGGTAGTTGTTAAATGGAATGAGTCATATTTCTACGCATATTCATATATCAGTTTCACGTCACCTAATTATAAGTACCCTGTATTCTTAAGTTCACAAAATGACATAATATACACATCCTCAAGGAATTTTTGAAAAGGTTGAATTAATTAAACTGACTTTACTGCAATTTATTGCATGAATGCTTCGTTTTTGTATTTTATAGACATTTATTACCAGAACTCAACAATTATGCGGTTGGTTTTGAAAACAAAAAAAAGCAGTTATAAATCAAAGGAATATTACAATGGCAAGACCATCCTTTGCCGCAAAACTGGCCACCTACTTGCGGAACACCAGCGACTAAATATATAGCCTAATAAATCAATCAAAACAGTCAAGCAAACCATTTGCACATACAAAGCAAATGATTGCACGCGTTCCTAACTAAATTGAGTTCAAAAACAATTTAACTAAACGTTGCTCCCTTCACTTTACAGTTATACGCCAATTGACATTCTTTAAAGCCATATGGCTTCTCTTCGGAAAAAGAAGAAGACTTTTCCAAATATGGATGGATCGATTAGCGGGTCTTATTGCGTTCTATTGATCCAAACTTGTTCTTCAGCTTGCGTTTGTTCCGCCGAAGTTCATATACGAATAAAATTAATAAAACTTGACCTAACAGCAGAATTAAGATTATGAATCTGATAATACTGATAAAATAATCGCAATAACACTTTTTTTATAATATTTACGTACATCTTAAATTGCAAATAATGTTTATTAATTTTTTTGTAGAAAATATTTAAGAGAATAAATTTACTGCTACAGGAAACGGACTGGGCAGGAGTGCAGATCGATATTCAAATTGACGTAATTGGTGAAATGTATGTAAATCCTCAACAATCATTATCGTCAGTCGCCAATGCATGTGTTCCCGCATTATTGCCAACAATGTTTTGAAAAAAAAAAATAAATGGCATCCATACAAACTCCAGATGACTTACATATTGGCGGAAGATGATATAGATAGAATCGTCGAATTTTAGAGAATCATATTTGACGGATACGAGGTTGTATCAGAAAATTACGAGACTGGTGATGTAACTTGTTCAGAGGTAGAATTTTATGACACAAAAAAATGTGACATGAAAGCTTTATCTTTAATGTACTTTTACTCAAGTAGGATTTGATTTAACTTTTAACGTTTATTATAAATTAATTATTGTATGGTCAGTGTTTTGCGTACCCGTCGAAAAAATGAAAGTGGAGCAAAGATATGCGATAAAATGTTGTGTTCGGTTGAATAAAACACCAACTGAAATTTTTATATTGATTAAGATATACTTTTTCAATACACGTACATCGTACATCGTCAAAATGTTGTAGACTGGTCTCATACAAATCCGCATTTATTTCGCGAAATGCGTACCCAATTCCAGAAAAAGTAAATGTTTAGATAGAAATAATGGATGATAAAATAGTAGGATCTCTGTTACAATTCACCCCTTAAGTTCAATTAGCATAGGAAAATAATGATAAATTTAGTGAAATCTGGTTTTAACAAGACGGTGTTTCTTTATAATATTATTTACCAGTTAGGCAATATTTGGGCCAAATATATCTTGATTGTACGAAGAGGAAGTGTTAAATGGCCTGCACGTTCGCTAGATATTTCGCCATGAGATTTTTCCTATGGGGTATTTGAAAAGCGTAGTTTATACGTGCAATTAAAGTCTCTAGAGGCTTTAGAACTTAAGAATGCAGAGACTCATATAAATATTAAATCAAAAACTTTTCAAAAGGTAAAGGAAAGATTTTATAATCGTCTCACGGTCTTTCAAGATTTACTTGGTGCTTATTTTGAACAATATTATATAATAATATAATACTTATGTAATACAATATAAAACTTGATCTCATAAATTTGTTAATAATTCAATTGTAACAAAAGAAAACATGAAAATAAGGAAGTTGAAAAGATCTTTAAAACAGGGTGTTACTCGACCCATTTAAAATTTCCGACCTCGTAGGTATCCCGACGTCCTTCCGAAAACGTCGGAATTGACTTCTTATGCCAAAATGTAATATTTTTGACATACTTTCCCTCCATCTCTCCAA
Source organism: Hermaeophaga mercurialis (assembly GCA_951812935.1). NCBI lineage: Eukaryota > Metazoa > Arthropoda > Insecta > Coleoptera > Chrysomelidae > Hermaeophaga > Hermaeophaga mercurialis. Next base: position 20,461,148 of record OX638360.1, read on the forward strand.
AAATAAAGTCCCAAAATTTAAAAGTTTAAAACAAGTAATAATAAACTTAATAATTCAAATCAACAAAAGAGCAGATACGAGATTATATTTGACAAACTGGTATTTTGCTAAAACAAGTAAAATTCAAAAGTTTAAGATCCCGGTATGTAAAAACCATTCACATGTTCCTTTCTTCAATTTTCAATTACTATCTTTTGCTTTCTGGAAAATATTTATAAAAAATAAAAGTTCAGACCCGCCTATGTACAAATTTCTTAAACACCAAAGTTAAAGATGGCTAGTTTTCATTATAACGCGGTTTTAAGACATTGGTTTTCCCGTATTTGAAAAAAGAAAACTGTAACGATGTTTCCTTCTCTAAAACTGTTTTTTTAGTATAACCTAGGTATACATACATTTGGTTTATCTATTTGTTAAGTACATAATAAATATTAACAATAACTTTCTAGTGCTAACCCATATCTCGACAACGAAAACAAAACGTTAGAAGGAACAATAATGATCTATTATGTAAATTTTTACTGTTAAACATTATAAAGGAAGCGCCGAACAATAGGTTCCCAGTAAGGAAAAAGAGGTTTATAGGAAATTTGGCGCCAGATATGCATGAGACCGTCCACTAGAACGAAAGCCCATAAACTTCTTGAGTTTAGGAAAATTTAGTAAAGGGAATCCCAAATGCCTCTCAGACCAGGAGCGTAGGTGTTAATGATATCTAGAAACTTTTCTAAAAAGATAAGGAAAAGAGCTACTGGAAAGATCTCCAATAAATGGTGAATAACTAGAGAGTTTGATAAAAATAAGAGAACTGAAAAGAACAGTTTGTCAATTACAGCAGACGCTACTTCTTCGTCATTAGAAAACGTTTTTCTCTTTAAATTTCTTTTGTCATTTCACAATTTGTCAACTAAAAAGGTTTAATAGTTACCCAAACTTAAAGATAATCAAAACAACTACTTGAACATCACAAAAACTGATTTGATTTTACCGGCTAAGTAAACCACCTTTAATTTACTTGATGGAGAAGAGCTACGTTTCCATTATTTCATCAAATATAGCAAACTTTATAGAGTTGTTATTATATCTGCTAAGCAACACTCCATATTTTTTATTACATTTTTAGTTACCTAAGTAAAGAACACTTTTAGTCGAAATAAATATATAATGGTTGAAACAATTATTTTTAGCCACAAATCCCTCAAGAAAATTTCAAGTTACGCCTCTAGTACCTTACACTTGGACTACAGCTTTAGACAATAAGTTAAAGCGTATTTATTGAATTGTCTGTAGCACTTTAATCCTCCCGAAAAATTCGTGAGTTATATATTTGTAAAGAAACAGTAAAATTTGTATCAATAACATTGTGAATTCAATATAAAAACAAAAATGTTCAATCCAAGATAGTTCAGTTAGATATAACTATTTCAATTGTAAACTTTAAATTAGGGCATTACATACTTTTCTTGTTTTAGATCTACAGCGTATCCTAACCAGTAGAGAAACTCGTGAGTTATGTATTTATAAAGAAACAGGTAACATTTAAATCAAGAACATTATGAATTCAATAAAAAGTTCAATAAGAGATATTTCAGTTATTTCAATTGTAAATTTTAAAATATGGTACTATATACTTTTTTGCTTTGGATCTGTCGCATATTCTAACCAATAATAAAAATTTCTCTACATTTCCCATACGTCCTTCCAATAGCTTCAGCCACATCCTATATAGTTTATCTTCTGAACGGCCATTTAACGAATAGTAACAATTATGACTTAAATGATACAAAACGAAAAGCTACTCGAACACTTATCGTCTTCAACAAACTTGTGCTACTCTTTAAAGCATTTAAAACACTCAAAAGTACTTAATTTAATTAAGGTTACATCGCCGAAATCTTAAATTAGCATTTGATGGGCTTTACTCGCTATTTCCGAGTTTAAAACAAAATTTAATGCATAGTCGTTGCTCTTCGGCCAGAGATAACACAAAAAAAGACTGTGAGTTTAAAGTACTACTTGTAAACAAACATCCCGTACTCGGCTGTACGTGTTTGGAACTTTTAGGCATCACCTCGTAACGTAACGTAATGTTGAGAAAAATGTCTTTTTTCGTTAACATCTGACAGTTTAGTAGCACTCTAATTCTTTGAGTCTTGATTTGAACTGTGGCAGCTTCCAGTTTTTCGCGAATGGTATAAAGACTAACGAAGTTAATTAAGGAAGAAATTTAGAAAGAAATATAATCATCAGTGAGTTCCTTGGGAAAGAGAATTGGATACTTAAGGTATTAAGTTTTATTTCTCTTTTAATTAACGATTACTTTGACACTTAAATCGTACTTGAAAGGAAAGGCATCGATTTAAAAATAAAATAATTAACCAAATTAGAGAGTAATACTTAAAAAGTGAAATGAATACTGTATAAATAAAACAGATTATATTTTTGTAAACATTTTGATTTTTTATGGTATTCCCTCTCAAATTTAAAATCTTCCATAGTCAACTCAATTAATTCACAATGATTGATTATTACTCCAACTATTAATTCAATTGGCCTAACTGACCCTTTAATTATATAAAAATGTATATTGATGAGTTAGAAAACCAGAATAATCAAGCAAGATAAAAAATAACAAACGGTATAAATTAAAACTAAAATGAATTTCACGTATTTTTAATATACATTGAAACTTACTAATTTGAATGCACTTAATTACAGTGCAATTATCACTTAAAAAATACCAAAGGTAACATGTATCACCTGCCTTTTACCATCCACCACTGGTTAACAACATTAAATTATTCCTGAAGTAAATATTTCCAAGTGCCCTTTTATCACGTTTTTTGTCGTTTACCTAGATTTTATCTTCATCAAGCTGGTTAAATTAAACTGACCATCAACTGCTGCGGCAAGTACGGCAAAACTACTTATTCATTTCATTTGAGTGTTTAAGCAGGGTCGGAATTCTTTTCATTATTCCGCTAAACGGCAAAAAATTTAAGAAGAAATATTCACGTGAAATATTCGACAAATAAAAACGATTACCACAATTGGGGCTAGAATATAATCTCAATTGTAAAATAGAATATTATATTTCTAGTGTAAAAAGTTACAGACACGTAAATATTAGAGTTACTAGTCAAATGAATTCGTCGCCACTAGGATATTCATATATAAAGTTTCATTCAATTAAAAATTATAATAGAAAGAAATTAATTACAACGGATTGTCTTTGTCAAAAGTTTGAAAGTTCTAAATATGTTTATGAAATTTATGATTTTGCATAAATACCGTTTTTTTCCATTAGGACAACAAACTAGCCTCGCTTTGTATTGTGCAGCTGTATGTATGGAACGTTATTTAATTTGCCTTCAGAAATATGGAAAACAAACGATTTTAACACAGCTTTTCCCTCTTCGATGGTAAATTTAATCCTTTGCTTTAAAAAATTTTGGGAAAATGAATCTTGCTTATGTAGGATGGAAGAACAGCTCCTCACTCCTCGAAGGGATATCAACAATTGATATTTGATCTAAATAAATGGGAAAGTGAATCTTAGTGATGTTGGATGGGAAAACAGCTCTTCACTCTTCGAATAAATATCAATAACTGAACTCAACAAATTTTGTTTATTTTCCTATTTCTCGGTTCTTGTTTTAGACACCATTCAAATTTTTCTTTTCAATTTTTTTATTAATACATCTTCAAGTTCCTGTTGTCCGAGACACCATTAAATTTTCACTGCTTCATGCTAGACGAATTAAAAAGTATCTTGAACAATATTTTTATATAAGAAGGGTCCTTCCAAAATTTTACTGAATGTTTTTATCTCCATATAGTTATAAACGCACTTATTTTTATTTAAATATTATCTCTTAACATGAACACTCACATATCTATTATAAATTCTTGTCAACATAAAAAAAAACTACAAAAGTTTAATCAAAATTTTACACAACGGCCCTTTTATTTTAAATAATTATATAATTTCTGGACTTTTATAAAATAACAGATCTAGAAATATTTATCAATATTTATGACAGACGTTGGAAAATATATAAATTGATGAATGTATCTCCTACAATGTTTTACTTAACTTTATTATTTTTGTGTATTGCATGGAAAGACAGTCAATTTAATTTATGCAATTTAAGTCATAAATATTTCATTGCAATATGTACAAACATAGATAGTGGGCCTTAAGTTCAGAAAACTCATTCTAGCCTTTGTTTGCAGTTCACTTCTCTAGGTTGAATATTTTAGATATTAAATTTTTCGTTGCAATACTATATCCCGATCAATTTCATAAATATATAAATTGAATTTTCGTCGACTAGGCACGTACGTGCCTGTTCACCTTGCCGCATTCTCTTGCATCACGTAAAATTCCTTTAAATCTTCTCTTAATTTCAGTGGTTGGACCTCCGCGGGTGGGAACCAGTTTAAAATTCCCACCAGAGACACTGGCGCGCCATCAGTTTTTAACCCATCGCTAAAAATTCCTCTGGGAATGGGCAGGTATAGGGGAATAATTTATGTCATATGTTTAGGGACTCCTAATCTGAAACTTTAGCCTGGAGATAAACACGAAACAACGCCGAGAACACTCAATTAGAGGTTCGAGGTGAGAAAGTTGCATTTCAGTTTGGATAAGCAGTTCTAGAGGGAATTCGTAATACTAACAATAGTCTAGGTTTAGAAAATTAGATAATAGGGATAATGACACCATCGAGGTACTAATATAGAAATAAAATATGTATTTAGGTTGAAGTAGAGGTCAGTGTTAGTCAAGGAACTGTGTAAAAGTCACATATCAGAGAGGGTATGAATTTAGAGTTTATTTCGAATACATGGTTTTCCACCGGCATCAGTGAAACAACACTTTTATAAAAACTTAATTGATATATTGAAAATCCTAGAAAATCTCAAAGACAAAAATGATTCCTCCATAGGCATTTATCAGCGATCTAAAATTGGTACTAATTGCAAATATAATGACAGCAGCCACAGTAAAAGAAAAATATAAAATGGGTCAAATACTCGAAAAACTGTATTAGCTAGAATTTCACACTAAAAATTGGAAAATATTGATCAATTAGCCTCTTATTTGTAGTGATATTAATAGACAACATTATGTAAGCAGACGGTGCTCTAATGATGTTAAATATAAAAACGAAAGTACAGATATTTCTGCTGGAATACCTCAGTAAAGCGCCCATACCAAATCTGCTTTATACACATACTGACACAATAATTTTAACATTGAATCCAAACCTTAATTCGTACAACTTCTTTAAATATAAATAAAAAAATATAATCATTTAATAAATAACGAGCTCTTACCATCATTACCAACAAATCTTATAAAATAATTAGTCATATAGAGGTAGAAACGAGAGTTTAAATTTAATACAAAAATTAAGGTCGGCATTTACATAGCGGCTCAAAAATTGTTTGTAAAATGATTTTCTATTAAACCGGACGTAAAGAATGACTTCCAAAAATGACTATTTTATCTACTATTTTTAATACTTCTTGTATGAATGTTTTGTTGTATTCTTGCATGGTCTGATTGAAGAGGGAATCTTACAGAGTGTTTGAGCTTTTAGGAGCCATAAATTTACAGGAATTCTAATTGTCCCTAGCACCTGGTTTATTGCGTCTAGACAGGGTGTAAAGTTGTAAAACCGGCATTAAGAATTTCTTGATTAAATCCAGCATGAAATTAAATATTTTTACAAAGGATCAAGTTACGTATGCAATAAAGTTATATTGACACATTGTTACATTTTGTAATAGAGGTAAAGTTTACCATGATGAAATATATTGAATGTACCTACTACTGTTTTTTCTTGTTGTTAGTTACAGTTTCTTACTTTTATATTACATAAACAATATAGTTAGTATTTTTCTCAATTTTATATAAAATTATTAGTTTTATTTTGTAGTTTCATAATGCAATATTTTAGTATAAATAGCTTAATGATATTGATAAAGACCACACGCGTTTTAAAATAAAAATAAATTAATAATTCATCTCAATCAATGTATAATTTAAGATATATACAGGGTTGGGATAAAGTATGGAACCAAGTAAATATCTTTAAAACGAAACGGACGATATTTGTGAAATTTTACAAGTGCAATGGGGCAAAATGCATCTGATGTACATTTTTTTGTTAATAATATACTTCCGGTTTAACCGGAAATACCCTCAACTTTTTTAATTTAAAAAAAATAAAATGTAAATAAAAGCTAATAAAATACGATTAATAATCAATCGACATTTTCCTATTCTTTACTACGATACAAATTATTTAGTACTTCAATGATGTCATCTTATTAGTTACAAATATTATTTTTTAACTTAAACTAGACATATATTATATTCTTAAAATATCTTTTAAAAACGACCCTGTATTATTTGTTCACGGCTACAAAACATTAGAAAATTTCAGATAGTCTCTCAAATATAATATCTTTCCGGATATCACTACCATAATACTTTTTTTATCTTTTTCTTATTTTCCTTCAATGCCCTTGAAGGTAACATTTTGTTTATCTACTTTATAATATCTGGATTATAATTATTAAAATAAAAATGCAAAATGGGTTTTATGTAAGTTGTCTATTCGATGGGATGCTTGAAAATGGTTCACTTTTAGATAGTTAAAAGAATCAATTATTTGAAGAGAAATAAAAATGAAATCAAATTTAAAGTTTTCAGAAAAGGTCGAAAAGGATGCATTTTCGTATATAAGTTAATTATATTAAAATTGTAGTTTCTTAATAAGTTAGCTTTCGTAGTTTGAAATTCTGCCTACATTTTTTAAAAATCCTACATTCCAAATAAAGATTTCTCAAATTTTTTGTGTTAGAAGTCAGAGACTTTATGGCAAAAACAATTTTTTTTCATTATAATTTTCATATTATTATTGTCTTTGTTCATAATTTAGGAATTCATTGTGGTTCTACTATTTAATGTCTTCATTCTTCTTCATGATTTCATTGTTCATTCATTTCATTTGTAAAATTTATTATTGTACGTTGGATTTGTGGGTGATTTCTCTGGTAAATGCAAGATTTACAAAATCACAGTCAAAGAAGCTCTTTTTATAAGCGAAATCTCTCGAGTAAAAGCAACTTGTTATTCATATAAGTTAGAGTTTATGTTTGTTCTCTAAGCTTTTACTTAGAATATTTAGTCACATTCATGAAAACTTGATCTGTTTTATCTTAAATATATTCAAATTAATTTTATCAATAAGAATTGTAACCTAAAATTATATCATTCCGTTAAATATTTTCACGAAATTTTAGTTAAATAATTCGAGAAAACTTATTAATTAGAAAGTAAAACATCGCTAAATGTATCAAAAATTATTAATAGCAGATCCACAGTAACAAAACAGCTTCATAAATTTTATTGCATATAAACGGACAATATTTTCATTGGCAATACAAATATTTTTTCAAAAAACAGAAAGACCAATCAAATATTTACCACCGTTCAGAATCTAAACTGATCTGTAATGAATTACACCAGAGTCCACTACTAAAAATTTTATTTTACGTAGATGCACGATGAAATAAACAAACTTTATAGTCCGACATCATTTCATTTTATTTGTACAAAAACACCGGAAGTAATTTTTCTACCTTATGGTTTAGCACTTTCGACATTTGTACACTTAACAGTCCATTGTGAAAATAACATTTAGTTCTAAGCCTTACCTGTGAAAGATCTATTGTGAGGATACAAAACCTAAATAAAAGACCAGAGGTGGGTTTACTTGATTTTCAAGACTTAATGTCACTTTTGAGGTAGAAAAAGTCAATTTCCTCTTACGAAGACAGGGTAAACTTTCACCAATTGAATATATAGGAAAATTATTCAACTATAAACAGCTTGAAATTTCTAAAATTCAGGAAGTTAAGTTTTTGAGAAAACAAGATGGTCACAATCGCGAGCTGGCAAGCCTCTATCAACTTGTTAATAAGAAAAATAAAATATTCTAGTGCATACTATTAATTTCATTTCACAAAAAATTGTTTAAAAATATTTATAAGTATAACTGAACCTATTTTCCTTAACACAAAAACCTTTAAAATTAATCATTAATTGTATTGTAAATTACTTCCTTAAAAATTATATTTTCTAGAGGTAGAAATTGTCCAAACCGTACCTTCTGTTATCTGTAATCCATAATTTTTAATTCCTATAAAGCTCCAATGAAATGGAATTTAATGAGTGATATAAATCAGCCAGGTTAATACAGGATTTACATTCGAGATACGAGAATTAACAACTTTGTAGTAGCGCTAAGAAGGAAGTTTACTTTACGGTCAGTTATATTTCATCATAATCCCGAAAAAAGTAAAGGGAAAACGTAATAAAATGCCATATTTATTAAAACCAACATGTGCCCACAGCAGGAAGTACATTAAAAATTTTGTTGAGTGAAGTACTTATTACATAGATGTACTATTTATATATATATATAAATATATATATATATAACAGGATATAATGTATTTAAAAAACTAATACAAAGAAATTTAAATACATATGAAAATTATTATCTAGCCTACTTTTTTTAAAATTGTGACTTTTAATTTAAAATACATCACCATAATAGTATAATTGAAGATTGAAGTTTATTGAAGAAGATCAAATTTGAAAAAGAATAAGATCACAGTGTAACATAATAATCAAGAGGTGAACAGTATAAAAATTGTTTTACATCGAAATTTTGACGGAAGTAACAGGGACCTATTGAAGTATTGATGGTAGTAAAACCACATGTGGCACACTTTACATAGTAATTTAACTCTTGTTATATTTAATTCACGATTGCAAAATCTCATCTTTGCTACGTTTATTTCGCGGCATTTTACATACGCGTAAATAAATAAATACATAACAGTTTCTAAGCATCCAGAAGAATATTTCTAACTAAATTTTATGTATGTATTGTATCTACAATTAAACTGAACTGAGTTACTAGAAATTTTTGCAAATAAATTGTTTATAGATCATCTGATGAATATGGTAAAAACCCCAAGCATATGAATGAAAATTGTGAAAGCTTTGTTTTTCTGACCACTCACATCACTTATCGGTGTTGAATTATAAAGTGGACGTTACTCCGATTTGACTATACAGTAGCGATATGACAGCGTTGCCAAAATAGTCAACACAATAGGCAATCTCCTTCTCGAGTTTGTTGTTGAAATTTAAAATCTATTTAATATATTACGAGGGTTGCTATTTATGTATTGAGAACTGGCAACACTGGTATTGCTAGGTGAAATCTGTCATTGCCATCTTAAAGTTTGACATTTTTGACAGTATACGTACTCAGAACGTTTTGACATGCGAGTACTATTTGTGTTGTTTACAGTAAGTTGAAAATCTCATCTCGGAATGGAAGTAATTAACTCGCTAACATTTTCGAGCTATGATTTATTATGACTTTCGACGTGGTGTAACTCAAGAACAGTGCATCAATAAACTTAATTCAACTTTTGACGATTAAGCACCATCCAAAGCCAGTGTATATCGTTGGTACACTGAATTCAAAGTGGCCGTAGTTCGCTCACGGACGAAGTTAAAGGAGGTCGTCCAAAATCGGTCGTTGTGCCGGAAAACATCGACGCTATGAGAAAACTAATTGAAGAACGTGACATACCGTGAAATACATAAGATTTTGCTCGAAGATTTGGGTGTTCGGAAGATATCTGCGCGTTGGATTCCACATTTGTTGACAGATGTTCAAAAAAAGGCTCGTGTCGATTGGTGCCATAAAATGAATAAAAAATACAACTGTGGTACATATAAAGCCGTATACACCATCGTCACAGGTGACGAGTCGTGGATTTATGAATATGAGCCAGAATTCATTTGTTGGTTCCTTCTATTCTCAATACATAAATAGCAACCCTCGTACATATCCAAAAAGCAAGAATGGATTTTAATTTTACTAGAAAAAATAAATAACATCCTTTCGAATTACATATTTTGAGTACCTACAAAATGAGTGTATAAAAAGTTAATGTAACCTGTCGTCCAACTATAGTAGTTGAGTCAAATTTCTATCAACGCTACAGTAATCAATATTACGCACCTAATACTCCAATAGTACAAAATAGATCTTAGCGATTTTACTATAATATATGTAAAGCCAGAGAGACATAAGGTAAAATAGATAAAAGAGAAAGAATATAATAGCAAAAAATAGAATACAAAACTAGTCAAAAAACATGTTAAAATTTAAGTGTATACGCGTATAAAAAAAATGTAACCAAAACAAAAAAGTTGGGGTCAAAGAAGGTAAAATCTTATTTATTTGGCACAGAGGAATAAATACATATGCACACATTTTAAAAATAGGTTCTAAGTTCCAAAACATTTCTTTTTAGATATATTCATTGGGTTAAAGATAAGGTGGGCCTTATGTAATTAAATAGAAACTCACTCGGCATTAGAAATTGTATTCTTAAATAAAATTAATCCAGTATTAAAGAAAATACATTCCAGTACGCCTCTGAAAGAATCATTTTCTGTATTTTCTGTGTTCTTAGAATAAGAAATTAAAGACTAATCTCTCTCGAGAACCAACCGTATACTCAAGAACTTTACCTACAACTAATAATAAGCTACCTTCGCCTGCACGGACAGACGGTTTTAATATTTCTTTCGAGTAGTATTTTTAAGACAATTATCTTCCTCTTTAGGATTTTTTCACTTTTGACAATTCTGATTGATTTACAAATATTTAAATTGGATTATTTAACCGGTTCTCTAGTTGGAATTTTTGCTGCACTTAAGATTCGCAGATTTTACGTGGTGCAAATATCTTGTCTTTTTAGCAACCTACGCCTAGTGTAACTTTTTGTATCTTATATCAACCGAGTCTAATGCTTTCAAAAAGGTTCTAAATTTCATAATATATATATATACATACATAGAGACATTCCCACCTCCAAAATAGATACACAGTGATCTCATTCACCTCCGAAATTTCGTTGTGACTTCCGTTTACGGAGGTGACAAGGTTTCGCCATACTTTTCACATTTTATGTAAGTTTGGGTCTCTTAGATATTATCCCCAAAAATTTGTCTGGAAGCAATTTTGACCTCAAATATCAGCAAAACGGTCTTTTAGTTCGAGTATAGATCGCTGACGCTAGTGTCGCTCGAAACTCGGTAGCTACAATGCTATATTACCTCCTGTTTTCGAATGGTATATTGTTACCTCCGAAAAAGCGACAACATCGCTTGCACCTTGAAGTATAAACAATTTCAGATTAAATTCGTATTTGATGAATTTATTGAAACGTTAAACATATTTCTTATTTATAGCAACTTACGATATAACTTTGTTCAAAATATAAATATTTTTTATTTTATTTAAAAAATACCGATAACACTAAATATATATGTACAAGCAAGTCAAAATACTTTTTTGTAAATTTATCCTAAAGAAATATTTAATTTAAATTAAAATATCTAATTTAAGTTATTTTAAATCCATGTGTATAATGTATATAAGTCAAAAGTTAACACATTGACACCCTTAATAATTTTTCTACATAGGACACCTTATACAAACACCCGACATTGTTGCCACTGTGTAATAGAAAAGATTTATATTCTATTGGAGAAATATTTATTCGTTTGTTATTTCCAATGAAGACAAAATTAATGAAAAATGCATGGCATTATCTCTTGCGAGACATTGACAGATTTCTTCACTCCAATAATAGGGTCATCAAACGATTGAAATTGAAAGATTACAACATTTTTTAAAATAATGATTACTTAATCAAGTATTCAAAATGTGGTCCATTTGTGAGTTGACAGTACCCGAATCGATGGTAGAATATCACAAAAATGAAAGAACAATTTAAGGTTTAAAAACAATGTATGTTTAGGTTGGCCTGCAGCTACGAAACACTCTGTATAAGTGGAAGTAATTTTTTGTTGTAAAGTTTAATGCTCCCGACAATTTTGCTAGACAAAATTTTTTTGGTTCCTATCTAATAAAGGAACTGTTGGACTTTTACACACTATTGGGACACCCTATATTTACATTAAATTGTAATCGCAAAAACTAAAAGTCAGTATTAATTTAGAAATATTTTTTCATTGAATTTTTAATTGCATATATTTATTTCAAGTAAACTTGAGTACTCTTTTTTTAAAATCTAAATTGAAAGTATTTTCTTAATGAACTGTTCTTCTACGCTCCCGAGAAATAATGAATTGTACGTTTGTACAATACAATACAATACAATTTGTTAAATATTTCAAATATGAATTAAAATAATCTAATAAATTTTAAAATATTGAATAACAAAAAAACTGAAGTGGACAAAATTCTCCGAGCCAATATTGATGACCATTAATTGGTTACACACATCTGCATAAGTGATTATTTATGATCGGAGATAATATTCATAAATTTTTGTAAACGCATCGCTTTCTTGTCTATGTTTAATATTTGTACAAAATGCTTAGCAGAATTCATTTATCAAAACCAAATATTATAAAATTATTTTCATGTATATATTAAAATAGGCAAATCACTTAATATTTTTTTAATTGAAAGACCAAACTTTTTTTACATTTTTAGATACTATATAGTCTCTAGGACATACCCACAAAATTTTATTTTTAATATCCTACCCCTTTCGGAGAAAAAAAATTACACAATTTGCTCTCTGATATTTTATATCGTAAAGAAATAGAAAAACAGCTATTAGGTGAAAAAACTGATAGTCCGAGGCAATTAGGTATTCAGATACATAATATAATATATAAATTAAAAATAATGTATTTTTGTATGTTTGATGATAAATTTCTTCCTTAAGCGAGTTAAGGTATTTAATAATTAATAATTATAAAGAGAAATCGTGGACTGATTCCAATAATCTGTAAAAATTACTCTCTATTATGTTTCGCAAAGGATCTGCAACCACCATAAACCTATGGCTTTTTAAATTTAAACAACAATAGCAGACAAATAATTGAAAGTCTTGAAAAACTATTACATGTCGCTATTCTAACATACCAGATCTATGCAGAGTCGAAAAAATTATACGCAGAAAACAAATATTTGATCATCATTATATATAAAATAAATGATCTTGCCACTATTTACAAAATTTGGACAAGGGCATATAAACCATTTTCTCGATTTTCAACCGTTTTATTGCAACGGCTTAGATTTAAAAAAATGTGATTTTTCTGCTGGCTGTAGATGCTTTACTTATACATCACTGAATGTAAAAGATTGTTAAAATCACCGAGAATATTTAAAAAATGTAAAAATATATCATTTATTATATTTTCTTTTTTTATCGTTTAAGATAAAATTATTATTGGACATTAGAACAAAATAATTTATATTTTTTGAAACAAGGTAAGCGAGCATATTTTTTAAAATATTATTTTTCGAATGAATTTACAATTCTTTATTATTCAATTAACAAGAAGTTATATTCTTGATTATCACGAACTGTCAACAAAAATATTTTTTATCATCACTGAACAGTGGCATCGATGCCTCTATATATATGGTAACAAGGAGGCGGTTTTATATTTTCCATATTGAAAATATATATAATTTTATATATACTTTTTTTTTCAAAAACAATACCCCTCTTATGAGAAACATATTTTAAACTTTCCAGTAATTGTAAATATACCCTTAAATAGTCATTTAATTTATGCGTTAACATGGAGGTCAGGTCGCCTCATTTATTACATGGAGGTAACAGCTTAACAGCCATCAATATATATATATATATATATATATATTAGTTTTAAGTAAAAACATGTTCAATTATCTAAATTCTGGTCATTAAAATTTGGTATAATTCCATAAGATTAGCTGTCAAATTATAAAAATTATGCATAAGATGGCAACGAAATCATAAAACTATAAAAGCCATGGAAAAATTTGAATGTTCGTTGTTAAGGGTAAACTTTGTTAAAAGCATTAAAATTAATAAATAAATCCATTTCTTTGTTCATAAAAATGTTATGTAGTTAAGTGTTTTTCTTCACTTTGGAGTGAGAACAATCAACATTTTCTTCATTCTGGATTTAAACTTCATCCAATTGAAATTTCCGTGTCTTGGAAATAACAGCTGTCCTTACTCTTTGGAAGACTCCAAATTTTTCCTAAATGACAGTTTCACTATTAAGGATTATTTGGCACTGATAAATGCAACTTTCCAATGATATTAAAACTTTTTTTTTATTATTCAACTTAAAAGAATAAACAAATGTTTTAGTTTCATTTTTAAATAGACACAAAAGTACCAGTGAACTAAATTTCTTTGAAATTCATATGTTCTTTAGAAGTGTTTTTTTTTTAATAAATTTGTATTAATTAAACCTAATTAAACAATTAACAAAATTTTCAAAAATTTACACGTCATATCAATTAAAAAGGAATCAACCCTAAAATTATAATATATTTATTGTTTCTTTCGGTTCGTGTTTTTTATATTATTTTAAAATATGTTACTTAATTTATAATTTGGCAACCAACTTCGTCTTTCTAGTAGTTTTAATAAACTAATTCAATACTAATACTGAATTTTAATCATCACTTATCAACAAAACTCGTAAATTTAAAATTTCACTAAATACAATGCAATTACTATACATGGTTGGGAAAAAGTATGGAACCAAGTAAATATCTTTAAAACTAAACGGACGATATTTATAAAATTTTACAAGTAACTGCAATGGGGCAAAATGCAGCTAATTTTTTTGTTAACAATATACTTTCGGTTTAACCGAAAATTTCATTTAAGAGAAAAAGATTGTATTGATATATTAATGATGATCGGTTATGGTGATCGATTCATAGAGTGGCCTGCTCGTTCTCCGGATCTAAGCCCATTAGATTTTTTTCGTTGGGGTTATGTAAAATCACGTGTTTACATTAAACGAGCAACATGCTTGCAGGAATTGAGACAAGGAATTATTGATGAATGTGAACTAATACGTAGAAGTCTTGGAAAGAGTAACTCAAGAAGTTGTTAATAGACTGGCATATTGTCAGGAGGTGAACGGAGGCATTTTGAACATTTGAATTAATTTTTTTTTAAATTATTCTCGTTAGTCTAAAGTAAATAAATGAACTTATTCTACAATTAAAAGTGAGTTATTTCTCATTTTTACAAATTATTTATACTAAACCCAGTATGTACAAATTCGAGAAATAACATGCTCATTCAAAACCTACAAAAATATATAGGGCGTCCCATTTAAAATAAAAAAGTTGAGGGTATTTCCGGTTAAACCAGAAGTATATTATTAAGAAAAAAATGTACATCAAATGCATTTTGTCTCATTACGCTTACCTACAAATTTTCATAAATATCGTCCGTTTCGTTTTAAAGATATTTATTTGATTCCATACTTTATCCCAACCCTGTATACATTGCTTTCAATTTCTAAGAAATATTTTTTTGTCGATTTCAAACAACACATTTCGAGTTCCATTCTTTATAAACTTATTTTGGAACTTTTATGCTAATTATAATTAAATTATTTTTCATAATTATAAGATTCCATGCGGCCAGTTTATTTTTTTTATCACGGATTATACAATTTTATATCAGTATGTCTAGGCTACTAAAACATATTTTTGGTCAGAGTATTAATACCTACGCATTTGTTGTTAAACATATTTCAACATGGCCTAAACCCAAACGTAAATGACCAATCATCTAACGGATCTCCCAATTATCATCACCATTACCTTAATTATCACCTCTGTTTTCTCTCCACTGTTGTACGGGGCTTAAGACCAGAGACCGTGTGAACTATTTCACTACAATGGAATGTTATACAGGGCTAAAGACCTGCAAATTCCCTCTGAGGGTTTATTTGTATCGATAATGGGCCTGTAATAATAAGTTTACATAGGATCGTAGTGGGCAAAATGATCCTAAGCCGGTTTTAAATTGAGAACGTAGATATTAACCACAGTTATTCAAATATTAGTTCTAATATGTGATAGTTTTTTTTTATATTGAACTGGATGGATATATTTTACCGTGGCTTTAAGATTACTTACTTAGCCTTCTTCAAATATTTATTATGGGTTTAATTTAAACAAATAAAAAATATGTTTTCTGTGAATATCGCTTATGGGAATTAAGACCAAACACCATGTTCGATATACTTTGATACACTATTATTCTAGGTTCTACCGAATTGAAGAGGAAAAAAAGTTGCAAACAACACAAACTTGTACTTTATATTTGCATCGTTCTTTCATAATAAAGGCTTCGCTCTTCGTTTTTGAAAAGCTTCATGATTTCCTCTATGTCTATATTTTGGTTTATACGTTGTCGTAAAGCTAAATTTACGACCTTATAGGCCTTTCTCATCTGAATGAAAGACGAGTTTATGGGTTTTTTAGCGAAATCCTTTCAAGCTTGAAAAATGGCTCCAGAAAGTAGCGAATCGGACATTTTAATATATTGGATAAATATGCCGTTGATAACTTCATCTTTAGTGAACGTTGAACAATAACGGGTTTTTCCTTTCCACAGCCCTTTTACGAAGTTATGTACCTATTAATTTTGTTTTGTGGAAAAATGGCAACAGCAACATTTCTCATAAATATCAATTCTGAAAACTTCAAAATGCGACAGAAAAAGACATAGAAATTTAGGTGGAATTAAAATGGAAAATAATACTTGGATTACGAGGGGTTACAGACAGAGAAACATAACTACAAATTATTTTAATTTCCCGCTTATTGGTTATTTTTTGTATTACAATATTCTTTGAGCCTAGACACTCCAATATGGACCGGATGGTACACATTAATGAGGATGATTTCAAATACCTAAATCAATTCTCGATTTCCAAAAAAATAAAAAAATGAGTTAATCTAGATAAAATTAGATGTTGACAATAAAGAAATTAACTGGCTGAACATTACTTGGTTGCAATACATGAAGAATGATAAACAGAATATATATTTCAAATGTTGCAAAAGTGAAACTGCATTTAGAAAATCTAAAGTTATAGGAAGAGTTTCGAGAGCTACTTAAATATTTATAATCTTACTGTATATATAAGGTACCTGCAACTTCTTATATCCTGTCTAATCCAGATTGGTTTGAATATTTATAATAAGGAATCAAGAATGTAACTAAAAAATCTGTCAAAATTCTATCACGTATCTGACGATGCTAGAACAGCGAAACTTGTCATATAAAAATTGTTACAAAAAGCTTTAGAAAACTGGAAATTTAAGGTAAGTATTAATTTATCTTTTATATTTAAAAAGAAAATCATCGGTAGCTGTTGCTGCAGCTGCGTTTCTGTGTCTCTTACCTCGCAACTAAAGAATGAGGTGTCAAATCTTTGGAAGGGATTACTGAAGAAAGAAAACAACAAAAAAATTGTCCTAACTTATTGGTTTTTACAAGGATTCAATTGGACTTGTATCGCCGACCATCTATAGGTAAACAGTCACTAAAAAATGAAAACATTTAAGTCCGAAATAACGGTAAAGCACCTCCTTTAAGTAACCAATTGTTATTTCCATCTTTTCTGTCCTTTGGTCATCTCTTTTATCTTTCACCTATCGGTTTCCCTTCGTATATTTATATTTAATAATTGTATCATTTTTCTTTATTAAACTTCATTATCTATTATTATTATTATGTATAGAATCTGTCAGTTTTTCCGATTGTTAAAATGTGTACACTGTGTGGTCATAAAGTTTAAGAAGCGTATTATAAATGAAATCAACATGTGAAAAGGTAGGTGGTCTGATTTATTACGAGTTTCAGTGTGTTTTAGTACAACAACGTAAGGATGGTTTTTGCATTTGGTGGTGAAAAGCCGTCAAAAACGACGGTATATCCCTGGTTTCAAAAATTTAAATTTGATCGTATTTCGCTTGACTATCAACCAGCGGAAAGACTTAATTAAATAAAATTAATGTTATACGTCGAACGATTTAAGAAGACCGTAATGTGACTTACATTCCATTGTGCATCATACTCAATTCGCCGCGAGGAAACTTTGTTCTCGATGGATACAATATAATCTATATAAAGCAATGCTGAAAAAATTGTCCAAACTCATCTATGAGATTATTACTAGTGACGAAACGTGGATCTACTCCTACCAACCAGAAACATAATAACATTCGATAATTTAAGTAATTTAAAATGAACTTTTGCCAAAAAAAGAGGTGCGCCCAAGAAGCACCTCGAGGAGAATGATTTCACGATTCTTAGCCAAAGCTGGTCACATGGTTACAATGATTTTAGAATATAGTCGAACAGTAAATTCGAAGGTGTATATGCAGATTGCTTCCTCGAAGTAATTGATCAGTGGCGAAAAACAAATCGTAGACGTGCTACATTTTGCATCACCATCATGCAATATCCCCATTCCACATGCACATAGTCCTTATTTTGCACCCAGTGGCTTTTTCATATAATTAAAAATAAAATCAGTAGTCAACGTTTTTCCTGCCTAGAAGAACCCGTGGGTACATTCAAAGCATACATTTTGAGCATTCCAAATTCTAAATAGAATAAACCTTTTAATAATGTTATGCATACACATTTTCATTCTTAGCTATTCCCAAATTTATCCGACTGGTCCTCGTATATTTTATATAAAATTAAACGTGATCTGCGGTCTGAAATCATCGGACCTATTTTTAGTTCCATTTGGCAGCATTTTCGTTACCCATTGTACTTAGAGAACAGTAATAACATGAGACCGAAATTTCTCCTTTTTTCAGATTAATTGCATTCCTCCACTCTGTAGACATCTCTCCTTTATTGCACCAGTCACTAATTAATGTACTAGAAAAGCTAGAATTATGTGATCAATCTTTTAGTTGTTTTTTTTTTCTAAATGCTACTTTTAGTATACTTTTCATCATTGGCTGTCACAAGAATTTTATATTTTAAATAGGCAATTTAATTTGGAGCAGAAGAAACTAAGTAGTAGATTCTAGAAGCACGAATTTGACATTACTATCGAATAATGCCGATTGAACTATCTTCAACATTATTACTTAATTTAACGTAATAAGGAAGCTCGCTTGTATGTGCTCAAGACTCCATAACATGCGGAATCTAATTAGGCCGATTTCGTAATTATTAATGAGAACATATGATCTCATTCATCTTGTACGTATTAAAGCATGCCTATGACCTCTCCTCTTTAACAAATTATATCAATTACAGTGACCGGATGTATATTAAAAGCGATTTACTCTTGTCTCGTTAGTAAATGTTCATCAAACTTGACAGGAAGATGGTCAAAGTTATTATCGTCATATTTATATGTTTTTAGAATATTTTAAAAGTTAACTATAAAATAAATCTAGTAGAGCTTATTCCATTCTTGATTAACTGAAATTAATGGAAAAGTACTTTTATCAAACTTCATTTAAAGTAACAGAGATTTAATCAATTTGACAGGGAGACAGTCAAAGTTATTAACGTGGTGCTTATGTTTTTCGAGAATAATTTAAGCGTTAAATAAAGAATAAATGTAAAGCTTATTTAATTCTTGATTAACTGAAATTATGGAAACGTCATATTTTGTAAGTATTTTGCTTCGAATCTATATTGTTTCATTTATTTATCTATTCATCAACCCGTTTTTTGTTAAAATAAAAATAATAAAACAGGCAAATATTATCGCTTTTCGTTCGGTAGTTACTTTGGAAGTAATTAAAGTATAAGTAATTTGTTTGTTTTTTTTTTGAAGACTATCGTGCCTAACGTTGGATTATCTGATGTGCACATGGGTAGAACAATTGCTAATGTCGAAGAAGGGATATTTTAGAAAGCGGTAGCTGAAAGTGTAGCCGTCTCTCATTGTATTATTTCCAAAATTTTAAGCTTTCAAGAATTGGGCACATTTAAACATTGTCCAAGGCGCAACCAAACGAAACTAATTACTGGTAAAAAGGATCGTTATTTAGCTCCATTTTCCTGGCGAAATCCATTTTCTTAACATTCAGTAGCGTTTAGCAGAAGACAACCAAGAATTCTAGATTACAGATTTGAAGACTGGCAAAATGAGATGTTTTGAGTTGAAACTAAAATCATTTTAAAATTTGACGATCACCGAATTCGAGTTTTAAGAAATTGTGGGAGAGCAGCTCCTCTAGAGGAGGCAAAACACAGCACTTGTTATAACAGAGCAAGCGTTATTTATGTTTGCATTATGATGGAACAAAATACTCTCTTATTTCCTATTCGTCAGAGCTGAACTGAACAAAGGTAGGTACGTTAATCTGGTATTACGGTCCTTCACATAAAGCAAGAAAAGCCACAGAATTCCTCGAAATATTATGTATTAATGGAATGGAGCTGCCAGTCTGTTATCCGGACCTCAACCCATAAAAACACTTGTAAGACAACTTAAAAAAAAATTACAGAACATCACGGTGAAGCAAGTCGACGGATGAACTTATTCGTTTCGTCTTAGAATAATGGCAAAGATCCCTCAGGAAGAGATTGGTATTTTAATTAGAAGCATGCCCAGATGCGTTGAGGCTTCCAGAAGTACCAGAGCTAAAATTACCGACTACTATGGTGCTTCCATTATTGATGCAAAGTGACTAACCGTTTGTTTGGAGTGTTGTGTACTAAAAATACTACAAGGAGCTATTTATAATTTGACGTATAAAGGTAAAGTGCTGTATTCCTCGTTTTTACAGATTTTTTACACTAAACCCAGTATATACGAATTCGAAATAACAGAATCTTTCAAAGTCTGCAAAAATATACAGGGTGTCCCATTTAAATTAAAAAAGTTGAGGGTATTTTATATTAACAAAAAAATATACATCAGGTGCATTTTGGCCCATTGCACTTACTTACAAAATTTCATGAATATCATCCGTTTCGTTTACAAGATATTTACTTGGTTCCATACTTTATCCCAACCCTGTATATCTCTCCCAACTTACCTAGTTTAACACTAAAATTACTATAACAATTTTTACGGAGAGCCAAATTTCGATTCTTTTTTTCTGTTTAATTCATTTTCAAAATAAATATTTTGATGTATCATTTGTTCATGCGCGAGGTACTTCTTCTAGATGGCTTTTAATATTTAAGAAATAGACCGCTCTGATGTGGTTATACAACTTGCGTTCAGGTTATCGTTTGATATAATTTTCTTGTTCAGTAAACACGGTAAATTGTGGAAGATGCGAGACTTCCACGATACAGACAACTATATGTATTCAGATGGATGTACATAGAACAATCGGCTGCCTGTAACAGACAAGTTTAGATGCACTGTATTTGCCCGTTAATAACACTATTGTTAGATTTCAGATTAGAGTTAAAGGCGATTACAGAAACGTAACCTTCTGAAGTTCATCAAATTATTTTGAGGACATCCGTACCCAGATCAAAATGTATTTCAATATTCTTACCTCAGAAGTACATAAGGAAGAGATTGGCACAAAAAACACTAAAATGCTTTATAAACTTTTTTCTATGACGCTTCCCTACGGAGTTATTCGCCCTTGATGGTTATTTGCTATTAAAATCACAATAAAGTCTATTTTCCAGAAAATCTCTCTTTTTCAAAGACAAAAATAATGATCTTAATAAGCTAATAAAATCTAAACAACTTTAGGTTTCTATTTCAGATTTGAAGATATACAGGGTATGTCAGTCCACTTGATTTTTAATTTGGTAAGAATTAATGATTTTCCACATAATATAAAGAAAAAAATATCCTTGTTTGTTTTTCAGAAAATAACTTTTTTAGAAAAAATAGTAAAAAATAATTTCAATCAGACCTAGACATAAATGGAATTTTTATTTATGAAACCCACATTGATTTTTATATTTCATTCGTTTAATATGTCGTTAAAATATTGTCTTCTTCTAGACAATTTCCAAAATTGACCTTCCAAGAGTTAACTCCGAAAGAAGGCGTCTTAGAAAAAAGTTTTTAAAGTATTTCTGCGTTTTTTTTTAACAAAACCCTCTATTAAATATCTCCTAAATACTTCTAGGACATCCTGTATAGTTTATTTATATGTCAATAATTTTATTGTCTGTTCAACAAAAAATAGAACAACCATGAAGAAAACTGGCTCAGTTTAATTAGATACACCTGGATATTGACTCGTGTAATGTTATGCGGGTAATCTGCTTTTTCAGTACAAATATATTTTTTCTCGCACCATAGACATAATTATCTCCTTGAAATGAAACTACAAAATATATTTTTTTTAATATACCACAATCAGCTGTTCTCGTTTATGTTATGATTAAGCAATTAATACTAATGAAGTAATTTTGGCTGTACTACAATTCGTGACCCTTTTCTGTAGGGTGTTAATTTCCATTCTATGACTTTTTCTTTTTGGTGGTTATTCAACTTTTCCATAAATACAGGTACCCCGAAAAGGAACTTTTTCTATTACCATATTTAGGAACAATCAATTTTATTTTTGCCATAATTTTGTTTATAATAGAAAACAACTCAAAAACTGAAGAACCACCAAATTTATTTAAAAATAAAATGGATTTTATTTTTCATTAGTCTAGGTTTTTAATTAGAAGAAGAATTGGCGAATTATATTTTTATATTAGTTTAACAATGCACACATTCTGGAAATAATGTAGTTCATTTTTAACAAATGTAAAAACCAAAATTCCGAAATATAAAAATCAGCTATTTATTAATTAAATTGTCCGGATTGTAATGCTATCTACATTGGTCAGACCCTTAGAAATTTTAAAATCGGATATAGTGAGCACAACAATGGAGGCAACAATGTAAATAATCTTGTCTTCTTCATGCAAATGTTCATCAACTTTTTGAATGTTTCATCCGTAACCAAACTGTTTAAAGTTTAAAGGGGCACTTTATTTTCCAACGGCTCCACAGAATTTTTCCTTTTTTTACTATTGTTTGATTTGAAAAATTTAAAAGTATTTAAAGCAATCAAATATTCGTCTTCTGATATATTACTTTGACAAGCCATATATTTAATCGCAATCAAAGAATAAACTAGATTGTTACAAATATTGTATTTTAAAAGCTATTTGCCCAATTACAACAAAGAAAAATATATCCTAGTTAAGTAGATGTTTTTTGTAATTGTGTAATAACAGTACATTTGAATTTTGAAATGGTCAATTAAAAGATTATTAAGTACAGCTAAAAGACAGTAACGATAATCCGTAAATATTAAATTTGCCTGCATTTTTTAGTGTCGTAGAAAAGCTGACATATGTATATTCTTCCTTTTATAACCTATTTTTACTTTTTCTATTTAGATGATGTTTACATTAATAAAATTAATATCGTTATACAACCATAGATACAAATAGATTATTAAGTAATAATTAATTATAAAAAACCCTCTATGTAATAAAAAATACAGGTAGTTATTTAAGCACAAATTAATGAACTAGAAAATATTGCTGTGGCTTTCATGTGAAGAAACACTAACTAAAATAAACGTCCTTGATATAGCTTTCCTTTTAAAAATTCAGGATGTTCAATATTTTACTATCACGAACGAGTGGAAAACATTGGGCGAATGTTTCTAGCACCTGCGGTCTTTATAACATGTACTGGTCCTTAGTTCCTATATTTCTAAGCGTTACTGACCACGCATCAATATCCTCGAGTTGGTTGTTTTGGATGACTCAACAGCTGGGGTCTCAACAACATCGATTTTAGTCTTGCATGTGTAAGAAATACAAACTTAACGGTTTTTAACAACTTTTGCCCGATGTGCAAAATAAAATTTAGGAGGTCCTCAACCAAAAAGTTGGCTTGCTTTTAAGTGCAGTAACTCAGCTGACACAACGAGCCCTACGTTCTTTGTTAGAACAAGACTTCAAGAAATCCCCTATTAATTAATAAAACATTGGGAATCTCATATCTAATTTAAAAGTTTAAGAGATTACTACTAAGTTTATATTGTTTAATGTATTTGCTACTCAAACTGAATACAATAACTTCCAGACACGTGGCTACTATTCAAGTTAACTAAATTTTTCTACTGAGACGACCTCCCTCAATCAGTTCGTCCAACTTTAGTAAATTCGTTAATTCCGAATAAAATTGTTTTAATATCGTATTTATTCAAATATTGTATTTCATTGTGTGTAAATCCCAGCGTGTAGGCTGACAATATTTAAACCATTACCGGTCGTCCCACGTAATGTAAAAAAGAAAATAGATTTGCAGAACAAATGATGCAAGCAAAGGCCAAGTGAAGAACATATGGCACAAAAAGATTCCGACACGTGTTAGAATTTGTAAATTCCTCACACGTGCTATAGACTTTTTGTGATTCATAAGGATTTCTTGGAGTCCCGGTTACAAAATGCTCGTTTGTTATTCGATATTTACGTTGAAGTGTTTTGCTTTTCTGAAATTCTATATTTTTGTCGTCAAGGGTGAAATCCTACATACAACATATTTTCGTTGAAAAAAAAATATTTTAAATCTACATCTACCAACACAAGTATTGATTTAAAATAAGTCCCCATCCAACCAAAAATCTCTTCTTGTTGATTTTTAACAGTAATTCTCTATGGTACATTCCTTTTCCATTCGATCTTTTTTACGGTTTCAAATACGTGATACGTTTTTTAATGCCCTAAATATCCACTACATGAATCAGCTTTCTTTTCATCGACGGGAAATACCTAGTTTTTCAGCTGAATCCAAATAATTTCTCCGTACTCTGATCTTCTTTTTGGAATAGGACCGGTCCTCAAACGAGTTGAATAAACTTTCTGGAGATTCCTTCCGACTTAAACTTAAGGCTAAAAAAGAGATACCTTACCTGTTCCGAATTTTGGTACAAGAGCACAGAGGCGTAGGTGGTTTTGTTTTTAAGAAATCTTCTATATCGGAAAAAACTGTACCATAATTAACATTCAAATGAAAATATAGGAAATGAAATAGGGTTAAAAACTATTTTTTTTAGATACAATGAAACAAAAATAAACAAAGTTTATTACTTAGCGATCCCACCATTTCAGGATTTTTAAATTATATATCGAAATTTTTTTTTACATTCTCCCACCATTTTATTTTTTGATGGTAAACAATTCCCATTTGAAAGGAGTAGGTGACTATATAATCTTTTATCTTTATAGCTACGCCCTTGGCGTTAAATCTCTTACTTGACTCTAGTGAAGAGTCCAATTCACAAAATAAACGACTTTTTATTTCTTTTTATACCTGGATTTCCCATTATTCAAGGAGACAGACAAACGAACTTGGGAAGGAAGCAAATGGGAACTGTGACAGTTTTTGTACGATGTTGCTCGAACCGGTAAAATTCACGAGACGTGCATGTGTAAATGTTAAAAGAGTAGTTAAAATGTACAATAAATTGAGGAGAAGTTTTAACTTTAAGATGAGAAAAATCTACTCATAATTATATCTTATTATTCTAGATAATAAAACCATTAAAAAATAATTTTAGAACATTTTTGTTTATTTTTTTTTAACAATTTATCCAATTAACCAATAAAATATTAATTATTTTACAGGAAAACTAAGTTTTTATTTTAAACAATAATGTTACACATACATGCAGAATAGTGTGATTGTGTAATATTTACTGTTTGTGTTGAACAGACATCAAGAACGGAAGGAGTTGTTTAATCTGCTCCAGATTTCACTTTCATAAATGATGTATAAAATAAACAAGGTCGGGTCCTTCTAAACTAAATTACTTTGGCAGACACTTGGTATGAAATTATCAGACGAACTGCTGTCTCATCGGAAGTTTATTATATTACGGTTTTATATGGACAGTTATCAATACAATCAGGAACTATTATTGCAAAATGTCTATTTTCGAAGAAGAAAAATACTACATATAAATATGAGTTAAGGATCAATGTATTTAAAAAATTAATAAATGCACAGTTAGTGAAGAGAAATTATCATAAGTCATAACGCCATATTTACAGAAAAATTGGCATTAATGAAGACTCGATTTGATGAATATTATCTCTACAAACAATTTTTTTTCGCACCTTGAAAGAAAAACGATTGCCCTGTCTGAAGGAGAAAATAGAAGAATCACGAAGAGATTACTTTTTCAGTTCTTAACAATGTAAATGATAGACAGATGAAAATTCCAATTTATACCATTAAATAATTAACTCTATTCTCCTTTAAAAGAGAATAATAAATGAATCACAATTTGAATGAAAATTTATCTTCACTATCTCATTTAACTCATCATATTCATTTTGGAAGAAAAAAATAAACAAATTTACAACTATGAAAAGGTAATTCTTTGACAGTAACAGAATTTAGCTATTTGTAAGTTTAAAAAAACTTAAAAGTCGGTTTTCTTCTTTTACTTGACTTGCAAGATTCCCTAAACTTTTTACTGTAGTAAAAAAATTTAACATTATTTTAAATAAAAATCCTGTTGATTACCACCATTTTCAACATCTAAAAAACTACTAAGGTTAAATAATGGTATATTCTGTAACAAGGGTAGAATGAAAAAAGTTCGAGACGAGGAACCACGAATATCGAATTTTGTTATCCTAGCTGAATAACGGGCTATATTTTCTCCACGACCAGAAATTTACTCGATTTTCCAGTAATTATTTTATTTCAATTAAAATTTGTTAGAAAATAAATTACTACGACGCCGCCATTTTCATCTGAGGATTTGACATTGACAGATGGGACAATCATAGCTATCGATATTGTTTAGAATAATTACGGAATATTCATTCCATCACTAGTTATAGAATTAAAATACATGCAAAGCAGATAAGAAGCAAGTGTTTCAGAATAAATAATCTATCTAAAGAGTAAGAATGTTTACATTCTATTATTAAAAATGATTTTGGAATTAACACATTCCACTAATGGTCGTGGAGAATCATTTTTCCAATAATATTCCTGACGTTTTGGTAGTGACCAAGTTTTCATTTAATTGTCGTATATTTTAGTCTTCAGCCAATATTACATTTTTTAATTGTCACGTTCATAATAATTTGCATCAAGGCAATATTGTGTTTCTTACAATTTTTCCATTTATTGCAAAACTTGTGAAACACATTTTATATCAAACAAGAATTCTTGCTATTTTCCTTAAGAAGTATGTAATTTACTACTCTCATAATATTTTTTATAAATAAATGACAATATAATACACACTAGAAGCATAATTTAATTCAGAATAAACATACGAAGATTTGGCCTGTTGATTAACACCGATACCATAAAATATTTAAAAAAAAAGCCTTAAACCGCCCCATCTAGTTTCAGTAGTAATGAGTTATGTTTAAAAGCTTATGAAGTTTATTTACTAAAACGACCCAGTCTCTAAATGAGTGTAAAATCTGTCTAAACAATTTATTACACCCTTGTCTTCGCACACTATCGCCCCCCAACTAATATCAATCACCACTCAGATCACAACTCATGGGATTACTCGCCCCGTTTCTGTTAGTAATCTCCCAAGAAATAACTTGTGGTTATTTTTGTAGCACTCCATGTTTGTCTAAGACCTTCACAACATCCTTCTTTTCTACTTCCTATCAGCTGCTAAGATACCATTGCCGCGTATATATGTAGTTTGTCCTTAAAAATCATTCGAAAAACATCCAAACTTTTTTAGAGTCTACCAAATGTTTAAGAAACAAAATATTGTAACACAAAAGACACTCTTGTATATTTCCTTTGCTAGCGGTCAGTTTAAAGTTGACCTTTCTGGAACCAAATCCATCATGTTTTCAAAACACATTAATTATTTTGTAATCTTTTTCGGTTTTATCGCAAAGTTTGGAAATCTGTGAGGGTGGTCCTCTTATATAAAATTAAAGTTTTGAAGTAGTAAAAAACAATTTTTTATTGGTCTCACGAAAAGAAATCTTTAACATTTGGTGTCAGAAGTTAAATATTTTACAACTCATGAGTTTCATAACGACGGCATATTCTGCCATGAAGAAGAGGAATATGTATTGTACTGCTGTGAAGATCTACCAAAAGTTAAGGTTTCTAATAGTAGGTCAATAAAAACGTTGCAGTTAACAGCAAAGAGGAATGTTTACCCTGATTGTGACAACCCAACTAGATAAGATACTCTGAAGTAAGAATATGCTCAAATGGTCTATATAGTTCAAGGTGATAGAGGCAACATGCCACAGTCCCTTTGTAAATGTATAAAAAAAAGCCACAGATGGATGCACACATCAAAAATAAAAGGATTTGTTGCATCAGAATCTACAGCAGACGATCGGAGATACAAGATCAATAGAAACGATATTAAAAAATAATGAAAGTAATTGTCAGATTTGAATTACTTAACTATAACTATTTATTACTTAAGCATTACTTCTAAAATGCCTACATTAACAATAATGAGACAAACTGTACATAAAGAAAAACTTTTTCATAGCATTCACCCTTAAAATTCCCAACTGGCGCGGCTGGCCGCGACGGTTACATAACAAAGACCGGAGGTAGTGTGTAGACAGCCCTTCGGCGGCCCTTTTGCACTACCAAGTTCCGGTTTTTACATGCGAAGAGTACTTACAGAAGGAGGACGAACATAGAAACGAGTGAATGGGTTCACTCTTCGATAAAAAGCTTATATCAATTATTGTTTCCCTTATTCGTCCAACGACAATTAAAGTAAGTATATGTATGTTGAACATAGTTGTTTTTAATAGATAAATGGTATACCTATATACAGACAGGGTAAGGCATTAGTGTGTCAAAGCTCTATTATTGAAGTTACGAAAAAAAAGTTTTTACACTGTATATTTGGCACTAATTTTAAAATGTGAATCTCAAGACTGCCTACACTTTTTGTAAAAATTTTTTGTTCGTAACTTCAATAATAGCGGACTAATCTAGCTTTGCCACACTAATGCCTCACCCTGTATGTAAATACTTGTAATAAAGAGGGCGTGTTTACTCTAATTAGGTACACTTGTCAAATGTGTCAATAGTAGATGTCAATAAAAGGTATTGTTCTACTTTATAAAAGGTTTTACAATAGTATTGTCACAAATAAATTCAATTTACATTAACTTCAAGTAAATGTATCCAAGCAGTAAATTCTATCAACAATTCGTTAAATTTATAGCCACTTACAATGCTTTTCATTCATAAACGTTTTTGGCAAAGTTAGAAAGTATACGATTATAAAATCTGACCCATATATTTTTCACATTCATTTTAATTAATTTGCGGTTTATGATGCCTTTGGTATTAATATTATCAATAAACTGACAGTTCAGTTGCACATTAGTCTTTATTAATTGAGGATTAAGATAAAATTTATTCAATTATCATAAAATAATTGACAATTCTAAGAAAGCGCCAGACATTTCAGATAACATTATATATATTTAAAATAATTCTCAGAAATAAATCAATTGTTGAAAAGAAGCTTTGAAGTCGGATCATAGACCATAATTGAATATTAGGCAACTTTTTTAGGAAACATTTAAATTTCGTTATATCCGGTAAAAATAAATATTTAAAATCAGCTTATCAGGTTCACTTCCGTAATTTGGTACCTGTATGAGGAGTGAGCGTAGTTAGCACTTAGATGGGTGACCAAAGAAACAAATACAACATAGTACATACTAATTTTTTCTGTGTGACATACCCAGCGATCGATGAGGGTATAAAAACAAAGGGATAGTAAGTTGCGTTCTAAGCAATATGTACAATAATACTCTTCTTTTTCTTAATAATAATGTTTAATAAATGTTTATGGTATGAAGTTATTTAAGCTAGAAATCTATCCATCATTTGTCACTTTTGACAATGCTAAATAGGTGAAATCTAGGTCGAGAAAACATAAATTTAAAAAGCTTTGTAATACTGTGGAAATTCAGATGAGTATAATATATATTTTTATATTTATTATGGATGAATTTTACAAAGTAAGAGTTGAAACAATTAGTTTACTCTTAATAAGTATCAAAAACCTTTTT
This sequence comes from Hermaeophaga mercurialis, assembly GCA_951812935.1. Lineage (NCBI taxonomy): Eukaryota > Metazoa > Arthropoda > Insecta > Coleoptera > Chrysomelidae > Hermaeophaga > Hermaeophaga mercurialis. The sequence goes on from OX638360.1 coordinate 20,491,157, forward strand.
GGTTAAAATTATAGTGTAGCTAAACCAACTAAGATCATCTTTATGAGAAACTTGAAAATGAATGGTTGAATTATTAGAGAAACGTTGCTAAGCAGTGTTTATAATGAAATATTTTATTTGTGATTTTGGATATATATGACAAGTTTCTGGATTCCTCTATTTAAAAAATGTATTTTAGATGTGTAAGTACATTACACCAACTTCAAATAAATTTTTTCGAGTAGAAGGTAACGGGGGGTTGGGAACTTTAGACATGTACTGTAAGTATAAGCAACTTTTAAGTAAAATATTTTTTGTATATTTGAAATCTTTAATAGTACTTGACTAACGCCTATACGGGTATGTCCATTATATTTAGTTTAAGATTGTTTATTTGAAAATTAGTCGGTTTTTTAAATAAAGGCTATAATAATCTGTTATCCAGAATAAACAGAGTATTATGAAAGGATTATAAAAACTGAAGATAATTTTGTTATCACTTACGAAAGTGCACACTTAAAATAACAAACATTTTAACTTATTACGACTAAACTATAACTTCGTTTGCGTTTTATCGGCAACACTATGTCAATAAGAAAAATAAACATACAACCTTTATCCTAAGAATTTCTTCTACAAAACAAATAAATAATTTTTAAGTTACTCGGTTCCATTTCTCAATTCGAATAGAATGTCTTGAACTAATATTTGCCAGGTAAATAATTTCCTTTTTTTTATTTATGACCTGCTCGAATCTACACTAATTCTTCAAATTTGTTATCTTGAAATATTTGCGGAAATTTTGGATTTTTTATTCGTATCGGAGACAGATGTAGACGAAGTTATATCGCCAGAAAACGGCCCATTTCGAATAAAAAAACAAAATTAAGGGAACTTTTATTACCCCTCCGAAGAAGCAAAATGAGATAATGGTGGTATTAAATGACCCAGAAAAAAAAAAGAAAATGTAGAGGAAAGATTTTTCTATGGAAAGCAAACAACACAATAATTTTCCTTTGTTGACGTTCACGTCGCGATCCCACGTCACGACGAACACTATCATTAGCTTATCAAAAGTACCTCCAAGCAGGAATCTAGACAGAAACGTTACCGGCAACCTAGCCAAGACGGCAATAAAAATGTTTATTGGCATAGCGCGGCGGAATATCAAAGAACTCGTGGAAAGATGGATAATGAACTGGCCATTCTCGACCTTGCTTGTTGGAATACTGACTCCGCTAGAAAAGAATCGGAAAAATTAACTTGCTAAGCCCTGCTCACACATCAACATTTGCACAGATTACGAGTATTATTTCTTAACTAAATTTAATAATAAGAAACGTATTATTATCTAAATGCAGAGTCCGTGAATTTATCATGATTTGTGATTATAGAAAATAACCGCGCCAGCACCACCCGCGGCTAAGCCACAAGAGATCTAGATAAGTTCACGAGAAAATCTATTACAAAAAGAATCACCAAGGAACAGATCAGGTGAATAAGGACGAAATTTTTGGAGAGAACCACTGTCATCATGATTCATTTCCGCACATGTATTCATTCGGATTCTATCAATTAAAACAAGATCACGATCATGGTATATACACTATTTTTTAATGCTATCGTGCAAGTTATCTCATTACAAGAAAATGTTATTATTGCTTTGAATAAAAAAACAACAGTTCCATTTAAATAGGTAAGTTGCCAAATGACCTGGTTAATTTGGCACTAATGTTTAAATTTAAACTATGTTAAAATAACGTCTAAATATTCTTGAAAATTTTAAACAATATTTAATAACATATTTTTTTTTCAGTGAGACCTCGCAGCTTCCCAACAATAGTGCAGTTTAAAATACTTATGGTAATAAATGGATTGGAAGAGACTGTTATGGACTCTTTCTTTGGGGATATATATCAAGGATGCTTCTTATAATCCAACAACGCAAAATATTGCTGAAGAATTAAAATTATTATTAGAAATGTTATTGAAAATATGGTACAAAATTATTAAGAAGAAGCGCAAGAATAAGTTCATTTTTAATATCTTCATTATTATACTAGAGACAGTTCACAGTTTAGTAAAAAGCTAAGTCTAATATAGGTATGTTTTCCAAAAAAGATAAACAAATGTTTGTTATTAGTTCTCGAAAGAACCCTGCAGTTTCTTTATTCAAATGAGCTGCGCCTCTGGTGCAAAGGAATAATAACCTTTTTCTATCCTCATTTTAGTGCCGCTGCATTCATCTTCTCCAAAGGAGCGAGACAGCGTTACCTGATCGAACGATTGTATGGACCAAAAAAAAATAGACTTCAAGGGCATCCACCAACCAACACAATACATTGAATCAAAGGGAATGAGTACGAGAGTGAACTTTGAACAGTGTTGTCATTTGGTATCATTTTGAATCAAACATTTAAATGTCCAATAAAATGTGTAAGATATGTTCCACATTTAATAAAGTCCAGTGAGGATTAAAAATTATATTGTCATAATCTGTAAAGTGCCAATATACCGCCTAGAGCGCGAAAATAAGCCGTTACGATAATTAAGTAAAAAGTTATATAATGATTGTTGATAAAGAATAATTAATATATTTATGACACATTATGGAATCAAGTTTTATGTATTTATTTCCAACTTATTTCTAATTTATGAGTGGATAATTTTTATACGAAATTTTCAGTAAATAAAATTCTCATGTTGTATTTAGGTTAAAAGGCATTAACGTTTTAATTAATTACGTTTGTTAAGGAGAATTTTAGAAAATTGATAAATTTACCCTCTGAATTCAAAATTATGCTCCTTATGCATATTATGTACATATCTAGCTTTTGAAGATAAATAATTTATCTTAAGTACCTATACATAATTTTAATGAAATATTTCGCAGGAAATTATATATTATCTAATTTATATAAGATAAAAGTTAATTTAAATGATCAAATTCGATAGAAATAAGATTTACTTAATTTTCTAAATTATATTATTACAAATTAAAAGATACTTTTCACTTTGTTATTTTTATTATTTTTTCTATAGCGAATATATTTATTCATAACTGACAACACTAGCCATGGAAGAATCCCATTGTCATGGGTTTATAAGCTTAATTGTTTGGGATTTCATTAATTAAATGCAGGTTGTATTTTATGTGGATTTTGTAGATATATCAGTCTTTAATATTAAATTTCATCTCACCATTTTTAATTTTGTCTAACTAATAAATTACATAGTAAGTTTATCTTTATGACAAATCATTTTTCTAGATTGACTTATATTTATGGTAAAATATTTTTATTTCCTAATTTAATTCCCACTAACAAATTTTTTATAACCATAATTGTAATTTTACAATATTATTTTATTATATTCAACCAGTTTTATTCTGTTTAAAACATTAAATCAAGGTAAATAGCAAATTAGTAATTAAAGTTGTTACATATCCATCTATTCATATATAATTGAAAATTAAATGAATTATAGGAAAACAATTTTAGAAGAATTTAACAATATAAGATGTAGATAATAAGAAAATATTTTTTTTCGTTTTAAGTAAATGATTTTTATACATATATATAATAATAAATATGCAAGGATTCAATCCCAATTTCTTAACATAGAAGTTTCTCAGAAAAAAAAGAGTTTTAAAAAAATCTGTCTATGTATACAGAAATCGTTCAAATATCCATAGGATTTATTTTTTGTACATACTTTATTCATCAATTATTGGTATTCTCTTATTTATTGTAAAATTAATCAGAATCAAGACATGTCTCTTAGTTACAACCTCTTTTACAGCCAAATTCGATTATTCAAACATGTACCTATCCCAAAAATAATTTGAGGACTTTTGAACCGACAATCAGCTACAAAGTTATTGTTACCATTATTGTAGGCTTGTCGAATTTGTTGAAATTATTTATGAAACTTACGGACTGTAACCTCCTTTGGATCAAATCGTTCCACTTTCCCTCCAACAGCTTCAATTTTAACCTTGAGCACCTCCGACCTTTTCTTAATATCTTCCAACTGTCCCCCCAGCTCATCGAAAATATCGTTGGCGGCCAAGACAAGCGAGGCGAGCTGTCTAAGTGCGTTACACAGGGTGTTGTTGATGACCGCCTCCAATTCAAAATCACCGATTTTCGGGTTGCCATCGTCGTCAAAAAGCTGAGTCCTGCTCAAAAATTTGGGCTCAACAATACGCTGCACGAAGGGCATCACACAAACACTTTCGCACTATCACACACAATCACTGTTTTTTTTTGTGTCACATGGCGATGTTTTTCTATCGAAGCAGGTACGCGATTAAACGCGCCCGTCCTAGTGTGTTATGGCAGAGAAAGCCGGCGAACAATTGAAGAGAACAGACATGGACAAACCGGTTTCGCGGTCTTTGAATATTTGAATTCGAGTTGGCGCGATACGCTCACAGCTGGTTGGTTTGTTTGAACGTTAAACGCCATCTTTTGTGTAGAATCTAGTCTAGTCTACCATTTCAATAAAGAACTCTATAATAAACCAAATTTAAAGGAGAAAAAAATCTGAATAGCTTGAAGAACACACTTTTTTATATTTTACAAAATCAGGATTTCAATCTTGAAATTTTGCAAAATTTTGACAAACTCAATGATTTACAGAACCTCAACTTTAAACGCAAGATTTTATAAAATCTTGACTTATAACCCGAGATTTGTACACTCTCAGTTTTAAACATCGTACTTTTAAAGAATATAAAAATGAAAAATAGGACATGAAGCAATAATGTTTGATAATTCAACGGAGTTAAGGACAGTGTCTAGAATAATAATTATAATAGTATTTATTTAATTACTGTAAAATTTATAAATACAGAAAATATCACCAGGTGTTTAAAATCCACAATAAACGATTATGTACGCTGTACCAAGCTTTCTAATCAGACCCCAAGTGTAATTAACATAGTTCATTGAAATAAGTTCAGGTGGATGGATTCTCAAAAATGTAGTAGAAAATGATTTACAAAATTTTCATGTACCATACTCTTTCAAAACACCCTGTATATTTCCATGATTTTCATCTTTTGGCATCGTTAGATAAGATTATAGAAATAAATTCAAGTTCATCTTTATTAGATTGCCTTCTGTAATAAATAATATTAACCAAATGTTTTACAAAATCATTGGTTAGAATATTTATATTACAAAATCAAGTGTGTATGTGAAATGCCTGTCGATTTCTTTAAACTTATCTGACGATACCAAAAGTAAAACAATTGTTATAAGAATATTTAAGAAGATTTGGATAATCGTGGAATTTTTAGATAAGTATATTTTATCTTTTCCATTTATCATGGATTTCGACTAACCTGCAGAACGCTTTTGTGTGAATTATCTTTCATAGCCAAAACGTTTAATACAGTATCCTCGTTAAGTGCTGGACGACCTTTTAGGCCTTAGGTAGATCCTCTATGCTATCAAAGTCGGTAAACTTTTTCTCAATTTTTCTCACTGTTGATTGACTTATTTATAGATCGTCGTTCTGAATATTTATTATTAAACATAATTCACACCTCTTATTGAGTCTGCATCTTATCGCCACAAAAAATCAACATAAGAATTTCAATCGTTTTATACACAAACGCATTTTAAAATGTCTATAAGCAAAAAAGAAGCGCCACTTAGTGAGTATCCTGAATTATTATTAAAATGTTTTACGTTTGTCAAGTTTTTTTGGTATTAATTCCGAAAGATACAGGTACTGATTTTAAAATTATTGTGTAGTGTTTCCCAACCTTTTTAGTGCTATGCCCCACCTAAATCTTTTTAAAATTCTTATGCCCCTAATATATACTTAATTTTTAATATTCAAAAATTGAAATGTTCAATAAAGAAACTTTTAGGAAGAAATCATTACAAAATTGAGCATTCACAACTGGTAAATTTTCCAAAAATAATTTTACCGAAAGGCTTTTCTATATTTAATTATAGATATAAATTTAATGAGATGCTTTCTGCAAAGAGTTTTTATGTCAGGTTCTAATTTAGTTCTAATTTAGTCAAGTTCAGTTTCAAGTTTCCCTGTTTTGATGTTTCTGTCATTATTATTTCCCATAATGTAGTCTTTTTTTCTATTTTCTCATAAAGGCGCTCCCTAATTTTCTCAATTTTGCCACAGCAATTTTTTATAACATATAATTATTCTAAAAAAAATTTTTTCACTCTGTCATTAGTGACCCAATCTCTTTAGCTTAAATTTTGGATGAGCCTACTTTCTAATTACCCCCTTTAAAACCCGAATTGCCCCCCTGTGGGGCGTGGGCCCAACGTTGGCAATCACTGTTCTAAACTGTTAATATGACAGATATATTTTTGAAATCACCTTAAAAAAAAGAAAATTTAAAAAAATTGTTGATCACAAGTCACAGATGGTTTAACCTGTATATTTAATTTTAACGTAAAACTACAATAAATGAAAATAAAAATTTGACCTGCCTGAGTATTATACTCTTTCTCAAAATTGTTTGACTAACTAAAAAAATGAATGTATTGCATTGTACAACACTGATAAATCTTATTTATGGTACTTTCTTTACTATACAGGGTTGGGATAAAGTATGGAACCAAATAAATATCTTTAAAACGAAACGGACGATATTTATTAAATTTTGTAGGTAAATACATTGGGGCAAAATGCATCTGATGTATATTTTTTTGTTAATAATATACTTCCGGTTTAACTGGAAATGCCCTAAACTTTTTTAATTTAAATGGGACACCCTGTATATTTTAGCAGATTTTGAAAGAGCTTATTATTTCTCGAATTTGTACATACTGGGTTTACTAATTTTTAGTTGTAGAATAACTAAATTTATTTACTTTAGACTAATGAAAATAATAATTTAAACAAAATTAATTCAAATGTTCAAAATGCACTCCGTTTACCTCCTGACAATTTGCCAGTCTATTAACAACTTCTTGAGTTACTCTTTCCAAGACTTCTCCACGTATTAGTTCACATTCATCAATAATTCTTTGTCTCAATTCCTGCAAGCTAGTTGGTCGTTTAACGTAAACACGTGATTTTAGATCACCATAACCGTCATCATTAATATTTCAATACGATCTTTTTCACTTAAATGAATTTATTTCCGTAAATTACAGTTTGACAGTTTTTCAACAGTTACCTACTAGATAGTACTCGTTTATTGCTTACTATTAATACAAACAATATCAATTTTACACTAAACTCAGTATGTGCGAATTCGAAATAACAAGATCTTTCAAAATATGCAAAAATATACAGGGTGTTCCATTTAAATTAAAAAGGTTTAAGGGTATTTCCGGTTAAACTGGAAGTATATTTTTAACAAAAATATTATACATCAGCTGTACTTTGTCCCATTGCACTTGTAAAATTTCATGAATACCGTCAGTTCGTTTTCACCCTTTATCACAACCATATAGTATAAATTTTATTGTGTATATTTTAAGCACTAATTTGTTTGTTCAATGTTATTACGTTTTATTATATTATTGCAACCACTCGGACTGTTTCGTATCCATAACACGCCGAAGCGGGTGAACGATCATCGTTGACAATTTCGCAAATTTTAAAACTCGCAAAATGCCTGCCTCACGCTCAGGATACGAAACTATATCTCGTCATCATGGTTGCGACAACTCTACGTTTAAGTAGAGAGTATGCGAAGATATACTACAGAAACGATCCTGTGAAGTATGATCTTGAATAAAATAAATATTCACAACAGGTTTTCTACTAGTTACTCACATCATTGTAGCGGCTATGATAGTAGCGACATCTGGTAGTTAATATGTGAAAAGTACTGAGATAACTAGGCAGCTCAATATACAATAAAACGCTTGAGTGGTTGCCATAACTTTTGAAAAAATAGAATTTAAAAGTGAGGAAAACCTAGAACCAATTATAATCATAAATCATGTATATTTTCATAAAAAACATGAATCAATTAAAATGCAACTTAAAAAAATAATAATGAATATTCATATACCGCGTGATTAACTTCTGTAACAAGATCTGATACATCTGTTTATACGAGATAGCAAAAAATCCTTAAGTTCCACATTTTTAAATTAAGTATAAATATACGAGGTGCTCATTAATACGGTACCAGATCAAAGTTATGTATGTATGTTACTAACATAATATAAAATGCCGCCCTTATTTAAAAACAATAATATAAACAACGGTTTTCATCAATATGAAATATGGAAATGTGGATAATTTGAGAACATAAAAACATAAAAATGACTTTATTAGTAATAAAATAATACAGGCCGATTCATAGGGAGTTCCAATTAGACGTTTTAGAAAAATTTGACATTTAAAATATGAAAACTTTTTTCGGATACATGCCTAATTGATTGAAAAGTTAAATTTTCATTAATTATAAAAATCAGGCTGACAAATCGGACACTTTTTCTTAATAAAAATGGTCATATTTCGTAAAAGAGTGAATGTAGAGTAGAAAAATCCTATATTGAGGGAATCACTAAGAGTTGCTTCTTTAAAACATTAATAATATACAGGGTGTTCTCTTTGAAATAAGGAAGTTACAGTTAACTTCCAGTGTAACCGGAAGTAAATATTTTAAATCAATTGGGTATATCCGAAAACGTCATACGCCAAATTTTCATAATTATGTTAAGTTTTTCTAAAGCGTCTAATTGGAACTCCCAAACAATCAGCCTAATACATAAACTACAAAAAGTTAAAAAGTCGTGCCTTAAGATTAGCCAAACCTTTTATGGCATTCTTAATAGTAAATTTCTCACAAATATCAATTTCTGTTACGATAATTACCAAATGATTTAATCGCTTTTAAGTTATTGTAGGGAAAAAATAGTTTTTAATTAATTATAGCCTTGGAAAAGAACGCTCGCCACACGACACAGTAACACAGTTACCAAACATAATTCTTAAAGCTATCGTTAAATATAGAAAATTTATGTTTTCAAAATATACTCAAAAATATTTTCTGTTAATTAATTTTAGTATAAGTTCTATTTCATTTGATTGATCATAATAACTTTAATTCTATAGCACTGCAATAGTTTTTGTAACATTCCTCTGGAATCGTTTTCATGACTTTAATATTATGAAGAATACTAAAATTATCCACGTCAGAACTTTCTTAAATTTTTCAGATATCGAATTTAAACCAGCATCCAAATAGAAAAAAATAAATTTAAAACTATTACCAAATGTTCTTCTGTTTGAAATTTAGTCGGCGTTTCTTCAAGATTATTTAAATGTTCTATAGCAACATAAATATTAAAGTTTATACTTATAAAAAACGATAGTCTCTAATAATAATGACTCGCGGCAACAACTTCGTTATACCAAATTTTGCATAAAACAGTTAAGTCCGAAACAGGCATTGGTCTCAAACAACCGATAACATAAATTGCATTCAATAAATCAGGAAAAATTAAATTTTCTTCTGTTACTCGCTTATCCCCCTTTCTAAATTTTTCTCCGAGCTTTCGACACAAACAATCAATGCATTTTTTGTGAAATGTATGGCACCTGATGTTTTGTTATTCAAATATGATTCAAAAATTTACACCAAGGCATCGTCTATACATATTTGACACTGTGGTTTAGTAGCTTGGATTATACCGAAAATGTCGATGAAAGTTTCAAAGGAAATTTGAAATAAATCGTTAACTACCAAGTTCAGTAAATGTGCTACACAAGGAATGAAAAATGTTCTAGGGCACATGATTCTGAAACTGAGGAATGCCCTAGAAATTAAAAAAAACAATGAAAGATTTCTTGATTGAAATTTTATTTAACAGGCAAAGAAATTTATTCTATCTTAAGACTAAACAACTAACGCCTAACATACGCTTGCTTTAAGGCACACATGCTCTCTAAATTGGGTTTTATGTTAGATGACCACCCTTAGTTTTTTTTCTACTTCAACTTATTTTGGGAGATTTCAAAGCAGTGAAAGCAGAAAATTCATCAGTTTCACAAAGATAAGACGTAGGAAAAGGTAATCCGAATCGCCTTAGCTTTTATAAGAGTAGTCATTCGGAAGTTCAGTCCAGAAATTTCTTAAACCCTCCTCGCTCAAAAATACCTCTAGTTCCCTTTTTAGTTCGTTGACACGCTTGACCACCTTACCACGTGACAACCATTTCGATGAGAAAAAAACAGCAAAGAACAATTACAAAATATTAACTTTTTTATGTAAATTTACTTAATACATTTTTATCTCACTTTTACTGTTCCTGCTTCCTTATTATTAGGTAAGTTTAATCTTACTACTTACTACCTGCCTACTTTTAACTGATTGTTTTTGGATTTATTGTAACGTTGTTATTATTTCTAACATTACAGACCTGATGATGACTTTTGTGAGAAGTCGAAACTAGTAGTCGTTTACTTTGGATTTTCTATAAAATTTGTTGTGGTACGATTTTGGGTTTTATTGGATTAAAATGTGAATGTTAAAGCTGATTTTTTTTGCTATCTAAATTAACTTATAATATCGAACTTTTGTCACAGACTTTAATAACAATGATAACCCTTTATTTTAATAGAGGGCGATTATAAATGTGATAATTTTTAAATATGAGTGAGAATGTTGAATATCAATTAACTAAAAGTTTAAACTTCAAGCGATAGATACATGTTCGTTTTTCTTTTATATGCAAATTATCTTGTTTGCTTGCTGTCGATGACGATTAATTATTCCAGGTTTCTTATGTTATCCTGTTATCAATAGTTGAGTTTACTGTATTTTGTAGAATCATTTGTAATTGCATGTAGTAATTAAAGTGTTTTAATAAATAGTACCTTAATGACATTAACTAGCTAATATAATAAATAATATTTAAATATAAATCAGCAGTAAAAACTCTTACCACTAAAATACGTTGTCATCATATTTTATGCCGCCGTTTATGAACATTTTTATTTTTAAATTTAAATAAACAGATTAAATTAATTTGTTTGCTTAGGAGGTTGTAATTAACTGTAATAACCGTTATATTTACAACAACAATCAGTAAAATATAAAAAAACAGAAAAGAAAATAAATGTTTCTTGTTAATAATCATTGGTATCACTGAAACATATCGGAGGACAGGGTAACAGAATGCGATTGGAGGAAAAATATTCAAACAGGGTTTTACACACAAATCGATTAATACATCCGATAGGTTGATTTGTAAAGTCTATTCCATGAAAGACCCATTCGCATAGCCAGTACAACGCGTAAGAATTCCAACCAATCAAACTGTTAGTTGACGACGCCGCATTTGGTTTATTTATCTTGTTTGGTCGAATCCTTATGTCTTATGTTATGCTTTATGTGCAATGAGAATGCGTACGTTATAAATAAATCGATTATATTTGTTCCTTTACAAACACCAACCGACCAACAGTGTACTTCTTTAGTTTATATAATCCTGTTACAAAGAACGTATTGTAGGATAAATTCAACCTGCTGTGTGGAATCCAAACATTCCTGACATAGCTTATGTATTAATATTTTATTAAATTTTGTTTATTAAGATGATTACAAGTTTGATTTAAAACAAATATAATAAATCACTTTATTATAAACATCTCCTAATTACTTGTAAATTTTAATATTTTTCCAATCCATAAAAATAACTAGCTTTATAGAAAATGAAAAAATATAATTTCCTGAATACTTTTACGGATATTTTGAAAAAAGTTTTTTAATACATGCATACTATTAGTACTGCATTAATTAATTAATCGGTACCAAAAGTGATTAAATAAAGATAAAACAAATTAAAATAGTGCGATGTTGTTAATTATTTCAATTACTACTAAGCCAATCTAACGTTAATCAAGGCAACATCACTTAGTGGAGGTTATAATTTAACTGAATACTTCTAAGGAGATGATAAGTAAGTGGGTTACTAAATTTTTAAACTGTCTTTATTTATATTTTTTTTTTGTTTAGCTACGTCGCCACTAATTTTGAGCATCATTCCCCGCACCAGAAATTATTGATTGGGAAAAAAGAACAAAATAATAGTAAATTTATATATTTTAAATTGAAAATTTATAAATATTTGCCGATAATTTCCTGCCAAATTTACCGCTAATATATCGGTTTAGCTGTTACTTTTTTTATTAATAATAATAAAAGTAAAACAAGCCAAACAGAATTTTTTATATATTTGAGTGCCCAGAGCGTTGGCCACTGCCCCGGGTTCCCTCTTGGTCTCCATGGTCCCGAATATCGGCAATTTAATATTCAATTTGCTTAAATACTTATATCCAAATTATTGAATTTTTCCGAGCTTAACGAATATTAAATCGGGATTTGGGTCAGACTTAAATCGGGATTTGGGTCAGACACAAAAATATAAGCAATCGAATGGATTTCTCGTTGAAACCTACTCGATATTATGTAGCCTTGATTAGAAAACGGTAATCCCAGCTCTTTCTTCGGTTGTTAAAGTTACGGAATATAATAAATACAACAATCATTTTATGAGGGTTAAATTTAACCATAGGTTCAGCTATTTTAGTGGTTCGAGCCTTTAACGTTTTAAGCTCGACAAACAGCTAAATGATGGATGGCTTCTTCTAGCTATGACCAAGTAGGTTTAAATAATTTTTTTCAATTAAGCACGACATTTATAATTAATGTGTTAAAAAGTATTCGCACATACAAAAAAATAATAAAAATTAGTATCTATGCATTATTTATTATTTTGACTCGCTCTTTGAGAAGAAGAAAAGAACACTTATTCCTACATTTATGATCTCCTATTACTTGAAAGTCTGTTTCTGGTCTTTTAATAAAAGTTTGCCAAAACAAGTAGTTATTCATTCATTCTCTAAATTATGAGTGAATTCAGAGGGCAGCACTGTGCGGAACTGCAGGTACTGACTGAATTTATCACCCACGGATTCAACATGGCCAATCGACGGAAGCAGTATTCTTTAACGTAGCGAAGGCATTCGACAGAGTCTGGCACAGAAGACTGATTTACAACATAAAGCAAGGATATATTGAAAATATGTTAAAGCTAATTAACAATAAACAGCAGGACACAACTTCAGGATAAAACTAGTCGGAATATTATCAAAAAAAGGATACGAATAAGGAGTACCTCAAGGAGCAATTATATCTCCACTGCTATATAACTTATATCTAGTGGGCATGCCGAAGAACCATAACGCTCTCGGCGTCTCACCAATAGCTGCATAAAACATCCAGCCATGCCTAGTTGCCAAGTATTTACCAGGAGCCATAGACAACATCCACAAATTGTGCGTAATGTGTAATGTCGCCCTCAATCAACATCGGCAATAGCCAAGCCAAGAGAACGTGGAGATAGTAAGGACGATTACTGGATAGTCGGAAAAGAGCGAAGTACTTTGATGTAATCATGGATGAGAGGCTGATCTATGTACAACAGTAAGAGAGACTGAGAAACAGCGTGAAGGAAACGAGAGCCCGGATAAACTGCCTAATCGGAAAACGAAACAACCTGAGCCAGAAAAGCAAGGAGCTACTGATATATAACAGAATCATTCCGATTATAACATACGTATTACTAGCATGGGAACGCCACAAAGAGTCATAGGAAGAAAATTCAACCAATATCTCATGGCAGTCAACGCCCCCTGTATATGTGAAGAACAATCAAATATACAAGGAATTAGCGCAATGGGCCAAATGTGGTCTAAGTGCTGTGGGGCTCCCACCCTCCCCACGCTACAGATACAGGGAATCAGTGGCCACAAAATTCTAGAGATATTGAATGACAGACCCAGAAAGATGTTCCGGGAACTGAGGAACCATTCTAACCTAGACATAAGGGACTGCACCAAGAAAGACTATAAGACATGCCAGACCAACGAAACAACTAGAATAAGACATGCACCAGGACAGGGAACAGTAAGGGACCAGGTATGCTATACAGAAGATTAATAAAAGAGGAGCAACACCAACACACTAAGCAAGTGGACCACAACACAAGTGAGCGATGAGATAGAGGAGTAGGAAGGAAGAAAAGAGCTACTCCAACCAGCAAAGGTAAAGACAAGTAATTTCCTAGTCTCCAGCCCAAAGAGTAGGACAACAAATGAATGAGAGGAATGATTGTTTGAGAGAATGGTGAGGATTGATCTGGAGCTAGGAGCGGTGGTAAGGGGGATCCCTGGTTAGGAAAACCTTGATCAGTATGAATATGTATGTTTGTACATTCATTTTCTCTCAATATAGGTACTTAGATCGAAAACATAATAAAGTATAGAAAATATATCTACCTACCTCAAGTTAATGGGTAATAGCATGTAAGAAACTTTAATCATTTATTTCAACAATTAGGTTCAGCTGTATAAGTTTTCGATTTATATTTAGCCGGACGACATTACATGGCATATTTCAAAAATGTATAACTATACCCAGTATTGCAAAAGTTACATATGAATTTAATGTCCCCGTAAATATTAATTATAAACCAAAATGTTTAAAGATTTTTTGATAAGTTATATTATTTACCAGTATTTGTTATTTTCTAATGCCTTTTTATGGGGTTTCTCCGTGTATACAGTTGTTTTAAGTAAAATCAATATAATGAAAATACAACCAGGATTGTCAAATAGGCCTGTGGTTTCAACAGGGTCCTATTTTTCCTTGTGCTAAATTAGACATGTGGACTTTAACATCAAATAGGCATTAAAATAATCGTTATATTTGGGAAATATTAAGACACTATTACTTTATTATATTTTATTTTTTTCATATTAAAAAATTCATATTCATATTTATAAATATTTAAGCATTTCAAACCTGTAAAAGATTTTTTACTGCCATAGAAATTGGTAAACTAATTCGCAAATTCCGGAAAATATTGCAAAATAACTTCGTTTAACAACTGAACTTACTTTGAACTCGTCTTTTACAACTGGCCCGTACTTGGATCAACTGGAATTCATGAACTGGAACAAAAAATTCGATTTAATTATCTATGTTTCAAATTAGTTCACTTAAATACTGATTTAAAATGTAAGCCACGATTATTAAATTATTTGAGAACATCAACCATATCTGCCGACCCCGGTGGTCGAATGAGCGGCGAACCGACATTCGGTCCCCGAGGTCCCAGATTCGAGTTCCGGCTTGGGCGTAGGTGTTGTGTGAATGTTTGTGAATATCTTT
The DNA here is from genome assembly GCA_951812935.1 of Hermaeophaga mercurialis. Taxonomy (NCBI): domain Eukaryota; kingdom Metazoa; phylum Arthropoda; class Insecta; order Coleoptera; family Chrysomelidae; genus Hermaeophaga; species Hermaeophaga mercurialis. The sequence goes on from OX638360.1 coordinate 20,506,326, forward strand.
TATGAATATGTATAAATGTGTGAATATTAGAAATCAATGGCTGAAACGGATTACATACAGAGTGCAAATAAAAAAAAAGCAACCATACCAACTTGCAGTCTGCACTGGGCTCAAAAATGTGCATGAGGCAATCTCTCACACATAGAATGTCTAGGATCAGTACCCACGAAGGTTTCTTCAGTACCTAAAACCTTTCAAGCAGAAATTCTCTCTATTGGAAAAGTTGTCAAGTGTACAACACGATAAACTCAAGTTGCCTTAAAAAACTCAGCTTTAAGCCGAGTAATTAGCTACAAATGCCAAGAAAAGCTAGAAAATAGGTTCAAATACCTTTTGTAAAACCAGAAAGAAAAAAATGTGGCAACAAATTTTAAACAAACACAGTTTCTAGTAACTAAATTGTGAGTATTATAGTAAATAGTAAATAAATGGGAGCATATAGTGACCCATATATTCATAAAAAATATGTGTATTTCAAAATTAAATAACTTTTCTTATTGTTTATACTTGGAACGGCCGCATTATTTGGATGTATAATAAGAATCTGTAAAATTGTTTGCTGGGTTATTTTTTTGAACATCAGAATATTTAATAGCTTACGAATAAATCAAAGCAGATATTTTACCATATCTGATACAAATACCTACATACGTCGAAACAAAATTGTCTTTCTGACACATACACATATCAATAAATTTAATTTTGCGTTATTAAAAAACTGTTTAGCTGTTTGCTTATCCCATATATTTTATCAGATTAATTAATTTAATTTCTAACAGCTATCTCTGATATATATTGGTAAAAATGTAATATTTCCGAGCTATCTATACTAATATTACCTGAACAACTGGCACAAAATCAAAATCTCAGTAACTTGTTTAGTGTAACTATTAAGTCTTATAACGGAAACAATGATTTCTCCCTTCATTGAACAGGTGGGTAAAAACATTTTGTAATTTCGCATGATTTTTGTTACAAACATATATAAATAATTTATTTAATTATTACCGTACCCCTAGATTTTTATATTGTGCAACTATTCGAGAACGGTTGCACTTATCCTAACAACTTATATATAAATGAATACTATAAATCAAGCAAGTGAATAAAGTTTTTTATTTGCAACTACTATTATAATAATATTATTATTTATTATTATATAATAATATTATATCATTCATAAAACTGTTGAAATAAAATTTAAATAAATCACATTTTCCACTCAGCTGATTATGAGTAGTTGCTGTAATAGGGTAGTAGTATCTTATTGATATCATAATATAGCTATTTATATTTAAGTCGAAAAAGTTTTCTATTTTCTAATAAAAAACATTCGCTGTTATTCGTTTTAATGAGTCTCGTATAAGCTCGCCTATTTTATATGCTTGTTATACAATATACTATTCAGTGTTTTTGTAATACATATAATGGAAAAATTCGTTAAAAATGGAAAGAATAACTTTTGGGAAAAACGCTCGATCATTCAATATTTTTCAAATGAAATTAATATATAGTGTGAATTGTGTAGCACAAATGATGTCATCGATATTTTTATAAATGGCAATCCTCATTTTTTATTATGGAATGTGAAAGTTCAATTATTTTACATAATGGTATACAACACGAACATTTTAGTTGTTTTTAAGTTGATCATTGCAGTTACTGCAAAATCGTCCCTTTTTACATTCATAATTTCTTGATTCTTCTTTTACCATTCACCTCCCTATATGTATTTATTCTATTTCAAGCATAAAATGTATCAAATCCGAGTGATGTCGACAAGAGTTAGTTATTCGTTAAATTTAAATGAATTAAAAAATAACATAGAATATTTTTTTGGCCACTTCCAAACTTCTACTTCATGTTTTTTTATGATTAGGATAAAATAAATACTAGCAGAAATACACTGAATTTGTAGGTAATTACTTTACTTCTTTGTATAAAACTCCTGTGTTTAGCTGTTTTGTTAATCTGTAATCCATTTAGTCAATATCTTTTTCCTCAGTTTTGACTAATGGTGGCCATTTGTTACATCCCAGATATTCTACGGCTGCCCCTTCTCGTCTTCTCTCTCTCTCTCTCTCTGTTTATATGTCCCAACCAGTTCAGTTTTTTGGAATCTATTAGTTTTGAGATGGTTATTTGTTGTAGAGTTTGTTCATTTGTGTCTTTCCTTTGGCTGTCCTATTTGGTTTTTCTGGTTATTCTTCTTAGAAACTTGTCTTAGAGAAGTATTAGTACGACTACTGATCGGTAGATTTGAATTTAGTTTTTTCCTATATCTCCTTTTTACTCAAAACTGATTAGTTTACATATATTGTTTGTCTTGCTTGATCCATTAATAATTTTAGTATCTGTTTTCCTATCGCCTGTTATCATTTCTCCCAGATTTTTAAATGACAAATTTTTAAGTTTCCTTCTTGTTTTGTATTAATAATTATGTGCTTCAACTTATGGGGATTTGTATCGATCCTTATTTTCTCTAATTCATCTGACCGTATGTTTAGTTTTTGCATTTTTGATACTAATATTATATCTATCACATAGAAGACTCCTACAATTTCCATTTATACTATATTTTTGATTCCAATTGACGCTTCTAAGTTACTTGTATATGTCCAAGTGTTTTTCATTATTCTATCCATTATTACATTAAATAACTGCGGGCTCAGACTAATCCCCTACTCTATTCCTTTTTTCATTTCAAAGGTATTCGTGGTTTCTCCGTGCAGTTCAGTATATGTCCTACAACACTGTGTATGCATTTTTATAATTTTGTTAGGTTTTTCGGTACTTCCAGTTTTTTAGAGAATTCAATATTGTTTTTTTTGTTGAACTATGAGCTACTCTTAGATAGATGAATGTGATAAACAAATGTTCCACAATTTCTATTTTTCTTTCAATGACATTTTTCAATATCTATATGTTATCTGATGTTTGTTCTTCCTCTTGTTTCTTATCTATTAATGCTTTTAGTCTTCGTTTTGGTCTAGTGGTGTACTTTAAAATTTATTATTGCTAAGCAGATGGGTCTGTAGTTGTTACAATCGTTTCTTTCCTTTTTTGTGAACGGAAATAATAAATTTTATCTCAGTTTTGTTCCCTTATATCTCCAAAAGTCTAGAAATAACATTACAATATTAAATACTTCAAAATAGAATATTTTTCAATTTTTCTAATGTTGATGTTTCTAAAATTTCTCGATTTCAGGTACAAATGTTAATGGAAATACAACAAATCAAGCTGTCTGAAGCAGAAAACTTCGTTAAACATTCTAAATATAACTGGTTGTGTAGCAGAAAAAATACATTGGTAATATTATCCTTGAAACATGAGTACAAAATTCGACAAGCTTTGACCAAGGTATAAAACTTGTTTTTTATATTTGAGTATAGACAGGGTTTAATTTTTAAATTGGATTAAATTTCCTCTTTAAGCATTTAATTTTCATATACAGTCTTGGCCAAAAGTATTGAGCAGCTATGACAATTCTTAGACTTTTTGGGAAAATCGAATTGAAATGGATTGAAAAATTTTTTGTAGGTTTATATTAAAATTTATTAACGAAAAATCAATATTTTGTTGGTCCACCCTTTGCCTTAATTACAACAGAAATTCTTTTCGGTAAGGACCATATAAGTTTCTCACAGTCTTCAGGACGTATAGCATTCCATTCTTCACGCAAGCAGGTTTTTAATTCTTCTTTGGTCCTTATTGTGTGGCGCCTGATTCTACGTTTTAATAAACCCCATAAATGCTCTCTAGGATTCAGGTCCGGCGACTGGGCAGGCCAATTAAGAAGTTCAACATTATTGCTTTAAAACCATGCCATCACCAAAAAGTGTTGAAAATGTGGGTAACAATGCTGATTCTATCACATTGATGTACTTCGAGGCCCTCAAACAGGAACAATGCGCCAACTCCAGAATCAGTCATGCAGCCACAGAGCATTACGCTGCCCCCGCCGTGTTTTATGGTTGGTACCACACATTCTGGACTAAACTAAAAGGTCACACCAGGTGTACCAAAAATCTGAAATAAGAAAAAATATAAAATCTTCAGAAAAATATTTTTATTTCTATGATTTTTTTTAATATTATTGATTGCTTTTACTTACTTACCTAACTTACCTCAAAGTTAGATTCGTCTGACCACACGACATTTGACCAAACTTCTTCTGTAAACCTTTGGTGTTTTAGAGCCCATTGATACAGAGCTTTCTTATTATTATCGGAGAGCCATGGTTTCTTCCTGGCTTTACAGCCTTTCAGACTGGCTCCCTGAAGCCTTCTACGCGTAGTACTAGCAGAAATACGTTTATTAATTTGTAATGACAACTCAGCAGCGTGGTCTGAAGAAGTTTTTTCCTATTTTTCAGCGATTCTCTCACTAATTTTCTGTCTTCACGGTCTGTTGTAACACGTTTACCCCCTGTTCTGGTTCTATTAATGTGTGATACAGTAGCGATGAATCGCTCAATAGCATATTGCACTGATCAGCGCGAACATTTCACAGTTTTAGCTGTCTCTACTTGCGATTTTCCCTCTTCGTGCAAAAGCTGTATCTGCCCACGTTGTACTAAACTAAGTTCATTTCTTTTAGGCATATTGCAACAATATAACTAAATACAACGATTTAAAACACAAAAAACGCACTACAACAATTGATTTGTACACAAGTGTAAGCAGCGAAATTCAAAAATAAAGAAAAACCAAATTTTATTGCACCAGAAGTTTTATATGCTAGATGGGGTGTGGGTCAATATTTTTAAACGTTTTTAGATGCCGACCAAGCAGTCCATAAACAATAAAATGTTTTTTCTGCCATATTATTCCTGTACATATAAAATATGCAGGGTGCTCAATACTTTTGGCCAAGGCTGTGTACTTATTTTGTTATTTTTTAAATTATAATATACCTAATAAAATAATTTACATATAAATTGGTAATTAAATATTAAAAATAAATTAGTTTAAAACCTGAAAAAGTGTATAAAAACTCTAGGCAAGAGGTTTGAGTCACAGAACATGGAAAATGATCTATACTGAATTTCAAAGCTATTATTTTTCAGATTTAATATATTTATTTTTTTAAGATATTTCTCTAAAAAATCACTGCAAAAATCTTTGTTGGCAATATACTCCTATTTCATAATTTTAGGTTTCTGTAGATCAACAAATAAACATTTTACGGAAACTAATCAAATGGTTAGATGACCACCCCAATACTGAAGTAATAAGGGTTCCTGAAATGACACTGGACCTGATTAACAATATGATTATGGTTAACTTGGTCGATAAAGCCAACTTTTCGAGAATGCATAGTTTTCGAAACAGTCTAAGAAGAATTTCAATTTTGTCAAACCTGATTGCTCCAGCCAGCATTCCTATAGAAAAAAATAAATCTGTTAGGTTTAAAGAAAATCCTGTAATTTATAATATTTCTAAATGAGGAAAGAGATAAATATTATTAACCAACAAAGTTTTTAATAAAATAACCACTTTACAAAGAAACAAGATCAGTTCTACACCAGGCAGTACATTCAAATTGAGACCCTGAGTAACATTGATTTTCGGGATGTGCAAAAAAAATAAATCCCATGGTATAAGCAAGAATCTGGGAGCTCTAAATTTATACATTCTTGTTTGATAAAATTTTCAATCCATGATCCCTTTCTTCCATCTTTTAATAGAACATTCTTAAATATATTGGTATTTAATGAAACTATTTTTGAGTAATTGGCGTCACGAAGATTTTTTTATGTGAAACTCTACATTTCATTGTTTTGGTCACTTTTTATATGACTAATTAAGGATATAAGAAAAAAACAATTATTTTGAATCCAAAATTTGATTTACACTTCTTTTTCATCAAGGTAAAATTAAGATGCCTTGTAGAATTGAATAGATTGTTCTTTTTCAATGTCCAAGTAAAGTAAAAAGTGAACTGGAAAGGTACATCTGGGTGGGTACATTTTTACATTTCAGAAAAAAATATATTTAAAATAAATTATTTTACTATGCTGTTCACTAAGTTTTTACATGTGATGAAACTAAAATAAAGGTTTTTTTTCAAACAAATTATAAAATATTTTGCTTTTATTAGATCCGGGATACATACAACTTTAGGGGACAAGTTTAACAAAAAATCCTGAAAGCAAGACATTTATTAAAATGCAATAATTTATAAATAAAGTTTAACTATTATATATATATATAAAACGATAAATAATTCAAAATAATTTGAAGTCAGCTTAAATTCAATAACCAATGAATTCACTTTAGATTATGCTTAATCTATAAAAACTGAAATATATACAAACAAAAAAGCTGTTTGGCGTTTCTGCCAACATTTAAATTTGAGTTGTATATTTAATTTCTAATAAAAAGGCACTTAATTAAAAAATGAAAAATATTTTTATAATCAAACTGTACAAATAACTACTTCACTGGTCGGTGGAGTCAATTTTTTATAATCAGTCACATAAAAGTTTAAATATAACACAAAATTATTCATGAATTTCCATCGCCGAATTTGAAAGATGTTGGCACCGCTTGTTGAGTGAAAATATAACCTGGAAAAAAAATACAATCTAGTGAAAATTCTGCGCTTCTTTTTACCTTTCGGTTTTGGCAACTTATCAGACATTGTAGGCATATTTATGGTTTATACAGGATGTCCCAAAATTAGGCTGCCAACGCTCTAGGGCAAATTCCGTGCTAAATTACGCTCATTGAGTTAGGCAATTTATGTCCGTAAACGCACCATTTCCAAAATAAAGGATTTTAAATTTATTTCCAATAAATTTCAAATGGGGTAATCGATTGCAATGAAACTTCTGGAATATTGTCAGGTTGATAAACTACTTTTTTAACATGAATAGGTGATTTCCAGTTTTTTCCACAGGCGTACATTAGGGGCCAGTGACCCTTTTTCCACCCTTGAATTTTCCGCTACTGGATAAAATGTAGAATTTTTAATTTTTTGATTCTACCAACATTCCTTAGTAAAAAATAATAACATTTTATCATGCCAAAATTAACCGTTTTCGGGAAAAACATCATTTTTAATAACGCATGTGGTTATAAAGTAAGTAAGCATTCTTTTAAACTCATTTTGGGCTTCTTATTCTTTCACTAGAAAAATCATAGGTACTTTTAAATCTAAAAATGTTAATTGTTGTTTTATAAAATTATTTAACTAACGTTTATTTAATTATCTAACAATACTTTTGTGTAAAATACACAAATTCAAGAAAATATAGTTTAGCTAATGAAACTCCTTTAGAAATATTTTAGGAACGATAATGATTTGTTATTGTTTGTCTAGTTATTATTTGGATTGTTGAATTTCACAATTAGAACCAATTAGATGAGGAACGGAAATATAAAATTAAAAAGGGTGGAGATACATATTGATCACAAACATTTGTTGATGTTTGCCTATACTTATAGTGATTTATCTGAAACTAATATTAATTTGGCCATTCAAAAACCAAAATAACAATGGCACAAGTTAAAGTAACACAGCTGAATTAAAATGGAAACCACAGTACACAGTGAAAATACTGTCTCGGCAACATCGGCACCTTTAGCTTATATTTTAATAAAATACCAACTCATTGTCTATAAACACTTAAAAATATAGATCAGGTAATGCACAAAGATATATTAGTCAATTTAAAATATACAAAACACACTGTAAAAACTAGCAAATTGAATTAAACGCCGATAAAATAGCACAGAAGTATATAGGAAACTGCTTTGTTAGTCCTCCAACGGCCATATTTGTCTGAAAATCAGCTGATTGTGACAGTTCCTTGGATTAGCCTAGTTTTCCCAATTAAATGTGACATAATTTCAACTGACAACTATTACAAGCCCATCAATATTTTTAAACACCAAATATAAAAAGGAAAATTTCCGTAATGATTTCTTCTCTCAAACAAAAAACTTGCACTTGCTGTGCCGAGGAAAAAAGTAAATGTTGTTTTGTAGGAGACAGAGTCATCATTAAAATACGCGAGGACTGCGTAAATTCTTGGGAGAGGTTAGAAATATGCCGAAAATGTTGCCGGAATGATGAAAATGGGACTATGAAAGAATTACTATCTATTTGTGAAGAAAATCCAGAATGTCTCATTAGTATGTTTCGAGTAAGTAGGTGAAAAGTGTTTACCAGTGATATGTTTTAACTCCAAACAAGGTATTTGTTTCTATCAGAGCAGGAAATTTTAAAAGGTTGATTTATATTTTTATAAATGTTTTATATTCTTTTACACTAATTTTTGTCGATATTTACTACCAAACAGCACGAAAATATTAATGAGCCTGTATATTCGAAAAAAGAAACAATATGTAGGACAAAAGACGACATAATTTCGAGAAAAGAAAAATGTGGTTCCAGAAAAGAATGCCATAAAAAATTAAATGCAAAAAAATATCATTACCTAATGGTTGATGAATCAACCAGCTGTATAGAAACAAACATTGAATCAGTTATGATTATTCCTGGTAATTCTGTTAAAGTTCAAACACATGACGACCTAATATTAACATCTAGCAGTGAAATAGAACTGGAATTTGGAATCACTCGCAAAAATTTAACTTATCCTGAAGAAAAAGAAGAAGAAGAAGAAAGCACGCTTCATATCGTTAATGCCAATGATGGTGATGCTACATCGTCTACTACCAAAAATTCTGCAGAAACATTTAAGGAATCAATAGGAGGTACATTAAAATTTATCAGTTCTTTTATATTTTCAGAGTAGGTTTTTAACTCTTTCGGCGTCCTGTTCTGGTGAGTTATCAGTGCAATGATAGCCTTGACTCAAACTAGATAGTCTTTATCTTCATTGCACTGGTAACTTCATGTGCCCTACTACTCAAGCTAGTGTCGGAATTAATTTTAACTACCTAATTTTTGTAGGACACATCAGTCATGTCTCGACCTGCATAGATAGAACTTTATTTTTTTAAACTTTATTTAAAACTTCCGCTTTAACAGTTTTGCGCTGTGTTCTCTTACATTAATCTGATCTTAACCTTTATTAAAGCTGTTCGTGCCATATCTGACTATACAAGATCCCTCATTTAAGATATATTTATTTGAATTTTTTTCTAAATTTATATATTCGCGACAAGCCCATAATTTGTATTTTCAGTACCTTATAGTTTTGTGTGTTCTAACTTATGCCAACTGTTTATGAGAGATAGTCTTCTATGCAGCCTACTAATAACAACTTGGGTTCTACCTTGAATAAATATTTGCTGCGGTAGAAGGTTTGGCAAAAGCCCTAGGGCCTATCAGGCCTATTTTCATAGCTTTTGTAGCACTTTGCGACAAAGCCTTTTACAAAAAAGCCTATTCTTATTAGTAAAAAATGTAATCGAAAGTTCGTTTATATAATTAGACGTTAATTTTTGTATACCACCTTCAAACAAGATATAAAAATGTTTAAAAGTAACTAAAATAAAACCTCTTACAGCACCACACCGAAACAAGAGCATCGTTTCCCTACATACAATGCTGCCACGTCCAGTTGACAAGTACTCACAAAAATATAATAAAAGAAGCCAAACTGATGTTATAGATAAGCCAGATGCAACAACGGACATATATGAAAAAGAAAAAAAATGCCTAGTTTGGGACGACAATTACAACGTTGCATCCTCAGCTGCCCTCTCCGAAAAACCAAGCAACCCTTCGTCTCACGTTTTATCGCTACTTCGTATGATTATAAATAGAAAAGATGATAAGATGCAAAAGGAGTACACAGTTCTCAAAGCGTCTACCCAACGAAAATCTATTTCTAGGTAAAAATCTTGTTAGGGTCTACAATATCATAAAATTTAAAGAGAAATTTATCTATTAAGAATGTATTTGTTTATGGCTAAACGTACATATCTAAAAGCGGTTTAATAATCTAGGAGAGGTCATATGTTTAATGATGTGTAGATAATAAAGTCAGGGTTTCCTTTTCCGCAAGTATTTTACAAGAGGGATCAGAATCAAGATATTTTAAATGCGAGCATGTATAGATGCTGAAACAAACTGCCAACGCTGTTAAATTATTCCAACAGAAGTAAACATGACTATACTCGTGCTTACCTATTAAAGTTTGAATTCCACTATACAGGGTGTCCCCGAAAATGTTGTTGTCTTTAAAAGTATGTGTAGAATGTATCGTTAACAACAAAAACTTGTTGTTAAATCAGCCGTTTTCAAAAAAAAAAACATTTCATTAGTTTTATAATTATCGATACCACAGATGTATATAAGTTACGCGTAGATCTACTTTTTAAAAAAGATTTGCGTTTATTTTATCAACGATTAAATTAAGGAATTTGTTTGCTTTTTAAAAAAAACATACATGGGCCACCCTATAGACTAAACAGCTTTTTCAAGTACTAGTAAAATGCTGTATACAGTAATTTCCTTAGTTCTCAAATAAAGCAGTAATTTATAATTTTCTAATTTTTAATAACACAACATGCTCCTAAAGTCGGCCCTGTTTTGAAATGATAACATACTTAATTAAATAGACAAATTTTGATAATTTTTTAGAAAAATTAAAACTATCTAGGTGATTCTCCTTAATTTTTTGGTAATTTGTATAGTATACGGTCAACATCATTAGATTTAAAAAATAAACTTTAAAAAATGGAAAATGAAGATTTAAAAAGTAATATTTGACTAGTATGTATTTGAACCCGTTAAAATGAAATATGTAAAAATATAAAAGATATCCCACTTAAATGTTCAGCTTTGGCATAATTTCTGGTGAAACCGAAGTCGGCATTTAAAATTTTTCCTCAGGTAATTCAAAACTGCCTCTTATATATCCAACTCGAATTTTAAAAAAATATATCAAATCGTTCGCAAGTTATTGGGGTGGCCTGTAACTCATTTACACAAGGTATATATTATTTTATTATTATCTACATAAAAAGTACCTAAACAAGAAAAGGCCCCACATTCTTTCAAATAATTTCAATAGTAAGTAACCACTAGTCTACCAGAAGCATAAGGTGTACACTTCCAGATTACCAAATGTAATATTGATTTAATAATTTTTTGCTCAATTTTTGAGAAAACGAATGGCTTATGAAAAATTTTAATGAACGCACTATTTCCGGACACATCCTGTACATACATACATATATATATATATATATATATATATATATATCCATAACCATCGCAACACTAGTACGAGCTTTTTAATTGTATTTTACTATCAACAAGCAAATTATTTACAATGAATAAAAATAAAACATTTATGTTCCATTCTCAAATAATGTTAATGAATTACGCTTGCTGCGACTTGTCAAAACGAAACAATTAGAGGAATCCAACGTAGGATCTTAATATCCATTCCCCATACATTGTTCAATATAATCCTTTCCTAGAGAGAAATCTCAATACATCCATATAAATTTAATATTACAAATCATTTGGATCACAAAAAATATTATATTTTAGTTAAAATAAACAGAATGTACTCAAATATATTTCTGACATCTCCACGATGTTTAGAAAAGAAATATTAACAAGACTAATTAAAGAATTTCTGCTGATATAACTTTTATAGTGTTTTTTTCGCGGTTCTATTAATTCATATACATCTCAAATTTGTAATTTTATTTACGTTTTCTATGTTTTGTATAAGACCAGCTTGTTCGTATATTTTTTTATTTTTAATGTGCAGATGGTTTCCATGCTTTAACATGTGTAGAAAGAAAGCTAATACTTTCAAAGAACCATCAAATTATGACGACGAGGCAACATCAAAAACAAGTACTGTTACATTGGCAGAAATCGCAAATGAAGAATATTATTTTTAGACAAATTGAAATAAAAGTAACTGTTATGAAAATGGGCATTTTTTTTAGGAACAATGTTTATATGATTATGTTTATAACAATATATAATATTGGATATGAGACTTAACTATTTTTATAAGTGTTCTTGAATGAAAGATTCTTTATGCAGTTTTAGAAATATAGTTTCAATTTTTTATCTCCGGTAAGATATGTTGGGTTTAAAATGTTATAACATTTAAAATATAAAACTTACCTCCTTGTTGCCCAATTCTTTTACTTTCTCTCGCTGCTGCCCTTTGTTCTGCTAATACACAAACTTCACTTAAAGTTTTCAATTGGGTTTCCGTTAAATTTGATGTTAAAGCATTGTACCATTCTGGATCTTGACTTTGGATTGCTAAAAAATTATTATTTAACTGGAATCTCAAGTATGTTTAGTATATACTTTTCTTATTTATTGTATAAATATAAATAAAATATAATTACCTGTCATAATTTGTTTAAATGCTTGGTATTCATCTACGTCACAGTCTTCTTCATCTAAAGGAGTTGTGTATGATTCCAGAACTGTTTCCTCATTTGGTTCAAAATCAGAATCGTCATCTTCTGAATTGTCATTAATATCATTTATAGTAGCGCTTGCATTTATTCCTTGAGATGATAACGTGGTTGTTGTGCGTTTAGATAATTGATCTAAATAGTCCTGTCCTTGTTCGTCAATTTCATCTTCATCGGAACTTAAAATATCTGCAAATTTTTTAAATATTTTTAGGGATTTAAATACCAAAAGAAAGCATTAAAATTATATATATATATCTCAAACACCTTCAATTTCCCCATCTGAACTTTCACTTTCTTCCTCTTCAGCGGCTTCAGCGGCTTTTGCAGAATAAGCCCTTTTAAGGCCCTCAAAGAGCAATATTAAAGCAGGCACTACTTTAGGTGCTACTTCTATAAGGACTGGTGGTTTAGTTGGCATAGATATTAACGTGCATAATCCCAATACACACAATTTTCTATCGTGAATACCTAAAAATATAATATTGATTACCAATATATTATTTAATTCAAAGTATAACAAGTTGGAAATACTTATATTTGCAGATATTACCTCTTTCTACTGGATTTAAATCACAGACACAAACTCATAACTATAAAATAATTTGAATAAAAAATATAAATTTGCGTATTTTATGATTTCAATATCGTTAAAAAAGTAATTTTTATATATGTTCTAAACAAAAAAATTACCTAAGAAGCAATCTGTATCGTGCAACCATTGTTTAATGAAATGGTTTGTGAAATCTGGCATCTTGGATAAAACAGAAAACAGTAACTGAGGATCGTAATACAATGCTGCAATAAGAACCTGCAAGCACATGGTTCGCAATTCACTAGTTTTTACTTCTCTCAAAAGTCGAGCGGCAGCCAGTTCTATCAGCATTGGAGCCGCTTGATCAATTTTTTTGCGACATTGCAAGAGTACAACTTCTAAAAGTTTGGCTGCGTGAGATTCCGGATCTTCACCAGAGTCTTTGGTAAGAATTTCCTTGCACATATTGTAGATAGCAAGAAGACGTTGTTCGTCGGAAAGGAAAGCAATTGTGTCAATTGTTATATAATTATGTAAAGCTGGCATCATATCCGTGAAGTGGTCAATGCCATTTTTCATGAAAACCTATAAGCAATTATAAAATTGAATTAGTAGAGAAATCACAAATTAAAGAGAGCCAGCGCAAATACTTTAACAATCACAATCTCTAAACTTATGCTAACGCCTTTGTTTGAAGACTACTAGTTATATCATTTGGCTTGAATGTCATATTCAATTTCTATATATATATATATTTTTTGTTGCATTTATAATTTTTTGTTTATTCCAATTAGTAACTTCCTTAGTATTTCGTAAAGAAAGGTTGCAAATAAGGAATCTTATAATTTAGCACTTTAAATATATCAAAAGGGCCATTAATATGACATTTTGTTAACAATAAAGTGCTGAGATAATCTTTTAACTAACAGAGCAGAGCAGAGCAGAGGAAAAGAAATTTTAACTGACCTGGTACAATAATTCAAACACCTTCCACATATCTGGCGAAATTTGTTTACTAGTTAAATCGTAAATTATAGCTAAAACTTCCTCATAAAACTCCTGGACTTCGTTTTGTAAAACATTAGCTATCACTTGAAGCACCGTTGGTTCTAATAACCTCATTACTTCTGGTTGCTCGTCCATGACAGTCAAGAGTGTCTCAATGGTATTCAACAATCCCATTGCCGTTATCGCCTTTTCGTCAGACCCTTCATCCGTGTCCAAAACTTGATTGAAAGTAGTCGCCAAGTGTTGACATATTTCTACAGCAATTGGTGTAAGCTGTTGAGTGTATACGCATACTAATTTTTGCATCACGCCTGAAAAACAAATCAATACATATTTTTTAACAAGTAAAATAAAATTGAGCATTTTATACTAGAAACAGGAACACTTACTGACAAAAAGAAGGATTAAATTAAGAAGATACAAACTACGAGTCGGGTTCAAAGCTCCAAAAAGGTAACTAGTGTTGTCAACCAACCTAGAGGGGAAATTCTTATGATAAAGAGTTGAAGTGAGCAACGCACGATAACTCACGTTATCAACCAACCCAAACATGTCTGTTCCTAATTAAGCCATATAGTACTTTCGATGACATCATATTTTAAATTCATAGTAACTAAATTAATTGTTTCAATAGCTTTGTAATACTGTGGAAATTCAATATAAGTATAAATTACCTTTTTTATATTTATCATAGTAACTGTCATTTCTGTCAGTGAAATCTTGTATTATTGAGTATCAGGTATTATACAACTATTATTTAAACTATGATGTTACTGGCAGATTAAATTTTGTATTGCAGTTTTTACCAATATGTATTTTGTGATATATTTACAATTATACACTAACCTGTAACATCTTCATTTTCCGTTTCTCGAATAATTGTCAACAACTCTAGAGCTATTTGTTTAACCTGTGGCTCAACATATTTCTGTGCTCTGTCTTGGTAATTAAGCAGAGATTGAAGCGCTATAGCCGCTTCTACTTTAACAGGTAAATCTTTATCAAATAAAAGAACACGAACTGTCAGATTGATGGCCTCCATCAAAATATTTTCATGTTTGAAATTAAATTCAGCAAAATAGTGCAAAACCCAACAAGCTCTAGCCCTCATATGACCTCTATCACTATTATACTCTGGGAAAACATATTTTATAAAAAGTTGGTCTAGCTGATCTCTGGAAAAAAAAATATATACATATATGTATATGTATATGTTTATGTATATGTGTGTGTTTATATGTAATTAAATAATTCAAAAATAAATAAGCTAAAACCATATCTTAATGGGATTAAGGTAAATAATGTGTTGTATATTCCATTTAGTAACTTCCTTAGTTTTTCGTAAGGTAGGGTTGCAAATAAGGAATAAATTTATTTAGCACTTTAAAAACATCAAAAATACCACTAATATGATAATTTGTGAACAATAAAGTGCCTAATAAAAATAATAATAAACAAAATTAACACACTATTTTTCTATTGCATTATGTTTAAACTTACCTATACATTTTTTTCCTAAGGAGTATATCTGCTAATGATCCAACCATGTGTAAAGCTCCATCCTTTTGAGCTGATTCAGTGGCACTATTTGTGAGAATTTGTGTAAGCATTACCATAGTTTTTTGCAACATTTCTTTGCGTTTTTTGCAAGATGAATGCAATAGAGTTTGAGCTGCTGTTACTGGTGATACAAAATCTTCAAATACGTCTATTAAAAAAAAAACGTAAACTTAAATATTTGTCAAAAAAATAAAATAAAACTGTAAACTGCACAATGTTCCAAATAATAAAGCCTAACAAACCATTAAACTGATTACAGCTAGTTTCTGCTTTCTTACCAGACTTGAGACACTCACATTCCTTCACAATAATTCAAACAAGGAATTTATAGCAATTTAAAATCTATCTAAAGAACATGTTCTGTTACTTTATTGCTGACGTAAATCATGTGCACATATATTTTAATAGTTAACAATAAAATCGTAATCAATTTTAAACTAGATCACTCTCTTTCTCATTTAGACATTTGTGCTTTATGGTCATGATCTTTTAAAGAATGAATGAATAAAAGGGTCCAGAGCTTGTCAGCGCAAAAACAGATTTAAATCTACTTAGACCAGGATCCACCGTGCTTTTTTAATAGTGATTACTAACAGGCAGAATTTTTGTGAGTAGCTTCGTTTTAATCAGACGCCCAACTTTTTCCTCTATGAAAACTCTCGATAGTGGTAGCTAATAAGAGTGCGCAGCTTATTTTTTTTAAATTAGATAAATCATTGACCCAACTCAAATGTTAGACTAAAATTTGGTTGGGTCTTTTTTTAGTAGAACTATTGACATTATTACAATAACATTTTTGGGAATTATAAAATCAAAATGACTTACCGAATTTAACTCTAATATATTCATGAGGATCTACTGTCCACAGCTCATGATCTTCAGCAGAATAACTCATTAGAGGAAACAAAATGTCTTGTATGATGGCAGGCATGTGAGGTTTTAATATTTTCCATGTAAACGCATGTGACACTGCTTGATTCAGATAGTTTAATGTTTGTTGTAATACCCTGATTATAAAAAATTGTATTTTATGATCTCTCAAACACTAGAATAGAACTATTCTGATTATAACGTACCTAGGTGGGACCCAATGTCCTCCACGATATCCATCTAAAACTCTTAATAGTACTTCAAGAATACCAGAGCTAAATGTCTGTAGATACCTGTCAAAAACAATATTGTCAGTTGTTAACAAAAATATGTAATTTTCACATAAATGAAAAAAAAATCTGTGTAGTAAAAAAATAATAACTATTTGCACTTACTTTCTAAAGTAAGTTTATATTTAAGCTTAGTATAGTCTGTCAGTTCAATATTTCAAAAATAGACGAGTTTTGAAAAGCACCTAAAAACACTTTAATTTTTGAAGCGCAATTTCACGATATAAGTAGAATATTTATTTCTATAGGGTCAACTACAATTATGTATTTACTTAGGTAGAATAAAATTATAATAATTAATGATTCATTGAACTTAATTATACTAAGCACCGCCACTGGGAATAACTGTTTTTAGTGGTTCAGAAAAAAGAAATACATTAACTGATAAAAGTGCTAGACCCCAATTAGAAATTAGTCGATGTAGTAATAGACGTGATTGATATTATCACTGATTGAAGAGTCGAAATCTGCAAAGCCATTATAGAACGTGTAACAGAGATCAGAGATTAATATCAAAGATACTTTTTTCAGATGAAGCTAAATTTGATGCTTAATTTTACAGCCGTCAGACGTATCGTTACTGGGCAAGTGAAAAGCCATATTGGATGAAGGAATGTAGCGCAAAATATCCACAAAAAGTGACGAAGAAGATTTTCCTGCCAAGCTTTCCGTTACATTATTGATGAAGGTATTCGATTTGATCATTTATTACAATTTAATTGTATTTTACTAAAATTTAAATTTAAAAATTGTCCCTTATTACGTCAACATTGACGGGTTTCAGCATTTTTTCAAAAATCGCCTATTTTTGAAATAATAAATTTATTCTATACAAATGTATCATTAAGGTCAGTGAAATGCAAGTAACCATAATAAACAAACAAATAATGTCAAATTAAACACTTACCATTCTGAAAATTCAATGTATTCCTTTGTGACATGCCCAGGAGAGCCATACCTTTCAAACATCCGATAAAGAATGTGAAGTGCCCATTTTTTACATTTCCACCAAGGTAGATCGGGTCGTTCATCTTCATCTGGTTGAAGTGCTGCAGGAGGTACTGGACGTTCTACTACCTAGAATATCATTTTAAATAATTAAGAAAATTTCAACTGGGAAAACTGTCTTTTCCAAAAACGAGTATACAAGTGTTTATTCCAATTAGTAACTTTCTTAGTAATTCGTAAGGAAGGGTTGCAAATAAAGAATAATTTAATGTAGCACTTGGTATCCATCACAAATCATCTACAATATTTATAAGGTAAAAATGACAAGTGCAATTATTCAAATGTTTTAATAATTACTCGATATTTCATTATACTGACCTGTCTACAAACTTCCATCCATTGTGCAAACGCTTCTCTGCTAATCAAATCTAAAGGTAAAATGTATTGGGTCAGGGCAAAATAAACTTTAAGTCCTTCTTTTTGAAGAAGTACTGATTGCTCAGAAGGGTCTGGTAAAAGCCTCACTTCAAGTTGATACAATTGTGGTAGCAATAAATTCATTGCTTCGTGAAGAGGACCTCTTTCTTCAGCTTTTTTGTATTCAAAATTTTTAACTAGCTGATAAAGACAAAGGAAAGCCCCCTGCCAACCATTAGGATCGGGGTTTGATAGGTAAACGCTAATCTGTAATAATTTAACAAAGTAGAATTTAAATTTATAGAAATTCGAATGCATATTCTAAAAATATCTTTCCATAATACAACATACTATTTAATGAAATTTTTTGCATTATTTATTTCAATCAAAATAAATTTTAAATCTACAAATCCACTTTATTTCTAAGGTTTTCTTTTAATTTTGTTCCCCAAATCATTTCTTATGCAAAGTAATTTTTGAAAAAGCAAGAAAACTTTTTTGAATGGAAAGATATTTTATCTCGGATGATGTTATCTATGTATTTTAATTAGTGATGACAGGAATGAAGGGGAAGTAGTGCCGGATTTTTTTTAAAGACTGCTATTTTTTTTCTATATAGGCTAATTACAAGGAAGGGTCATTTAATCTGATCAAGAAATGTTGCTAAAACCTCAGGTGTTTTCAGCAAAGATACTGATTTTTTTCCGAGTCTAACACCTATGGTTTTGCTCGCCCCAAGCTTAATCATCTCGAAAAGATGTTAGATGATTAAATATGACAGAATTGACGTTTCTTAAGTCTTTTAGACAATAATTACTAAGAAATTCATTGAGGAGTAAATTAAACAAAACATAACAATACAAATTATGAAGGGAAAATCTTTATTAAAGAATACCCTATATATTATTTAATAGATATTCAAAAACTTCTACATATAAACATTATGCCAAAATAAATAAAAGTGTAGATAACCTTCAATAGCTTTGTCAATTAAATACTTGATAGGTTAAATAAAAATAAACGCTAATTACCGTGATTGAAGACTGAGTACGAAATAGACAATAGTAGATACCTTTATTAATAATGATAATAACAGCATAGTTATAATAGAGCAAATACTATTTAAAAACTTCACCTTCTAAATTATAGTTATTTATTGATATTTTTATTTGCCAAACTAACGTTTTTTAATAATAATATAACAACTAGCATTAATATAAAACACTTAGTAGTTCATGATTAATAATATTTATACCTTGTCAACAATTTGTGTCCATCGTCCAGGAAAATCATGTTTTACCATATGATTCACGCAAGTGCATAGTTGAGTCCTTATTAATTCTGGTGCATGTACAACAGCATCTACAATGCTGTCTCTAATAAGCGCCCTATCTTGTTCGTGTAAAGCAAATGGTATTGGTTGGCCAGTTTCAGCCTCCCTATCTTGCCAATTTGTAGAAATGAGATTTTTTAGATAAATAGCCCCTGCTTGACGAACAGGCATATCACAGTCAGACATCATTATGACTTGTAGAAGTGTTGGAGCAAAACCTATTATTTTATGAATCTAGAAGAACAAATAACTGTGACGATTTCAAAAAATCACTAATTTATTCATAAATTTGAAAATTATAATTCATAGTACTATGATATGATGGGATCTTGTAGTGAAAGAAATAGAAAATCACTAAATATTAAAACAAACTTCAAGCAATCATTTCTTTATAGAGGCTGGTGTTAAAGCATTTCTTCAACTAAAAATATAACAAAATTATTAGTGAAAATGACAAATTTATTCCCATATTTCAGCAAACACAAAAAGTCTTAAAAGTTAGCTTTGCCAACATAATATTAGTAATTTGAAATTTCCACATTAAAAAAACTTAATAAAACTTATGTGTGCAGACCCAATTTAAACCACTGTCTGGAGTCAAAAACTTCCCTTATATTTTCTAAACCGAAATATTAAAATAAGATTTAGTAAATTTTTCTGCAGATTCTTATTTTGAATTTTGCTATTTACACCCTTAGGAAAGAGCATAGTTTGTTTTTCACTTTAGCAGAATAGTGCTACCCTTAATCAATGTTAATATTTTTCTCAAATTAAAGTCTGCTATGTTTGTGAATGCTTTAGTTACCTAGACAATGTGTAATTTAAGAATTAGAAATGCAAATTATGCATTGTAAAAGAATTGCCACCGATATATTAGCTTTGTAATAAATTTTTACATACATTAATTAATATTTAAATCATTTGAAAATAATTATTCATGAGAGTTTAAAATACAAACTGCATTTATAATCTTCATTTAGTTGTACCTATTTAGTATTAGTTTTTGTTTTTGCAAGATATTGAAAACATCTAGGGTTTAGATTGTTACTAAAAATTTACAATTGCAGAAATTAAAATCCATCTACATTCCTTTCGCGGGAAAACTGTTCATACAATTATTTTTATATTTTTTTAAAATTTTATTTTTAAAAGGACGCTACATAAGCTATTTATTTTTATATTAGTCTATTTAATGCTGATCTAAACGTAAAAAGCTTTTGTGATAACATTTTCAAATAAATTCCAAATTAGATAGTATATTCCAAACGTAAAATATCGAATTTACTCTAGTTAGCGTAATCACATATTACAAGTATAAATCGTAAGATTCCGATGTCCCAGGTTCAAATCCTGGCATTGGCATGGGTGTGTACGTGAATATCCCAATTTGTATATTTAAAATATAATAACATTAGTCACTGGCTGATCTTAGAAATACTTACTGGGAACCAATAAAAAAATCATGATTTTTTAATGTAAGTAAAAAATTGTGAAAGAAATTTTGAGAAGCCAAATCTAAAAAGAGAATGATAAGCAGTCATAGTGGAGCAACTTTTCAAATAATTGCAACCAATTATATTACCAAATGAAGAAAAATAAGGGAGTTACTGTTTAGTCCCAAAATTAAAAAAAGAAAATTTTTTGCTGTACATTTCAAGTAATATAGTTATACAGAAAATCATTGATTCCCAAATAGACGCGTACATTTTGTCATTAACACTATTTAGAAGATGTCAGCTAATGTACATATTTTTCACATATTCCAACAATTAAATTTAATGTCAGATTTATTACTGTGCGACATCCCTTTCATAATACACAGAATAAGATACAGGCACTCCGCTTAACAAATTATTTTTCTAATCCATTAATTTGCGAAAATGCAATAGATATAACTGAAGAACACTCATAAGAAGAATAATTATTTGAAATTGTAAAATCTGAATATAAAAACGACCGCATGGACACATGTAGTTACCTGGTCCAGTTGGACTTCTGCTTGCTGCCGTTGATTGGGGTCTATAGTAGCCCGAAGTAAATCTATCAATTTTCTGATCTCCATTATTAGTATACAACAGGTTGCTAGTAAGATTGACTAAAATTTTAACTTTACCCAGCAAAATTAGATTCACGTTTATAGGAATATACTCGGTGTCGGTACCTCGCGCACGATGCACGACAGAACTTGAAGTTTGACAAAAAATGACAATTGACAAGTAATATCTTAGCGGTGTTGACCTTTATCAAATTTCAGCTAAGATTTTTATGAAATTATAAATATAATCTGAGTCAGAAATAATTTAAAAAAGATTTCTCAATAACTGCAAGTAAAATAACATAATACAAAATCAATCTGATTTCGATTTTCTTTATTATAAAGAAAAAAAAAATATTGGTAACAATGGATCTACCAGTTTTATATCAGTGCTTCCATTTCAATAGTGCCAATCTTAGATGTGACACTTAGATGGTGTGACAGATCTGTCAGGGTTAAAAAATATTTTGTAAAATAAATACATTAAAAAAAATCATACGTTTCTGATGTTAATTTGAAGAACTAGAGTGAACGAACTAACTTAATAATAAATATGATAAAATTATTTTCTTTAAAGCAACAAAAGAAAGATGGAGAATCTTCACCAAGGCCAGCGAATCAAAAGAAAGCATCAGCAGCACAATTAAGGATTACAAAAGGTTCGTAGAAAATATTAATACTCTTTTAACACATCACTCACTTCCTCATATTTGAACGCTTTCGTTTACAGATATTAACGAATTAAACCTTCCGAAGACCTGCACAACAGAATTTCCAGATCCAGATGACCTATTAACTTTTAAATTGGTAATCTGTCCTGATGAGGTAAGAATTTTTCAAGCATTTTCCATTTATGTTAATAAGAGGAATATGCTGTTAATATAAATTACATATTTTTAAAAAAATACACATGCCATTCTAATATAATAAGAATGATTAAAAATTTGTGATATAAAATACATTTTAAACTATTTTTAATATTGACTCAGTTTTAATAGTTTATTTATTTTAAGTCAAAAAAACGATTGTATTTATAAACAAAGTAAATACAGGGTGTTTTTAGTAATGAATATTTTATATTTGATCACATTTGTTTTCAAAAAACAGTTAAATTTAGAAAAAAAATATTTTCAGTATTTTATCACTGCTATTTATTGTTGTTGTCTTTAAGTTGATAAGCTTACTGTCTTATTTCAATCTGTTTTTCTTGTATGATTAGCAAATAAGTGTTTATTAGTCCTTATAAAAGTTAATTTCTCCCAAAATGTTTTAATTAGTAATAAACAACATAATGAACAATTCGCAGCAGAAACAAAACAAATAATCATTTTTAACTAGCAAAGCATCATCCGATTAAATTTGTATTCCTATTGATTTTTCATTTTAACACAGTCCTATCTGCAATACATATGCAATAAATATTCTGAGACAAAACAAATACATATGTAATTAAATTATATAAAATTTAATTTAAGCTATTGCAATCCTACCTGTAATGACAATATGTAATAAATATTCTGAGATAAAATATGTACATATGTAATCAAATTTAACTTAAGCTACTGCTTTTTGAGCATGTATGAACTACAAAGAGCATTTTTTTTAGGAATGTAATATAGGTTTATTTAATTTCATAATTTTTTTTATATGTTTGTAATCACTGTAATCGATACCATAATAAATCAATCAAAATTATTACAAATATACACATTTAATCACTAAAAAATCTGTACTTAATTTAATTATTATGACTAGTCATCCCTTATTACAGATTTTTTATTTTTACAGGGATTCTATAGAACAGGACGTTTTGTATTCAGCTTTAAAGTAGGTCCAAATTATCCTCATGAACCTCCAAAGGTGAAATGTGAGACACAAGTATATCATCCCAACATTGACCAACAGGGAAATGTTTGCTTAAACATTTTGCGAGAAGACTGGAAACCAGTTTTAACTATTAACAGCATTGTATATGGACTGCAATATCTCTTCTTGGAACCAAATCCAGAAGACCCTCTTAACAAAGAAGCTGCTGAAGTCCTAACAAACAATCGTAGATTATTTGAACAGAATGTTCAAAAGGCAATTCGGGGAGGGTATGTCGGCGGTGTTTATTTTGATCGTTGTTTGAAGTGATTTGAGTATTTTGTGTACATAAACATAATTTTTAAGAAGCCTATGCGTGAAGACGTTTCACAGTGTTTAAATCATTTATTATAAAATGTTAACTAATCAAAAACTATAGGTTGATATTTGCCAACACAAAGCTTTTTTTAATAACTGAGAAGATTACTGTATGAAAACATCATGTGACTGATCTCATACTTTAAAGTGTGATTTTTAACATTAGCTACTTTTTAGGGAAGTATTAAATTAAACACTGATACTAACCTTTGACTTTTAATACTTTATTTACTTATAACACTTCAAATGTTGCATATTTTTTTTTCAGGAGCTGTTAAATAATTAAATCTTTTTCATGTAAGTAAAAGTTTCATTAGGATATATTTCAAAAGCTTTAATTTTCAAATAAATTCATAAGTAAGATATATTTTTGGATTGTAAGTTTAATATATTTAATAGAATCTGTAATTGATTAAGTGGTATTAAATATTTAGAAAATTAAAATTGCATATAAAATTTAAGAATAAATGTAATAATCGATAAAATAAATTTCTCACACATAAAATAAAGAAAACTAAATTTGTTATGTATTGTCCAAATTACAAAAAGCTAGGGAACCATTATGTTTCAAAGTACAATGTTTTTTAGTAGTTAGGACTTTTCTGCCATATATATATATATATATATATATATAAATATTTTTTTGTGCGGTTTAGTGGTTATAAAAATGGTTTTTCATTATTTTTACTGCTGTAGCCTTAAATAATGGAAATTATTGTACTTCATCTTCCAAATATCAAATATTAAAGTATTTACTTAACTGTTTCTGTACTGTTTTTTTAGAAATCCTGTTGATAATAATAGACTAAATGTATTATCAAAATATTACCATTCAATACTAAAGAAAAATAATGGAGAACTATTTTATATCTTTAAAGTACTTTACCTATTTTAAGACAATAGATTTTTGCTGAATACACTAAATTAAAAATATTTTTCAAGTTTGAAATAATGCTCTTTTTTTCTAATATTCTAATGACCCAGCTCCTACAAGTTGGCAGTTAATCACCTTACTATAAAGAATTAAGCTTATGTTACATCTTACATCATATAAAATTATTGAGTCGACCATGTTACTAGTACTCTTTAGCAAACTTGGCTTATACAAAGTTGTTCATCAGTAGCGACCTCTATTATTCTAGAAATATACAATAGGAAATTTCATGTATGCGGTAACCTTCTCTAGTATTTTAAAAAAGTTTTCTCGTTAATTTTTTGAAGATTACAGTACAAGTTGTGGATTTTACAGTAATCTATTAGTGTTAGCTATATATTAATGGGACATTATTTTAATATTTTAAGTTAATTGAAAATAATTGTTTAAAACTTTCATACATTTTCCGATTTCATGTTTATCAGAATGGCCAAAACGATGCTTAATAATGCAGGTTCAAATTAAAATTTAAAATTAGCTACAAAGTTATTAATTTTAATAGGCACTATCTTTCAAAAAATGTAAAAATTAGTAATTGTAATTTATCTAAGCAGCAAACAGTTTTTGAAGATTAAGTTGTTGTTTTTTAATTGTTGTAAACTCATATTTATTTATTTTTTAGAGGTAATTTTATAAGAAAATAAAACCTCAAACAAACTAAAATAATTTTATTAATACCCAATTAAACCATTTCGATTTGTTTTTAACTGTTCAAAAAGAATATTTACATTAGACTCATATTTTTATTTCTTATTTGAACAAAATGTAACTTAAAATAATTGTAATGAATGCAATATGTATGATAGAAATTTTTTTAACTAAGTTGACTTTCTTGATAATGTCTTTCCGCCGTTTTATCTCTTTTACTCACACTTTCATTGTTTAATATATAATATCTCAAAGGCTTTGTATTCCACTCTTCTGCTCTGTTGATTCCTATCCTTGCACTGTAAATAACTACAAATTTTTTATCAAAATCAGAGTCATCTTCCAGCCAAATAACATTATTTTTAAGATCTGCAAGATCAATTTTATTGATATTTTCCTTTCTTATGTCTAAAGAAATGCATAATTTTGATGATCCATCACATAATTTGACCATATTAAAAGATTTACTTGATTTGCACTTCTTAGCTAAAAAATGTTTTGCTTAACTTAATAATTAATATACTTTCCTTACTACCTCTAAAGTTTTTCATAGTGTCTACACCTTTCAAAGGTTCTAAAGCTCTTAATAATACTGCAGCACCTGGTTCTGTACTCGATATATTAAAACAATGGTACATTCCATAAGTCATATAAACATAACAAGTTCCAGTAGGCATATACATTGGTTCATTTGCTTCAGTTCGCCTTTAATAACAAAAAAATACATTTATAATGAGTTAAAAAGTAAATTTAATATCTTGCCTGTTATTAAATGAATGCGACGCTTTGTCTTCACCTTAAAAAAATAGAAATAAATATCTTGCCTTCCATTAAAAATATTTGACCCTTTATCTTCACCTCCTAAATAACTTCCAGTTTCAACAATTGGTCCCTTCAGAATTGTACCATCTTCCAATTGTCGAACTAATACTTTCCCAAGTAGATATAAAGCTAATTCCTGGCAAGGCTTTTCCAAATCTTCTTTAAGCAATCTTCTACTATTTAAATACATAGTTAAATAACAAACCTGATAAATTTTAAAATTGTTTATAAAATATGAAGAATTATATTGATTGTCTTTAGGTACAATGCCTAACTTCGCAGCTTAAGGAGAGTGGCCTCTTATAGTATAGAACATTCAGAAAATTATATACAGAATGTCCGGAAAAGATGTATGTATCCATAAATTACTCGAAAATTTAAGACTCTAAAAAAGTTATCAAACATGATTTACCTACATACAAAAGTGCTTGTATAAATAGTTTCTGCTTAAATTTAATGATGAAATTTTTTATCAATAATTTAATTTTCAATCTGTTTGACTGGCTTTGTGACTAAAGTGGATTTTAAATATAAATGCACCAGATAACCTATTTATAAAAAATCCTAATTTATTTATGGATCTCTTTTTTACATTTTGCCATATATGGTGGTTAGTAGGAAAAAAACTAGAATCAAAATGATTTATTTTTACTGTGTACTCTTATTTATTAAGAAAATAAATATGAATACGGGATTAACAAAAAGATTAACTTAAATCTATTTCTTGTAACCACATGAGCGCCTGCGGCCACGAGCCCTTTCAAATTTACGTCCCTTAGAGCGTACCAATGGTTTTGTGTGACTGTGAGGAACACCAGGAGCTGGTCCGAAATGTTTCACGGCTTCACGTGCATTGCGCCTTCCTTGTAAAAGAACAGTCTTAGAGCCTGTTGGAGCCCTAAGAGCTAACTGGTCAAAAGTGATTACTTCACCACCTGTAGAAATAAAAACAATGTAGAGGTTAAAGAAATAATGCTTCAATTTGAAAATTGTAGTATTTTTGTTGTTCTAGCAAACCTATATAATTTTTTTGAAACTAATTAAACGGTTACTGTTAGATTGATACAAATATTACTGAAAATTAGTCTACTAGTAAGCGTTTAAAGGTCGTTAGACATACCTGCTTTCAAAATTCTAGCACGAGCAGTTTCTGTTACGCGTAAAGCACAGATGGAAAGTTTGGGAATTTCAAAAATCCTTGAATCGTCAGTTACAGTTCCCACAATAACGGCAATAAGCCCCTCACGACCAGGTTTTTTCATCAAACGTACTACTCTAGAAAGTGAAATTGGTGGCCTGTGGATTTTACTCATAAACAATCTTTTAAGAATAATTTTATTGAACTTGGCTCCAGTACGTCGAGCCAGATAACGGTAGAGCTAAAAGAAATTTTAAAACATAATAGGCTTATTTCTTTTAAGGTATGGGCAAAACTTACTTTTACCAAAAGTCGTAAATATACATCTTGGCTTTTAGGTTCTGTCCTCCTAACCTTACGGTCGTATTTGTGATTAATGTCAATTCCCTGAAAAATAAAAAGATGTATGTTTAATATAGACCATAGTCTATTTCAAGTAAAGGCTTATGTAAAATTTTCATTAAGGATGACAAAAATATTGACAATATTATAAAACAACATTGAGAAACCTACCATTTTTGCGGAGAATTACGAAAAGAAAAGACTATACATGACACTTGACATTCACCATGTACAACACTGTTGCCAATTTAAAATTAAATGTAACCACGTTACCAATTAGAATTAACATGGAATTAACTAAGTAGAGGGAACAGTATCTAAATATTTGAAATATTTAGTGTTAAAAGGATAATGTAATTTATGTTATTATCTTAAAGTATTTGAGATTGTAAGTGCTAAATTTAAATCCTAAATAGCCGAATAGCCAAACTAATTTGGACTCAAAACTTGACAGATTTGAAAGGTTATCTAGAACGTCAATATTCAAAAACAAAAATATAACAAATGACTGTTGTAATGGTATTAAAAAGTACATATAAACTTATTAAATTTAATATACCAAAGAGAAGACATTCTCAAATAACGAACACAGGGTAATTGCATATTTAACAATTAGTAGAGCTATTTATTACGCAAATAAACCTTTTTAGAAAATGGAAAAGTGTGGTTGGTTTAGAAATTCATGCACAAATTAGCTCTGCAAGTAAATTATTTTCTGGTGCTTCTACCAAATTTTCTTCACCTGTAAATAAAAATGTCTCCCTATTTGATTGTTCTATACCTGGTACCTTGCCAGTTTTAAATCGAAGATGTGTTGAGGCTGGAGTACTTACAGCATTGTCATTAAATTGTAAAATAAATCCCGTTTCTAATTTTGACAGAAAACATTACTTTTACGCCGATCTACCAGTAAACAGTTTGTTTGAAATGTAATAGATTGATTTTATGTGATTTTTAATCTTTTTAGAATGGTTATCAAATAACTCAACAGAGAGATCCATTAGCTACTGATGGATATTTAGAATTTCAAGTATACTCTCCTGGTATCCACAAATCTGCGTACGCAACGAAAGTATCAATCAAACAAGTTCAATTAGAACAGGACAGTGGAAAAAGTTTACATGATGAGTCTAGAAGTCTTGTAGATTTAAATAGAGCTGGTATACCATTGATGGAACTGGTTTTTAATCCAGATTTAAAAGATGGTGAAGAAGCAGCTGCTTTGGTAAAAGAACTCATTTCAATTTTACAAAGAATTGATACTTGTTCTTGTAAAATGGAAGGTAATGTAATTAAAGGCATATGTAGATACATATTATAAAAACCAAATATTCTTTATATTCTACACATATTATTTACTATTTTAGAGGGAGCACTGAGAGTAGATGCAAATGTCTCAATTAACAAAGAAAATGAACCCCTAGGAACAAGAACTGAAATAAAAAATATAAGTTCAGTAAGAGCTGTAGCTGGGGCAATAACTTATGAGATAAAAAGACAAATCAAGCTAAGAGAGTCTGGAAAAAAAGTTTTAAATGAAACCAGAGCTTGGGATGCCAGGACTAAATCTACAGTAGCTATGAGAGATAAAGAAGTTCTGCAGGTATACCATAATTAATTATTTTTTTATATATTTTAGAGTTCTTTTTTAAGTATTATTCTATTAAAGGATTATAGATACATGCCAGAAACAAATTTACCACCATTACATGTTGCTATGGGACCAATAAAAATAGGCTGTGTTAATGTTGATAAACTAAAAGAGTCTGTTCCAGAACTTCCAGAGCAAACTAGGCAAAGATTGAAACAAGAAAATAATCTAACTTTAGAACAGGCAATTATAATAGTAGTAAGTATTTTGTTGATCATAACGTTTCTTGTGTACATGAATTTTTGCGATTTTTTAGAATGACCCTCCTTTATTGAAAATATTTGAGGAAATCATTGCTTATCAAAAACTGAATTCCAAAATGGTAGCAAACTTCTTAATTAATGAAGTCAACACTCTTCTTAATAAAAATGAAATGAACTCCAGAGATATGTAAGAGTTCTTATTAATTTAATAACATTTTTAACTAACACTAACTAAAAAATATTCAGAAATACAAAGCATAGTTATATATTTGAAGTATTGCTAAATATTATTTTTTAGCAAAAATTCAAAACATATTGGAGATATATTAGGGCTTTTAGAATTGGAAAATATTAATAGAAATACAGCTAAAATTTTATTAGAAGATGTTTTATGTGGCAGCAACAAATCTCCCTTTGAAGTAAGTGTATAATCTAATCTATATTTTATCATTTATGTCTTTTTTGTAGATTGTAAAGGAAAAGAAATTGTTTCAAATAAGTGATGATAACTTACTAAGAAAACTTTGTAATGAAGTAATAAATGAAAAAAAGAAAGCCGCCCAGGATTATAAATCTGGAAAAACCAAAGCATTTAAAGCTTTACTAGGGGCAGTAGCTTCTAAGAGTCAGAATAGAGCTAATATGAAAAAATGTACTGATATTTTAAAAAGTATACTAGATAATTAGCATAATAATTTTTTATAATTATTACCTAATTGAATACTACTAATTGTCGCTGTTAACTTTTTAATGTTATATGTTATAATAAAAGTAAAAAACTAGCTCTAAATGCATTAAACCTAAATTAAAACCAATATCAATTTTAGCAAGCATTAAAAAAAGCTTGGTACCTTGAAACAATGAAAAACTTTTAGTATGAAAAATATTCAGAAATTTGAATAAAAATTTTAATTAACTACTGAACATTACTTTTCCTTGATTCCGCCTAAGTTATGTTATATAGACAACCTTTTTTACATATAAGTTGTAGGTTAAGTGCTTTATTTATTCATCAATCTCGAAAATAAAATAGATTTTTTGCCCTTGACAAATACATCTTTTTACACTTGGAATGAAGCCGTTGTATCGTACTAGACTAAATTCATTAGGCTATAATTTAAAAAAATAAAATTCTGGTGGACTTTTATTACCGGATCAAAGGAACTTTACATTCCCATAGTAATTATATAAATCTAAATGGATCGTTGGACATTCCTAGTGCAGTTTATTAAGATCATTAGGATAAAAATAATGCTACGCCTGCATTAGAGTGCAAAGACCGCTACAATATACTCCTAATTTTTAAATAAAAGAATGATTGTCATTATATAATGAATTATAGGAGTGAAGCGAGAGCTGGAAATCTTCTTTTTCTTTCCTATCGCGTGGCCATAAGCATCATACATACTTAAAGTTCCTTTCAATAAATTTCAGACAGCCAAACATTAGACGAATACCACAGTAAAGCAGATATACTACTCAAAAAAGAAGAAGTATTTTCATTTTTAACCTGTTTGTTGGCTTATTACTTTTTAATCCTGTTAAAAGGCTAATACTACAGGGTTGTTTTTGTAATACTAATTTGTTTTACTAGTAACGTAAGTAAGAAGTTTTGCGATTGTAACAAAAATGACACAAGAAATTCTTTTTAAAATTATACAACATATCTTTAGTAATTGGACAGGTTTAAAACTAGCAGTTGAACATTCAATGGGGGGACCAAATAGTAAACAGGTATTTTTTTATCTAGTAATATTTTTAAAGTACTTTTTTACTTTTACCAAAATAGGTTGCAAATTTTTGTTTTAGGTTGCTATTGATTGTGTTAGAGATGTAACACAATTTTGTATAGAGGAATCAAATTTAGAAAAGGAGAGCCTTGAAGATTTTCTAGAAGATGTAATGGATGAAAAATTTGATACATTATTTGAAGATGAATCTCCCAAAGGTAGAGTAAATGATATTTAAGTATAATTATTTTGTAATAATACCTAGTTGGATTGTGCATGACAAGCATTTCTTACAGAAATTTCTGCAATAATTTTACATTTTGTAAACCTTTTAAAAAATGGGTATGTTCAACAATGTGAAGAAGAGTTCCAAAAACTTCCGACTGTAAATGTAAATTGGCTACAAGAAAGTAAAATTACAAATCACAATCAACAGGTAGTTTAATTTATTATAATAATTATAAAAGTAAATTGTATGAACAATACCATTCAGTCTATGCTAATTATTATTATTATTAGGTAAATATTGACTCATCTAGTGATGAAGAAGAACAACAAACATCTGAAGTACCTATGGAAGATGATGGTTGGACTTTAGTCCAAACAAAAAAGAAGAGATAAATTTCTATTTTTTGTAAATAAATCCTATTTATATAAGTTTAAGTAAGAACTAATTGATGTATTAATGGTTTTACCTTCATTATTATATATTTACATCTAAACATAGCATTGAAACTGTTTATAAATAAATCAAACATTTGCTTTTTAGTGTATATTTTGTAAAATTTAAAACTTACATTTTATTACTTTAAAAATGTCATAACACTATGTTATTACAATGTAAAATTTCATTAAATATTAACTAAGATCTTCTGGGGTTATTGTTAATTCCATGTTTCGACCAGATCTATTTACAGATAAATTTAGGGCTTTTGTACTACTACCTTCTAAAATGCCATATACATCATTAGAGTGTTGGATGCTTTTTCCATCAATATGAGTTACAATATCACCTGGTTGTAAGCCCCCTCTAAAAATAGTTATATTTTCAATTAACACACCTGGAATAATTACACTGAAATAATTTAAAAACTTACTGGTGAGCTGGAGATCCATATATAACCTTCCAAACCAGAACACCTCTGTTTATATCTCTAGGAATGTCATGATTTCTTTGTTGTAATTCAAAAATTATTTGAGGAGTTAACGTTAACATTGTTATTCCCATGTACATTCTCTTTTGGTTGGTAGCCTTTCTAGGACCAGTAGCTGACTTAAGGAATGCTTTGACATAATCAATCGGAATTGCAAATGATATGCCGGCAGTTACTTTCATGCTATTGACACCTATTGCTTCTCCATCTAAATTAACCAATGGCCCCCCTGAATTACCAAAAGTAATGGCGGCATCAGTTTGGATGTATACCATATCTTTACCCAACAAACCTTCAAAGGTGATTATTAAAAATAAAAGTATACATACATTTCTTATATGTTAGGCTAGATAAGAATAACTTATTTCAGTTGTAGTTAATAATCAACCAGATTGATACTAAACGGTAAAAATACATTTTATTAAAAGTAAAAGTTGATCCAAATTACTACAGTAGTCGCATTTTATAAATAACTTTTTCATTCATAAATGATTATGCATAGAAAGAAATGCTTAGTTTTTTAATAGTTTGTGAAAATTACTTTTCAACACAAACCTAATTCGGCAGATCCTCTTTGAGTTGAACTCACAACTCCACTAGTGACTGTGTTACTTAATGCTAGGGGACTACCAATAGCTACTACAAACTCTCCAGGTTTAAGATCAGCAGAATTGCCAAGTTTCATCACTGGTAGTTTCTTTGCAGGTATTCTAACAGTGGCCAAATCACTTTTTAAATCAATATCTTCTACCTGACCTTGGTAAATGGAACCATCAATCAGTTTTACCTCTACTTTGGCATTTGGTCTATTAGTTACAACATGAGCATTAGTTAAAATTAAACCATTTGTTTCTATTATAAAACCTGTTAACAATAGTAACACTAAAGTTTACATATAAATGATTTTTGTAAAAAATGTGATTTTTTGAAAGAACTTAAATATTTACAAACCTGAACCATTTGAGATTGTCGTTGGCCTTCCTGTGAAAAAATCTAATCTTCTATTATCTTTAATTTCAATATAAACGACACTAGGTGCCGACGTTTCTACTACATCAGCAATAAAATTAAATTGTTTCCGTCTTCCAGCCAAGATACTAGGACCAAAAATTGTAGTTGCAGAAACAGCAGGAAAAAATGAAAATTTTTTGTTTACTCTATATGCAAGATACCCAGATGCCAGTGCTAAAAATAATGCTAAAGGTTTATGCGATTTTTTATAATTTGTTGAAATTTGTTGGAATATCTTAATTTTTTCAGTTTGGACATTTCGTATGGTGTTGACATTGCTTTTAGAAACAGCACTTAATAATTTTGAAACTAATATTTTCCTCAAAAAGGACATTTGAAAATGAAAAATGCTGTTTAAGCTCCTTCTTCTCACTACTCTCTTTTATCTGTGGCCTTTGCGAACTGAGGTAACTAGCTAATAATTTTTCGGGACCATTCATATATTAATATTACATAACAACGCTACATCCGTGAGCTCAGGTTATGATCATAACATCATTGTTTTTCGAAAGTCAAAATGTTTATAAAACGTGGGTACAAAGTAAAATCAACCAAACTGTACATAAAATGTTTACAAATTTACAAAAATCCAAACTGTGAGGCATAAAATAGGGAAAAATTTCTCGAGGGAGTCAGAGCAAAAAAATTATAGAAAAATATTGTACTTCTCATGGGGCTTTGGGCACAGAGTATAAGATTGTACCTTTGCGTTTTGGTTTGTTTTTTATCGAAAGTTATAATTAGCTCATTTTGTGTCATTGGCCTAAATCCAGGGAAGAAAACTGTCGATTAGTAAACTGTAAGGTAACCAACACTAACGACGCTCACCTTAATTTGTTTTTTAATTTTGTCTCACTGTATTTATTGGCACAATTTAGCATTTAAACATCTACTCAATAGAAATCGAATGTGTAGCCGCGATCACCAACGTTGGCGCCAATGTCTTTGATGTTTGGCGAAAAAATTGACTTGCTTCGGGTACGATCCAACGTTGGCCCCAGTGCTATTTTACCGGTACACAGATTGGGCGAATATGTTAGAGGCACGTTGGCCACGCTGTTTGGACCCAGGGTAAAGTGCCTAATAGTCTTATCAAATACAAATTTTCCCCCCTTCGGAAGTGCAAGTTTCAATTTATTTAAACGAGAATAGCACCCCAGGGAGCATTTCAGTAAAAGCATTTAGACGTATTTTGTATTTTTTTAACGCACCAGTTAATAATTTATCGTATAGAGTATAGATCGACTTTAACAAAACGTAAAGGTATATAATTATGATTTTTCTAATAAAGGTATACCGAACGTTTCATTCTTGTACTTATAAGTATTGGTCGCCGTTTTAACAGGTCTGTTAACTCTGATTATTCCTTCCCAGATTCATATATAGGGTATAAAAAGGAACTTTTCTTGATTCACGAGTAAGAAAGATGAAAGTTACTTTTAAGAATTTGCAAAAGATTTTCTGTTGGTTGAATCATCAAAATAAAATGTTTAAATTAAATAAGTTTATAAATTCTCGTGTTACGTGGAATAATAATAGCAACTCAAAACTCAAGTTTGAATTATCAGGGAGAGCTGAGCTTTAAAATGAGGCAATAATAATCGACCCTCCATCTATTCACTATTTTAAGATTTTTTAGTCCAACTCCTGGGGTTACTATCGTAAGGAGTGGAACAATTTTTAAGATGTCAAAAAGAAATTTTTTTGCAATGGCTAAAATGTCATTTTCTTAGTTTAATAATAAATATATAGTAGCTCATATACTAAGACTTCCCATCTTTTGCAAACATTTTAAAAATATTACTTACTACTTTCATTTCAGCAAATATAACATATTTCAGAGTAAACACCCTGGATAAGTAACTTTTTATTTAGGTATTTCTTATACAAATGTCTTATTATATGGGATTTTAAATTAAACTGGCTGCCGAGGTAGTTTTTCGGTTTTCCGTTTTATTTAATAGCAAGAAATTTACAGGAAAACAGAAAAAATATATTAAATATGCGTGCTTTAAAATAATCACCATTTACAAACGATTTTTGATAAATGTATATAAATACTTGTTTCGTGGTATTAAACTTTTAATCTATTAAAATTAAGCAATTTAATTTATATTTTTTTCATAAAGGAGGCAGATATCAGAGTATTTTGAGAACCTTCTTTGGTCTATCCCCGATATTCAGCAAATATTAGACTAAATTTCTAAAGAAAAGTTTAATATTTGTATTTATGGAGACTATGCTTGGTGCATTTGAATATACATATATATATATATATATATATATATATATATGTATTGGAATATAAATTTATGAACTAAATAATGATATGGAATATATTTTAATGCCGCTATAAACATTTAAAATTAATATTGTAAAAATATGTTTATGCTTACTTCAATAAAAGAAGAAATATTAAATATTCCGCGTTCCCTTTAGTTTATGAGATGGTGTTGTTGAAATTTTCTTCCAGAGTAAATTCTTAAAAGGGTTTTAACTCAATATATTAAATTTTTATAGTATTCAATAGAAAGGTTTTACTTAAAATATATTTTTGTTTTTAAATACATTTCTTCTTAAACATTTTCTACATTGTGTTATTGCGACAACAACATTGAAGAAAAAAGAACAGGATACAATAAAGAGAATGAACCGAGATAATACATTATTCACAAGAATATATTGTTCTCAATATACATACTTTCCTGTTGTTTTGATTAATTCCATGTTTAAAATTTCAAGTGCCTTTAATTTTAGTATATTTGAGAAATACTTGATATCTTACTAATATATATATAATATGTATTCAATAAAAATTACAAATGTTATGACAGACGTATTGTAAAATTCTTATCTAAAATTGTAGCCACCTGCAACTTTATCTAAAAAAATATTTAAACCTTTTTATAAGTAGGTACTAATCACATGTCGAATTATAAAATTGAAAATATTCTAGATATTTTTTTCTGTTTAATAAACATATTTAAAAAATGTATGTTCCTTCATAATATAAGATGAATATCTGGGTACTTTGTACGGACAAACGTGAAATTATATGCTTTAGATGTTGATCCTGAAGATACGAGAAAATTAAATATCACAAATTAAAATTATTTACGAAAAACTTGATAAATGTGAGAAAAAG
Source organism: Hermaeophaga mercurialis (assembly GCA_951812935.1). NCBI lineage: Eukaryota > Metazoa > Arthropoda > Insecta > Coleoptera > Chrysomelidae > Hermaeophaga > Hermaeophaga mercurialis. Next base: position 20,542,667 of record OX638360.1, read on the forward strand.
ACCTGTAATTTTTTTTGCATTCATTATGTATAAATTTTATGTACATTTAAGAAAAATAAAACTACACATCTATTATTTTTCACCCTTTTTGCACTACCTGGTCTTATCTCGATCTAGAAAAATAGGAGGTTGGGTCTTTTCCAACACCTCACAGCTCCGAAGCATACCGAGAAGAGGCAGGAAAGCTTATTAGTAAAACCCTGGTCAGCTTTTAGTTTTATGTTGCATTCCATTTGTTTGTCAGTGCTTCTTGATATTATTTGAACTGATTCGTGAATATCGATGCTGCCAGGCTGATGGAAAGACCGGGGACAAATGTCTTTAGCCCCGCTTATAATAAGATTGACGAATCATCATAGTTATACACACATCACTTAAAAATTATTTATTTTATCGATGAATAAAGTTTTTATTTAAAAGGCGTTGTTAAGAAACATTTGGCATGATAATAATCCTCATCTGTTTCAATAGGATCACAATATGATTCTTCAAATATATATATATGGGGCTGTATTGAAAAACAATCAGAATTTCTTAAATAATTATTTAAATGTTATTTCATTAAAATAATAAAAATCAATAACGAAGGAAATTACATCCATTAGACACCAATTACTTATTTGAAAACTGTACATTATAACTTTTTATTTATTTTTTTTTAATAAATCTAACGCAACTTTCTTTCATATCTACGTATTTTTTATCTTATCAAGATCTGACAGCTTTAAACTATAAAAGAGCTCAGAATGATTCTTTAATAAGTACTATACACGAAACCCGAAACAAAAATATTAAATATGTATGCCTTTAAAATAATCATTAGTACATTTATATTAGTGGGACCCGTTTATTCACAAACGGTTGTTAATAGATGTAAGTAAATACCTAGTGGCATTCAACTGTATTTCATTAAAGCTAAACAATTTAGTTCATGTCGATTTTACTTAGGTAAAGGAGGCGGGCTGGTACCAGAGGTAAACTTGAGCTCAAAAGATACGTTTTGTGAACAACCACCTTGTTCAGTTTATCCCGGATATTCAGCAAACATTAGACTAAATTTTACATCACGTAAGTCCTAAAGTAAAATTTAATATTTGTATTCATGGAGAGTTAGTAATAATGATACCGAACATTTTTTAATAGTTTTATACTTATTTTATTAACAATATATGTATATCTCCAATTTCATTTTATTTCGTAGCTTTCTATTCTCAAGAGCTGACACCGATCCTAAACGCTTTTGCACTCGGAAGTACAATAAGATGGCCCTCAAACCAAAAAAATGCTTGCCAAGGAATATTAAACACTGCTTGTCCTCTAGTGCAAGGTGAACCTGTTTCTTACGTTTACGAGATGGAGTTGTTAAAATGGTTTCCAGAGGTGAGATCTTAAGCGTGCTTTTCTTTTCAAAATGTTGAATCTTTTTTTTTATTATAATTTTCACATACCAATTCGGGGATGCAAAAAATTGCCTTTAAATACATTTTTTCTCAAAAATAGAATATATGTAAATATGCACCTACTTATGCTAAGGTAGTAGAAACTGTGCGACCTACAATATTCATTATTGCTATTGCTCAATGGCTATTAGCATTTGTCGCAGGAATTATGACATTAGGTGACTCCAAGTTTAGTTAGTCTTTATATTTAAAATGCTATTTGGTGACACATTTTTAAAGTAAGCAGAACATACTATTTTTCAAAGTAGATAACTGAAGACGGACAAAATAGGTTATGCTTGATAACGGTTAGAGATACCAACCAAAATGTCTTAGAAAGCCAATAATACTCGTTATAGAATACAATCGGAGATATAACACTGATTAAAACTTTGTGAAAAATACAATATAGTGGAAATTAGCTATCAACGTGAATATCACCATTTATAATTATATTTGAGAAATACTTGAGATCTTTCTAATAAGTAGTAACCATTCAATAAAAATTACAAATGTTACAACAGACTTATTGTAAAATTCTTATCTAAAAAATGTTTAGATCTTGTAGGTAGTACTGAAAGCAGTTCATATATACAGATTTCACATGTTGAATAAAAAAAAATACAATATAAATAATTTTTAAGTTTAGTAAACTTATTTAAAAGTGAGTGTTCTTTTATAGTACAAAATGAATATTTTGGTACTTTTGGAACAAACAACTATTAATGTTTTTTTTTTTCAGATTTTGGTCAGTCTAGAGTTTTCCTTAGTCAATGAAGCAGATCAACAAACATTTATATGCTTTAGCGTTGATCTTGATGTTACTAGAAAATAAAAAAATTGCAAATTAAAATTGTTTATGAAAAATTTGACTGTTATGTGCCCCTCACATAACTATTCACCTCAATAATCCGTCAATAGTAATACTACTAGATGATGGAAAGACCGGAACTAAATGTCTGTAGCTCAGCGGCCTTCTAACCAGAGAATCAGCAATACTCTTACCTTTCGATTTGCTCTCGCCTCAGGGTAATGTTAGTCTCTTCTGTCAGGACTTAATGTTTTTTAATACTATACATATATTATAGATGATTATGTACCTATTATTATTTAAATCTGGAGCTTTTGTATATGATCGGTTCCCATGAAACAATTCCAAATGTTAGCTTGGATCTTATGATAGCCATGTATTGATGAAGGAACATAAGTGACAAATTTGACCTATTGTTGGTTGGGATTTCTCTATGAGAGTTCCATGTTAACTCGCAGATCACTGTGGCTTTAACTGGCATAAATATCCTCGCATGTTTTAACAATAATAAATCTTCTTCATAGATGTATGGGTTGTGTTTGGAAACCAACAGTATTTCGCCTGAAATAGCTCGAATCAATTCCCTAATTCTATGACATATGTCTTCATGAGATGCTTTTGCCTAAAAATTCTATCGCGTCCTAAGTATTCCTAAATTCTTAATAGTGCGCACAAAAAACCCCCAAACACACCTGTTATGCAATCTTTCTCTAAAACTCATACCCCTAATAAATTTTAATCTAGCTGTATGCAAAAAATAACTGATAGATGCAATTACATAAATTAATTAGCCTTTTGTGTTTTATTTCAGAATTTTTTCGTCATTATCAACTTCGAAAATGTTAAAGAATTTCGCTATCGAATATCAAATATTTTTTCGAAAACTGTATCCCACGCAAAAATTATTAAAAACGTACAAAAATTTTGGTGTATTATATTATTTTACTTGACATGTATGTCATTTACATTTTGCTGCACATTTTTTGAAGGTGGATGTAAAGGACTCTTATGTTATGTAGACACCTAATAAATATAATATAATTCAACAGTTTTCGAAAAATTATGTTATTTTAGGGATCTATTGCAATACACAGTAAGATCAAAATATACTAAATGAAATGTTATGCGCCAACCCATCTGTCTTGCATTCTGAAGGTTCAGAGTTCAATATCTGATAACTAACTGAGTTCTGAGTTTTTCTCATAGCGATGGGTCAATGCTGAGTATGTAAATACTTCTCAGGAGCGACTTATGATTGCAATGGCGGATATAACAGAAGGTCTGCTAGAGGAAGCAAATGTTGCAATCGACCAAATTTTCTTAAGTACCTGTCGTAATTATTTTAACACAATTTCAGAAGAAGTATGGTAAAAAATTTATTAGTTAAAAAAATTCAAAGAAAAAATCTCCAACCACTACCCAGAATTTCAAACAACACAGAACAGCATTGCACGTCAAATTAAAATAATTTTATCCTTACTATAATTAACCATAGAACCACAACACGGTTTGTTCTATCTAGTAACTCAAAACTAAAGATGTTATAAAAATAAAATGTATATTCTAATGACTTAAATATTCATTTCAAATTGTAATTGTTATAAACTAAAACATATATTTAATGGAGTAGTGGGTCTAGGGTTAATGTCAAATATATATATACTTATGTTAAAATTTTACATGTCTGGAAATTATTCATTTTATAAAAGTTTTTTAAAACAGACACTAATTCCTAGTTTTAACATTTTCTGTACTTTTCAATTAAAGATTAGTTACTATTTATATAATAAGCGATGTAAAAGTTTACATTTAAAACTGAATGATGCTAATTGTCTGGAAAAATTTTTACTTCATTATATCGATCATTTTGTTAAATTTTATTTCGCCATATTTTTAACGAAAAATTTATCAATATTGATTTAGGTGTTAATAGTTGAAAAGTAAGATATTATTTCGAAAAAAACGCATGAGAGAATATAACTCTAGGGTAAAACTGGAGCATTGAAAAATGAGACCATAAGACAAGAACACATTTGTTCTCCTGGAGGTACAATTAAATGTAGTTCTAATCATGACAAAAAATAGATGAGGAGAAAAAGTAATTACAATTTTAAGCATATTCTTAATTAAATAGTTTGCTAGCAGAATTATAACAGATAAAAATTATTGATTTATTAAATAGTTGAATAAAATAGAGTTGTACAAAAAAGTCGTATAAATGTTTCTTAAAATTAAGAAACAAAAATTTAATTTTGTCTTCTTTAATACTTGCTTCCATTTTTATAATCATGATTAGAGCAAAAATGTCAAACTCAATTAAAATGACACAGGTTATAATAAAAATGAACATTTGCAAACAAAATCAAATATATGCAAAAAATAACTGATATTTTTAATAAAACCTAGCACCTACGCTAGCGTTATATAAAAACAACTTATTGGTCATTTCTGTTTATGGAGACAATTATATGGATTAAGGTTAGAGGGGTGTGCCGGCAATATGGGCATCTCCGGATGATAAGGTGACCTCGGGTAATTATCCCACCACATTGGCAAGGGTAGAGAGGTTGGTGTAGGATATGGGGGCCGCGACATGGGTCCACCGTTCGACATCTGAAGATGGGGCTGCACCATCAAAAAAGAGGGCACTGTGGTATAAGATGGATGTGGAGGTGCCACTACAGGGCACCCCCACATTAACTGCTAGCACCTTTGGTTATTCCAATGATTCATATATTCTTGATAAGTCACTGTTATCTTTTCACTTTGATAACGAGTAAGTTTTATTGTACGTCGCACTTCGCTTGAAATTACCGATTTGTAACCACCTTTTCTCAAAAGTGAGTCTATGGTTTGAAGCTGATCCCAACCTGCAAAAAGATTAGAATTATGTGAATAAGGTCTGTTCATTTTAAGACGTCAAGTTTTCAATAGAACATTAAACGAGTGATTCTCGTTAACATAATAGTTATTTGTAAATCAAGGCTTCAAAAGTTCCTTTTTGCATGCCCTGAGAAAAATTACAATGAAGCCGCTTGTGACCGAGACAAAATGAACTCCAGGTAGCTAAAACACTTTAAAGTTGTGATGTACACACTATTTAGCAGATTGTCAACCAGAAGTGTCATAGAAAAAATACTTCCTTATCAACAATCTCAAAAAGTTGACTTTAATTGAGTTAACGCGAAGTGATCTAATTATTTACTGGTTTGCAAGTATTAGACAGGTAATAAAAAATAAAGTAAAATGAAAACGTGGAAAAGTAAGATATAGTTAGAGAAAAGGAATATAAGACGCAATGGAAAGAATGGCATTAGGACTAGCTATGCTAAAAAATGTAATATTAAATCTTAAGTTTAAAAATTATTAACCTTGCTCAGAAGCAACTTCTGGTAAGTAAGTGGCTGTCCTTTTATTTCCTTTTTCATTAACGAATTCTATCCTGATTCCGTGAATACCAACTTGCCAATCTAAGTAATCTTCTCCATCCTCAAAATGTCTCAAAATTGACACAGACACACTTAACTTGGGGAATTCGTCGCGAGTGATAGGACTGAATCTTGAATCCTTTAACGCACTAGTAATGGCATATTCTCTTAAACCTGACTGTAGATTCAAAGCATTGAATGTTCCAATACAACCTCTAAGTCTCTTATCTTTTCCTATTTTCCAAGTAACGAACAAAGGACTGAAAAATATTTTTTCAAATAAACACTATCAAAAGCTTAAGGTACATTAAGTAGCGTTCGACAAGAACAACTAACACACTGCCCAATTTAAAAGAGTTATGAAAGAGCTTCTATAGAGAGAAATGTAACTCATTTTGGCAACTTGGTGTATTGATCATGAGCAACCATGTCAAAGTTATTCTTGTGAACACATTCCAATCAATTGAGACAATAATTAACATTTTTATACTTATAAGCTATAATTTGATTTATTTTCCTTTACATAATTTGTCAAAATATTGACTAGGTATGAGTATATTTGTAGGTAGCTCACAAACACAAGGTATAATAATTTTTGAGGTTGTTTATAAAGAATTTGCAAAAAAATAAAACATTTTAAAATTGATTTGAAAAAGGCAGAAGTTCCAGCAAACGAAATTACTAAACAAAGCATTTGATGAAATACTTATATTAAATAATTATTAATATGTTCGGTATTGTCTAGCAAGGCTAAACGAGTTGGGTATAGAGAATAATATTACCCTTTTAGGGATCCAAGGGATATCGGAATGGAGTGTTAACAAAATAGAAGGCAAACCTACCGCAAAAAATCCAAACACTGGAACGATCTACAAGGAATGAGACAATTGAAGAAAATTCTACTAATTGCATCAAACTGAGTAAAAATAAAATCCACGTATTAATAGGAGTTCTAGCAAGACATTGTCGACTGAACTGAAGAAATTGACGTACAGCAACAAAGAGGACAAAACCTCTAAAAATTATACACTAATTAAATCAAATTAAAACTTATGATCATAGGATATAGAAGGGAAGGATCTACTGACCATAAAGCCATCTCACATCCTAAATTTTTTAAGAAGGATAGGACCTGATGTTCAGCTGTAAGGTTGAAAAAAAGGAGACATGATAGATCTTATAGGTTTTAGGCCGCAGTTCTTCCTATAGCATACTAGTATACAATTCACTTTAGCATACATGCATACAAGGGTATACTTAAATCTTTTGAAATTTTTTGACAATTATATATTTGTAAACAAATATAAGATATAAACGCTAATTTTAAAATTTCTGCAACGTGTTATTTTGTTTAGTTAAAGGATAGGTAAACAAATATAAAATAGAAACAGTAATTCCTAAATTTTGGCCAACTCTATGATAAATATAAACCGATTTTAATGCACGCTCCGCAAATAGTATTTTATGTAGGTACAAAGGTTCAATTTAATTTGTATATATCGTGTAACAAACAAGCACTATAAAAGAATAACAAAGAAAATATAATGACAATTACTTGATACCTTATAAATTTACATAGAATATAAAATTTCATTTATTGAAATATTACCGATGATAAATGTGGCCTACTATCTCCAACTATTTTACTTTATTGCATGTATTGTTACATTTTTTAAATTATTTATGTTCTCTAGTATAATTTTAATACTTAAAAATATGTCGTTAAGTACACTTATCATTGTCTTAAATCATACTGAAAATTAAAAAAATACATTTTTATGGAAATCAATTATATGCATATATAGTTGTACAATGTTACATGAAGTCAATAAATTGGTTAAACAAAGTAAGTTCTTTTTTTAAATATTTTATTTTATTTTAATGCACTGGTTAATATTAAGCATTTAAAAGATGATATAAACGAATCTATTTCATTTCAAATCGAATAAATTAAAATGTTGAAAACTTCTTTGTGAAGCTTTCATCTAAACAATAAACTTCATTTTGAAGTTCATTGACCCATTGATCAACTTTTACTTTTTTGTTAAAGGTAAATTCAATAATAGGTACTTACTAAGCATCGTTACTGAAGGATGGATTTTTTGGAGGAGCAAGGTTATATAAATGACAATAAAGGACATCAAAACAAAAGAAGCACATATCTGGTAACGCGACTGTTCCCGTTTCGTTATTAATCCCATTGGGGACAATAGATGATCCATTACATGATGGAATGCTTGATGAATTATTAAGTTTTTGCTTCTTGGTACCACAACAACCAGCAGCCATTGCACTTTCTATTATTAAAACTCCAAACACGATCAACCATTAACAATCGAACTCACCAACCACCACCCACTTCGGTAACGTTCCTACCATTAATAAAAAAAGAAATAAATGATTTCAGCTGGTCCTTAGAGGCAGTGACAGCTGAGCCTGAGCAGTTATACCACCAGGGTTACCAATCAATAATTCTAAAAATACTTATGAATACGATCTATCGAAAATATACATATAATGGTTATATCGATGGTACTGTTTTACAAATCTGAAATATACACATATACAATATACAATTTTTGCAGTTTTTTATTTTTTTGTGTCCATTTGATTTATTATAACTCCTGTCATCAATTGTTAATGCAAAATCCAATAGTCTGTTGTTTTGCGCATTCTAGAGGGATTCAAATGAACCTCTCATCTATAGATTGAATTACTGCTCTAAACAGTTTTTGCAATTTTTTTAAATTGTCAGTTTTTTTTTAAATAAAAATATGAATAACACATAACTTACCATAATTTGAAAATAATCCAATTTAAAAACATTTCTTAAATTAATACCAAAGATCCGAATACTCTGTATTCCTAATCAAGACAAAATTTACTGAGTTTCATTCCTCTTGATACATTTTACCCTGAAGAGAAATACAGAATATTCGAAATGTTGGCGGCACAAGTTTAAGTATAATATATATAGAGTGTTCCTAAGAGTAGTGTGTTCCTTAAAAGTATGTGTAGAATGAATGCACCATTAATAAGGAAAAATTCTTATAACATTTTTTCCGTAAACGATCCATATTCTCAAAAATTGATGATAAAATTTTTTTAATCAAAATTAGATTTGGCAAACCAGAGCTGTGTGCCTTATATTTATGGTAGACTTCTGATTGTAGCAAGCTTGTAACTACTTGAAACACTACGAGGCGTTGTCGGATTTAGGTGCTTTTCTGTAGATAACAATAAATATAATATAAAATATAACAAATTTTTTTTAAACAGCTGACTTAAGAAAAAGTTGTTATAAAAACTTTTCGTTGTTAATGTTGCATACTACATGTATGTTTATGGAACGTACTATTGCGAAGATCTTGTAGATAATAATAAGGAAATAAATTTTCTAATGGCTACTTGAATATATAGCAGAATCGAATATTTTTCGATTGCATTTCAATGAATGATCACGATCATATCACTAGATTTCTATTTTTGACAACTGACGCTTTGTTCTGTGATTGACTGCGATGAACAATTAAAAAAATAATTACGAAATAAAGAAATGTGAAATATTACTTTAATTTTGTTTGTTTCAAGATCTACGGTGCAAAACAATCCTTATAGTGTTTGTTGTTCTATTTAAAGTACTAAGTTTATTATTGATATTTACATTTTAACTTACATTTTTTCTTTGAATGACGAAGATGAGTTTCTTATTGTAAGTACACTGTGCAGTCTATTTATACCTTATTAAAAGAAAATAAATGAATGTATATTACATTTATAGATATTAATTAATTCAAATTACTTTTCGTAAAATAATAATTTTACCTATCAATCAATATCTAGGTATGTAAATAGTCTCTATTTTTAGTAAAAGAAAATAGGTTTGCCCTTATCATTACTTAATTGATTGACGATTTCTTTCCTAAGAGACTTCCGATGAGTATAATTTATTTTATCATTATTCGTATTGTTAGCAGTATGATTCATTTTGAACCATTCTTGGATTTAACATTTAATATTGATTTTAATGCCAGACGGCAACCTTTATGAAATTAACTTAAAAAATGTTTCTACTTATATAATTATTTTTCATATACTATTTTAAAATAGCTAACTAAAATGCTAAAATAAAAAAAATCTTTTATTATCTTTAGTGGAAGTCGTTCATCAAAAACTTTTAAACCAAAAAAGAATATACCAGAAGGAACACATCAGTATGAGTTAATGAAACATGCAGCTGCTACATTGGGTTCAGGGAATTTAAGATTAGCAGTGATGCTTCCTGAGGGAGAGGACTTGAATGAGTGGGTTGCTGTTAACAGTTAGTATTTAATTACATAAGTTCATTTCTCATTTATAAGTTTTAATTATTTGTTTTAGCCGTGGATTTCTTTAATCAAATTAATATGCTTTATGGGACAATAACAGAATTTTGCACTGAAGATAGTTGCCCCATAATGTCAGCTGGTCCAAAATATGAATACCATTGGGCAGATGGTCATACAGTTAAAAAACCAATAAAATGTTCTGCTCCAAAATACATAGATTACTTAATGACCTGGGTTCAAGACCAACTTGATGATGAAACATTATTTCCGTCAAAAATAGGTAACAGTGTAATGCACAACAATTACCTTTTAGACATTGTAAAAGTTAGCAAAATATTACAAATATGACAAAGCACATAACTGAGTTATTTTAATCTTCTGAATATTTTTTTAACTCTTTATAAAGGATTTTTTTGTTTATTATATATTTAATTTTCTCATTTAAATTATAGGAGTTCCGTTTCCGAAAAACTTCCAATCAATTGCAAAGACAATTTTGAAAAGGCTATTCCGTGTATATGCCCACATTTACCATCAGCATTTCAGTGAAGTAGTGCAGTTGGGAGAAGAAGCACATTTAAATACTTCATTTAAACATTTCATTTTTTTTGTACAGGTAAGTGATCTTGTTTAATTTTCAACAACTTTATATTATAAGTGAAAAAACAATTTTTGTTCTACCTTGCTTAAAATACTAACTTTACGCATTTTTTTTTCGTGTTTAAAATTGTCTTTCAAGCATTAGTGTATATTTCATACATTTTTTTATGTTGCGTAGTTATTCACTTAGGTATATATAATCAGCGATTTAAAAATATAACCGGAAATAGTGCTTCCTTTTCAGTAAAAGCAGAAAAGTGGTTCTGGTAATGCTTATCGCATTTTTTATTAGGTATTATTTGAAGTTCATATAAAGTGAGAACATTGTTATTATGCACTTCTTGGTCACTTGTAATACCAGAGAGGAAAACATAAGTCCTGTATAACTTAAAATACTAAGAAAAAATTTGTAATCCTTTAATAACTAACCTAGCAAATATATTAAAAAAAATATTTTTCTTAGTTACTATTTTAGGATCTCTGATGGTGATCATAACATTTTGAAAGATCGAACTTCATTGTAATTATGAATATATTATATATATATATATATATATATATATATATATATATATTTATACAATACAATACAAAATTCTAAAATGTCGACATTATTACCTTGTAAAACTTAATACTAAACCACTAATGTTTAAAAAAGACGTCGCAAGGTGTTCAGTAGATCAGTAGCATGCTTCTTTTCAATAAGCAAAATATAATTATTGATATTATTTGATTTTACGCGCCAGTGTACATACAAAGATATTATTTATATGTTCATCATTACTAAAATATTAGGTTCGATACGACGACGGTATCAAAAATATTTCTGTGTAAAATGGCTTTTTATTAATCCCATTTGCCTACTTAGCTATTCCGTTTCATAAACACATCTCATTTAACAACGTACTCCACAACTAGTTTTTTATACATTTATACATTGAATACTTAGAACCGTTTATAATTCAACTTGTGACAAAAAGATTAAGTTCCAAAATTTTATTTTACAGGAATTTAATTTAATCGAACGACGAGAATTGGCTCCTCTACAAGAATTAATCGACAAATTAACTGCAAAAGAAACACGATGAACTATAGAATTTCAGTATATTATTTATATATATATTTATAGATATATATATATATATATATATATATATATATATATATATATATATATATATCTCTCTCTGTGCATTTATTTCGACTTTTGTGTGACTGTTTAGTTTATTTCGCGATTAAGCACAAAACAGCGTTATTTATTAGATTTTTACTTTTATCACCATAAAAAGCTATTGCAAAAATGAAAGATCTATTTTCTAGTTTTAAATAGGATATATAGAATCTTTGAAATACAAATAAATATTTTGGGCCAAGTTTTTAAATAAAACTGTTACCCACTAAAAGCTTCAGTATAAAATTGTTAATATTTAGTTTATTTTACTATTTTTCATATATAAATTGTGAATTTAAGTTATAATAAAAAATTTAATTCATGGCTTTTATTTATTATTTTACACCATTTTCTTTCAGCATATTATTTCTCTGTATTTGGAGTAAAATAATATTGCTTTAATGAATGTACATTTAGATAATTATTAAAGTGCTCATTCACAAGGCAGTAAATGTGTTGAGCAACGTCCCAATTAGCAGCAATGCAAATTGCTTGGACAGAAAAACGGCCCTTAAAACAATCTTCTTGCACAGTACCAGTATCAATATATTTTTGGCGACGACAATATTATTTATTACAACATACGTTATAACATAATTCTTAAAACATAATGAAAGCGCAATCTTTTTCTAATCTTCGTTTGGCTTTAACTTGTAATACACCCAAAGGATCAGTTGGCAACGGCAATCCTCCGCTGCAAGTGGATATTTCGCTGTAAAAGATTTTTGTTGATCCACAGTGATATCCATAGAGAATATTTTCATCAGATCTAAAATAACAATTCACAATATATTGAATCGTCCATTTACAAAATAATTAAACTATACATTACTCTACAGTCAAAAAGCTCTCATACTTATATATTCATGTGTAATTTCATGCAGTCTTTTAGCGTTTAATAAAATTACCTTATTAAAACTTCACCCAAATTTAAAGTAGAAAGTTGTTCATTAAAATAATTTAAGTTGCTCCATTCATCACTAGTTCCATTCCAAAATATATCTTCACTTTTAACAATTGAACACGAATCTAATATTGCAAATTTATTGTGTTCTTTTTCTTGTTGATGCTTTTGTAGGTGGATATTGGTCCTCATTATATTACCCAACTTGTTTAGATATTTGACACAAATATCTCGCTAAAATATGTTTTAATATTTAAAAAAACAATTACGAATGCTTAGAAAATCTTCATATTATACGTAACTAGGCAGTTTTTGAATATAAGGAAAAAAAAATAATTTGAAAATATGGTAAATGACGTAAAAACACTTAAATTCTCTTATATTTGAATATAATAAAACGCATCTATAACGTCTTGTGCAATTTTGTATCAATTAAATTTTCGATAAAACGTAAGCTATATGCTATAAAACGGTTATCTCCAAAATGATACTGGCGCGTTTTATGTTTTCCTGATCCTACTGGGCCAGAGGGATCGAGAAAGAAGGTATAAGATGATATAGTAATATTGTGGCAGACTCACTTGCAAGACTTGGTTTGACATTTTACAGTTAAATTGATTAATCAATTATACGTCTCTTGGTAACTGCGAGACTTCGCTTCGTTTATCTTCCTCTTTAAGCTGTATGTGTACCGGAAAGAAAATCTGGGTATGGGGGCAAACCTTATTTAGTACAGAGGGAGCTCTAAAACAGAAACAGGAGTTGGAGCTGGAATTTAAAGGATAGAAATCCCTCCTTTGCCTTTCTGACAGAAGTAATAACTATTCGAAACTGGGCACACTAGCTGATCTGGCAATATTGTCACTTTAAAGAGATAAACTTGTGGTAATATCATAATGGCTTAAACAAACTCGGCAGTGAGAAAGGCTTAGCTAGTGAAAGGTTTCATCAACCAAAAGTACAAAGCTATCTAACGTAGCCACTATCAACACTGCGCAGCCTGTTGAGAAGGTTCCAGCCAGATAGCGATATCCAAGTACAGATGACAAGAGATTAAAAAGTCCCAGTGAGATATAATGTTAAGTCACTCCAAAAGCTTTTTATATATAACATAAATGCTTAACATATTTGTTTTAAGTTGATGTATAACCATTGTGACAATTTACAGCGACATCTAAGAAAAATATTGTCTATAAACATATAAAAGAAAAAATGGAACATTTATTGAAATACATACCAGCGCTGTAAAAGTTTCTTTTTCTTCACAGGCTTCCTGTTTTAATAGCAATGTTGAAACAATATCTTGATTTTGCCATATAAACAGAATACATTTCTGAATTGTTTCATCTGATTTATTATCGGTCAATTTTCTGGAGTTTTTAAAATCAAAATTATACTTTGGCAATAATGGAGTTTTATTATCTTTACTTCCTTTAAATTTAAAAAAAGTGCTAGATATTGGTATCGAAGGAAGGGCTGGTATTTCAACAGAATTAAGTTTTGAATGGGCAGAGTTTCTTCTGCAAGAGGCTGGGTATCTGGATGTACCTTCTTTTGATAAATATACACTTTCCAAATCCTTATAACGTGAACAAATTGCCATATCTTTAACACGTTTTTCCTCATATAAGAAGACCGATATCAGTTTACCGTCTAATTTAAACAAAGGATAAGTAGGATCTGCAATTGTTTTATAATACATATTTTTCGTTTCTAATGGACCAACTGAATTAATTGCACAAAATTTCGGTTTTTGCCATTGCTGAGGAATTTTATCACGTGAGTTACTAGTTGAATTAAAAGCAACAACTTTTTTATTATCAAGAAGTTCATTATTGCAAATCAATAACGGATTGAAATGAACAATCTTCTTTTGTTCTTGTAGCGGGGTGTTACACACAATTATTTGACTAGACGAGTGTTGAAGAGTAAATTGTTTCACATTCTTCATTAAATTACTTTTTGGAACGGTATTTTCCAGATTTAGAAAACGCGGTCTATTTTTTTTGTTTGCACTGGCATGGCTAGGTTTAAACACCGGCGAGGATTCATCCTCTGGTACCGAAGTAAATATCAAAGATTGTTCCCTTTTCATGGCAGATAATACTGAATTGTCATGTTTTTGTGAAGACTTTGCAGAATTCTAAAAAATAAAAAATCTAATTAAAAACAAAGCCAATTATGTGGTAAGTATAAAACTTTATTCAAGGAAATCTTAGACCAACAGTTCAAAGATACGGCAAAATCTAAGAAAGGTTATATGATGAATTCAAGGCGAACCCTACTCTAGGAATACTCATAGACCCTCCAGTCCCACATGATAACTTTACTAAAAGATTTGTGGAAAAGAGCCAGATAGAAAAAGTTGAACTAAATACCTCTTCTCTAAAAGCGGATATTAACTGGTATATATGCACTTTTAAAACATAATCAGGTGTTGGGACCAAAACATCTGGCATTCAAGGAATGACAAATATCCTACTTAGCCTCACTGAGAACAAATTGATCCGGTGTATGTACTTTTCAAGTGCTAAGGTTTAGCACGGAAAACAACACACAATTCTGAGAAAAAAACTAAACAGGCAGAGAGCTATATAAGTCATTAAACGACTGATCAAACTGATCAGAAAGCTGCAGTTAGATAGCAAGCTGCACCTGGAGTAGCACAATAAACAGAAAAACCAGATAGCTATTACAGAATCAGATTAAATATCATCAAATTATTTGAAATCAAAACTTTCTTCATTAGTACTTAACTGAAGACACACTTGTTAAAGCACTAGTGATCCAAAGAAAGGTTGGATACACCACGATAAATAATTATTATATTGGGCATCAAATACCAATAAACTTACCTTTTTAATACTTCCTTTATTTAATAATTCAAATGGTTTAGATTCTTCTGTAACTTTTAACAGTTTAATGTATTCTTTGTTCGAAATGCATACTTCATAAACTTGTACTTCAGCTGGCAAATCAAATTGTAATTTATTTAAAATAGATGGGCATTGCACATTACCTGTTGCTGTTAGTAGAAGCAGATGCGTTAAAAATGTGCAAAACTGTGTAGCAATTAATCTAAAAGGCGTGTCTAAGTTAAAAATTAAAACTGTTGTGTTCAAATACTGACATTATGTGAAATTAAAAGAAGAACACTTATTTTATTCCTAAACCGCAATATTAGAGTTGAAGTTATCCTTATAAATGTAGATTTTAATATGTAAAATGTTTTAAAACAAACTAAGTTAGTTATAGTAAAAAGTTACAAAGAGACAAATAAATAGGTTTTTTTGTACAGAAGTATAAAACCTATATGAGGCTTTTAACATATCTAATCAAGATTCTATGCATTTCACATAATTATCATTTAATGATGGTTTTGATTAAAAGTAAGCATGTGTGTAATAACTGTATATTTAACATTTTTGTAGCATGTATCAGAAAGTGCCTTTTGATAAAACAATTCCAGAAAAAACATTATTTCTGTCACCAATAAGTGAACATAAAAAAAATAAACAAATATTTAATATTGAAGAACTAAGTTTAAGAACTTTTTTGCTATTTATAACTAATAATTTTAATTTTTAAATCATCTTGTGTGTCAAATTCATTGATCACAGTTCAAATTAATTTCTGAAAACTAATTTTAAACTTTGTACTATATATTATAAATAATGTGCAATAATGTAAGATGTGATTTAGAATGGATTTTATTTTATGAAATATTTTTTTTAATCCAAAATAATATTGCATTACGTCTTTGGTTTCATTAATATAAATCATAAATGGTGTGGTAGAAAAAGTGGCGTTTATTGATATGGCTCATTTAGTAAATAGTTTTATCAGTTCAAAAATGTTATTTCCGTCACTTATCACATTAAAAAGAATATAAATATAATTGTTATGTTTCAATTTATTTAAATGATCGTCACATAGCATAAAATTATAATGTAAATATAATTTTAGGAGACTCATTAGGCCGAGGTCTAAATTTTTAAAATGTGTCAATAATGTATTGTTTAATTCAAGTTGTGATATGTACTGCATAGCTCTGTACCTGTTTCTATATATTATTACTCCTCCTAAAACATATTTGAAGTTTCTACAACATTCCAGGAATTGCATTGCTTCAATAAAAATATTATTTGAGCTCTAAAAGAAATAGTATATATGCATTTTAATGAATAATAAATTAGAAAACATTTTATTTAATTTTCGAAATAACTGAAAAAAAATTGAATTATAATTTTAAACAATGATTGTTATAAAACTTCTGAATTCTTATATCAAGTTCTAATGTTTTATTAACTTTAATAAAATACTGAAATGTATCGAAAATTACCTTTGATGGGGGAGACAGTGAAAACATTTTTTCAGAAAAATTTAATACTTTTAAGTACCCATCAAAAACATTGTGTAATTTCTGCAGCAATGTATGGCTGGTTGGAAGGGTTTCTAATGTTTCATCTAGATGAAAAAATTGTAACGACGAACATAAATGTTTTGCTAGATATTGCAGAAATATGTCTGGTGCATGTTTGTCTGTACCTATCACCTAAAATAAATTAGTCCATTAAACTTGGGTAGCTTTTTTTAAATTCCGAAATTTAAGATTCAGTGTTTATATTGTTTTATAAATTTAACATTAATTCAAGTAATTTATATGCAATAAAAACTTACAAAAAATAAAGATCTTGATTCAATAATTCGAAATTTTCCGTTTTGTAGTGTTATTATAGTAGGTTCTGAAAAAATATTTTTCATACATTGTATTGTACCAATAATTTGGCCACATAAAGCTCCTTTTTGTTCATCAGAGACCCATTCAGGATAAAAATATAAAAGTCCTTCTAATGATTTATCTACTTTGGATTTATTAGTACCATAAACAAAAAAAATCTGAATCTTCCTGAAAAAAACAAAACCCAGTTAATACACCTATCTATAAATTAATTATCAGGTTAAGTGAAAGCATAAAATAATGCGTAAATGAATTTACAGAGGATAGTAATTTGATCTGCAACTTTCTGTTTAAGAGAAACATGTAATTTTAACAAATCACAAATATTAATTTTATAAATAGTAATATGTTGTTATTAAAATTATTTTAGTACTTAGCCATTGATAAACTCCTAAAGTTCGGATGTTATATAAAACTATTTAACATATTTTTGTTTTGTTTACTTTCCCAACATTTTCGATTTTCATTTTCAATGTCAATGTCAAAATATCAACTGTAAGTATTGTCACCAACGTAATGGACATAAAATACCAAAAATGGACTACAAAAGAAAATTCTTAGTTGATTGGTGATAGGCTATCAGTGTTACCAACAGAGCTATCAGGTTTATCTGAGCTATAGATACCAATTTTATGAAATTCCCGAAGGTGGAATTTTTAAATAACGTTGGTGTAGCTAATGTAATTTCTTTAAGACCAGATTGTGGTACCTAATATTTTTCTGGAATATTTTTATACAGGGAATATTCAAAATATCGTACTACTATTATATTTATTCATCTATAAACACCTTTTTTATTTCCAATGTACCATGCTTGCAGACATGCTTAGATTAGGTTGGCAACAATGACGGTTTATGAGTTAGAGATGTTTTAGTCAGATTGGTCGTGGTGACTTGTATTCGATCCATAAAATTTCTTATTCACCAACACCACAGTTTATTACTTTAGAATAGCGCTGTAGTAATATATGTTCTAGAAGTATGATGTACGCAAAGTTTATATATCAAGAAAAAGATAAACAATTATACCTGTAAACTTTCAGATTACATTTATGTACAGAAGCCAATTGGAAGCCAACAGAGAAAACATAAACGGAGATTATTAATTATTTATGAAGATTATCAACTAATCCTGTTTAACATAAATTGAAAATGGGTTCTTCTAAACGACGAGACCGATCTAGGTCCCGAGATAGAGATAGACGAGATAGAAAACGGAGTAGGTCTAGGGAAAGGTATAGAGATAGGGATAGGCGTCGAGAAAGGAGTAGGACTAGAAGTCGTGAACGTGATAGGAGACGTGAAAGAGCTCGATCTCCTACACCAACTGAACCAGATGGTGATAAAATGATAGCTGACACTCTAGCAACACTAGCTGCAACAAGAAATTTTGCCAATTTAATATCTAAAGAAGGTGATGGTAACTCCAACATGTCCACAGGTACCAAACTATTCTTACTAAAATTTATAAATTATTCACACAAACTACTCTAAATCCTTATTCACATATTCCTTATTTAAAAATAGACATGACAAATATATTTACATTTTGTTTAAAATAATCGGTTCATAACCTTATTTTCAGTTTAAAAATACCATTTAATAAAATAGTACTAATTTAGTAATAGTTCCAGTTTGTTGTACTAGCAGTTATATATTTATTTGTAAACATGTATTTTTTATTTTTTAAGGTAGCACTGAAGAAGATAGAAAGAAAAAGAAGCGCTCTAGGTGGGGTGGGAGTGAACATGAAAAGATTTTTATACCTGGTATGCCTACAATTTTACCTCCAAATCTTAATAAAGACCAGGAAGAAGCTTATTTACGTAAGTTATTCTAATTAAAATTTAATAGTAATGTATTTAGTTTGCTTTATATATCTGTCAATTATTTTTATGACGATATTAAAATGCCGTTTTCTTGTAGTTCAACTGCAGATAGAAGAAGTTAGTAGAAAGTTACGTTCTGGAGATTTAGGCATTTCACCTAATCCTGAAGAAAGGTATTGTAGTATAATTGTTTTTAAAACTATTTTATTGTTAAAAAAGGTTTGTATTAATGTAATAGCAAAAACTAAAATTACAATAGATGAATGTGAAAACTAAATACATTGACTTGTAGATCTCCATCTCCTGAACCCATCTATAGTAGTGACGGAAAACGTTTGAATACTAGGGAATTTCGTACCAGAAAACGCTTAGAAGAGGAAAGACATAGTCTTGTAATGAAAATGCAATCTATAAATCCAGAGTTTAAGCCTCCACTTGATTACAAGTAAGGATTTTTATACATCGTTAATTATGTAAATATCTACTTGATCCATACTACCAAAAGGTGAAAAAAATTATATGATTTAGAAAAGCTAAGTAAATTCTAATAGTAATTATGATTACTTGTATATAAATATATATATATAAATTAAAAACATAACTAGATAAATAGTATAAAATATATTAAAGGAATTCAAGTAAGTTAAAGATATAATCCTAAGTCTTTCTCATGTGGACAAGGCTGGTGGAATACAGTTATACACTGCTGAGGATAAATTTAGGGTCACTCCATAATTTGGAGTTATTTTAGAAATTTTTATTTTTTTCGGATTTTTTTAAGTTGTAACATTGTTTACTAATTGATTGTTTAAATCAAAAAAAAGTTGTTCAAAGTTTATTGAGAGTAATGAAAATGAACGATTTTTATTTGTTATGCTAAGTGATGAAAATGAAAAATTTTACTTTGATATGCTTTTCATTGTAACAAAAGAAATTTTAAGGACTTCATTAGCAAGTATTCCCTCCTCTGGCAGTGAAAACGGCATGCAAACGACCGAGATACGCTTTGGATTACATTCTGGGGGTCGGCATATGTATCCATAAACGTTTCCTCATCTCATCCCAAACATGTTCAATGGGATTTAAATCTGGATTGCAAGTGGGTCAAACTAATTGTGTGATTTGAACCTCATAGGGCGGTGGATTATCAAGCATAAAGGTTGCGTCTTCTTCAAGAATAACTATGAACGGTAAAAACATAGTCTTCTAGAACATCTGTCAAGTACCTATGCATAGTCAACATCCTATTCTTGATAAAGACTAACTCCGTGGAGCTTCAAAAGATAAGCCTCCCCATGTGCCATAGCTGATCCTCCACCAAATGGAAGTGGCAACATAAGCTTTAGCATATCTCTCGTCTTGTTGTCGCCACACTCTTACACGTCTGTCTGAGCCCATAAGATAGAATCGCCATTCATTAGAAAACAATACGCGACTCCAATCCGCTATTGTCCAAGACAAGTGTTCTCATGTAAAATTCAACCCGGCAATCAGGTGTTCACGGGAAAGCGGCGGTCCAGTAACTCTAGTTCCAGAAGATAATCCAGCAGCATGAAGTCGCCTCCTAACTGTCCACTCACTTATGTTTACATTTCTCACTTCTTGCAGATTATTTTGAAGGGAAACTGTGAGACTGTTCAGTTTCTCAAAGCACTAGAAACGAGAAAGCGGTCATCTCTAGCTGTTCTAGTCCTACCTCGCCCTGAACTAGATCTTCAGTGAGCAGACCAGTCTCTCGGTATCGCTGTTATACTTGTTGCACACTCGAGAGACTTACGCCAACGTTTCACGCAGTTTCGCGCTATTGCTATCTTTTAAAGCCGCCACAATTCGTGCCGCAACAACAGGATTTATGCTCATTACAATACACTAACAATGACAAAACTACACAAGCAATTTGCCATAGACAGATAATACCATAGAAACAAAAAATATGCTGATAATGGTCTTCAGGAATTTGGGTGAGGGGCCCTTTTTTTGTCAAACGCTTACCGAAACAACTTTTTTTTTTCAAGCAATTAGTTAGTAAACTATGTTACAACCCAAAAAATTAAAAATTACTAAAATAACTTAAAATTACGGGGTGATCCTAATTTTATGCGCGGCTGTGTATATTTTTCTCTTTATTTTATTGTATTTATTGTATAGTAGCTCTTGATATTTCTTGCGATACTTTTTCTCTTAGTTTCAAGTTTTTTTATTTATTATAATTCATTATCATATTTATTGTTTTCCTTTATTAATTTCAGTTACATATTGTCTAAATATTACCATATTGCACTTTGCATACAATTCACGATATTTAAGTGATATCCTCATGTATTAAATAATTGCTAAATGCATGAGAAAAATTATATTTACTTGTAAATATAAAAAGATAAATTATACTTATCTGAATTTTCATAGTATTACAAAGCTTTTTAAAATGATATTTTCTTGACTAAGGTTTCGCCTATTTAGCATCTTTTGTTACTCTTGACAATGTTAGAGTAAGAGTTGAAACAATTAATTTATATTTACTTGTGTTGTAGGCCTCCTGTGACTAGAGTAAGTGATAAAGTTATGATTCCCCAAGAAGAGCATCCTGAAATTAATTTTGTTGGATTACTAATTGGGCCCCGAGGAAATACTCTAAAAAGTATACTTTATTTGTTATTACTTGTGATCTGAATATTGTAAATATTTTATTTGTAGCAATGGAAAAGGAAACTGGAGCAAAAATAATCATTCGTGGAAAAGGTTCTGTTAAAGAGGGAAAGGTTGGCAGGAAGGATGGGCAACCATTACCAGGAGAAGACGAACCATTACATGCTTATATAACTGCTACCAATCCCGAATTTGTCAAGAAAGCCGTAGAAAAGGTGATAAATTTAAAATAATTTATTAATACCTAATAGACAATAATAGTAAAAATAAACTAAAAACTAAAGCACTAACTACAAATAGCACCTATAATTTAATTTCCTGGCTTTAGGTTTATCATTTCTTCTGTCAAAGTCATAAAAACGACTGAAAACACTAAGTAATTCAGGTTTCATCATTTTTCTCAGTTCAAGGTGAATTAATCCCTGCTTTGAGTTTTCTTGTTTGCGCCTATACAGCTTAGGTGTTATGTTGGTTAACAATGCTCAATTTTCTCGTAGAACTAACCTCTGTTTTTCTCTAGAAATTTCTCCGCTTTGACTTTTTTTATAGACAGGCCCTGTATTCAGAGCTATGACTCTTTCTAACGTTTAACCTCCCTCCAGTCTGTATGACAACTTTAAACCAACAGAAACAGTTTATTAAATGTACTTATTATATTTGTTTTATTTGTAGATAAAAGAAGTCATTAGACAAGGAGTTGAAGTACCAGAAAATCAAAATGATCTGAGGCGTATGCAGCTTCGAGAATTGGCACAATTAAATGGAACTTTAAGAGAAAACGATGGCTTAAGATGCAACAATTGTGGAGCGACTGATCACAAGTCTTGGTTGGTAAGTATCAATGACAATTATTAATGACATTAAATGTCTTCAGAAACTTTGTGAAAACTGTGTATATGAAAGTTTTTGCTCAAAATTTGAAGCTAAAGTTAATTTTTTAGTGTCCAGATAAGCCAAACATTACCAACAGCATAGTATGTTCAAGCTGTGGGGCAGCAGGGCATATTGCTCGCGATTGTCGTTCAAAACGTCCAGGACAAGGAGGCCCTCCTCTGCCAGGCCAAGGGGACAAAGCTAAAATTGATGAGGAGTATATGTCCTTGATGGCTGAATTAGGAGAGGCTCCACAACCAGTTTTTATTCAAAATGGTAATGGCCAACAAAGAAAAACGCAGACAGGTACTTGTATATTTTTTATCAATTTAATAAATGATCGCGCATAATAAATTCATTGATACTAGTAGATAATATTATTTCAATTAACAGGTTTTAATATATTTGATCCACAATCGGCTCCTCGACCTCTGATGGCTGCCCCTATGAGCGGCCCTCCAATGCCTATGTTAAATGGTAACATGCCTCCAACTCCATGGCCAGGAGCACCTCAGATGTCTTGGCCCCCTGCTCCACCACCTGGAATTATGCCTCCTCCACCTCCTCCAGGTGCATCAAGTCCGCCACAAAGTATGTCGTCTTCAACTTGGACTTCAAACCAACCCCCGCCGCCAGGAGCACCGCCTCCATTTTCTGTATGGCCGCCTAATAATTTCCCTCCTCCACCTCCGCCGGGCATTGACGTTAATTCTTTGCTTTCTTCACCACCTCCACCTCCTCCATCTTAAATATTATTGGACTGAACGGTTTTTTAGGATTGTACCTACTGCTGATTTTTTTTCAGCGTATTACAAGAGTTTATTCATATGAGATGAAAGTAAAAAGTACTCAGTGTGCCGACTCTTTAAAATAAAATAATTATTTCTTGTTTGAAATGTAAAACACTAAAGGTACATATTGAGAGTTTATTTTTGTCATATCAAGTTTACATGATTGATTGTTAAAACTTCAACAACTAATATTGATAGCATTTAGAATATAACAATTATACATTAAACAGCCCGAAATTATGGTTATAGTTATTGTTAAACACTTTATTTTTTATCAAAATGTCTCTATATGTCATACTTTTGTTTAATAGAATCTTGATATTTATTTTCACAAATTGATTAAGGACAGCTATTTACTGTAAAATGATCAGTGATGGAAGCTTAGTTTTGTATTATATTTTTAAGGTATTTTTAACGACTTAACACTCTGAGAACAGGTGTAAGTTTAATTTATCGTGTTTAAGTTATCTCATATGGATTTACTGAAGATGATATACTATTTGATTTTTATTTTTTTAGATTTTAATTATAAAGATTTTCTTCTACAAATAAATCACAACAGTTGCAAAGGGGAGTTATGTGATTTACATAAAAAATGTATAAACCCATTATTATAATTATTTTAGCTTACCCTACCAAAAAAATTGATTTTATATGTTGAGGGTACTGCATCAAAAATGTGTATATCATTGAAATATATGTAATATGAAAAATAAAAATAAATACTTTTTTTTTTTAATATTTTAATTATTTTCTTCGAAAATTGTTATTAAAGATTCACCTTTACATGATTACATGACATTTATTGAGTGTCAAAACAACAGTTTTGGTGAATTCAATGTAAAAGTCTTTTTCATCCATCTACAAAAGTCAATGAAATTATAAAGGATAAAATCAGCCTGCGTTTATTATCAAACGCTTCAACTGGTAGATTTTCATCAACTTCTAATAACATGTTTTGTTTTGAAAAATTGAAGGTGACATACATGTCAAATAAAACAATTGCAAGTATCAAAATTTTTAAACGTTCAGGTTAATTTTAAAGTTTAAAGAAAAGTGTTTACAAGGGTTGTAAGTAATTAACCGATCCGGCTAGCTCAGAAGGTAAAGTTTCTCATAAATAGCTAAGTGAAAAATGTTTATACTGAATTAATAAAATGAAAAGTTTAATTTTATTACTAGAGAAATCTATTAAAAGCGAAGCACACCTAAACTTTTTTTATAAAAAATTGAGTCGTAATAGTTTTTGTTTTATTTTTATAAAATTATTTTTTTATAATTATGTAAAATAAAAGTAACATTTCTTTAATACCCGAAAAAACAACTTAAATTTTAGTGGTATAAAGCATACTTATTTTAATTTCTAAATTATTGAACGTGTTGCTGTAGCTGTGAAATTCAGACCAAGAATGATTCTTAAAATGAAATAGAGAGCCTAGAAAGAAAATATATCTTTAAAACCGCCTAAAAAAGATAATGACGTATTTATATGGATGATACCGATAGCAGCATAAAGATCTATCAAAAATGTTCACATAATAGAGAAAATATCCACAAATGTTTTCACATAATTGTGGCTACTCAGGAAATCGCTAATCTACGAGGAAATAAATTTAAGCTTTGGGCTTTCATTTGAATATTAATATATATACATATATAAAACAAAAAAGAAACAAATGTATCGTTTATATTTCCACCCTATGTTACTATTGCCAAAATACTACAAACGCCATATCTTTTCTTATAAACCAACTTTATATGCATCTTAATGATAATAGTCTAAACGCGGCAGTGTTCCAAAACATTCAATTGTGTAAAAATTTTATACAACTGCATGAACTAAGTTATTACAATGTTGGCTGTCTAAAAGGAACATGTTATGATATAGATAATATTAATCAATTGTTATTAAGTGAATTATGATTGAAGGATTGATTGTTAAGCTTACTATTATTAAATGTTGTCAAAGATGAGAACAAAAAAAATATTTAGAAAGTATATAAAATTTATTATTAGAGCACGTTATAATGCAAATAGGTACAAGTCTGATTTATTTGCTATAGTCAGAATGTAGAAATCTTAATACAAAATGAACAAAATTGAAGATATTTACTTAAGTGGGTTAAAAGTTTGAAAACTGTCCCCATATCGGTCTAATTTAAATTGTATATAAAATATTTAAGCCGAACTGAAGATTATGTCGTCGAATTAAATACCGATTTTAATTTTTCTAATGTTAAGGAATGTAATAAATTTTTTGAGACATTTTCTGTAGAGAATTAGAACATTCTGTGTGAACATGTTTAAAAACTTGAAAATTAATACAAAAAATTATTAGACACCATAATTTAGAACAGACATGTGCAACTTAGCTAAAACCACGGTCCAGGAAGCAGATACCATGTCAAATATATATATTAAAAACATCCGGGGTATTCCATTTAAAAAAGCATAGCTTTGGTCTGGCATTGCGTTCTTAAACACAGTGTATATTTGGGACTAATTTTAAAATGTGAATCTCAAGACTGCTTACACTTTCTGTAAAAACTTTTTGTTGTAACTTCAATAATAGTGGACTAATCGAGCTTTGACACACTAATGCCTCACCCTGTATATATATATATATATATATATATATATATATGTATAAAACGAATGTGAACTAATTCATATCCATCATTTTTACGATTCTTATTTATTATATAAATATATAGAATATTATTTATAATAAATAATGTACCTGGTTTAAGTTTGGTATAAGGATCCCCCTCCAATTGCTCCCCCTCCCACCCCTCTACCCGCCCAACTCACCGCTCTGGAGTTTTTTTAAATAAGTAAGTTTCTCTGGCGCACCCTGTATAAATCAATTAATGCCACATCTCTAAATATGACTTTCAAATTCGATTTTTCTTGTAACTCAATACGTTCCATTTGTAATAGAAGTGGAGTTTGATCAATGTCAACATCAAATGAGGAAGAAAAAGTTTCAAATTCGCTTCTTCTCTGCGAAAATGATGAAATCTGCTATTAAATTCCTCATTTATAGATTTTAATTAATTTGCAAATGTTTCGAAGCTAACATCATTTTTGTAATTTGCAAGGGTGAGAAAATGGTATGTATTTCCTGCTCTCAGTTGATTTTCCCAGAGCCTTAACTTATTTTGGAAACATTTAATATGCCCATCATCTCATGAACTAGTTGTCCTTGTGTTTGTAACAGAGTATTTAATTCATTAAGATGAGTTGTGATATCAACGGATCACAGAGCCATTTTGTGTTTTTTAATTCTTGTATGGGTTTTCCTTTCAGTTCTATAAAAACAGATGCTTTATTTTTCAAATCATAAAATCGTTTCAACATTTTTCCTTTGCTTAGCCATCGTATCTTACAAAATAAAATGTGAGATCTTCATAATCGGAGTGAACATCTTCTAAAAATTCTTGAAACTGAGGGTGATTTAGAGCTCTTGATTTAATTAGATTTATACATGAAACAACTATGTTCATTACATGCGTAAATTTTATCAACTTTGTGCACAAATTTTGTTGATGTAGGATACAGTAAAATACACTCAAATCTTCTGGATCTATGTTTTTATTACATAGTTCCGATTTTATTCTACAAACAACACCTAAATTTGGCCCAACTATAGATATAGCACCGTCAGTTGATATTCCACTTAGCTTCTCCCATCGGAGGTTAAACTCATTAAAAACTGTTTTTACTTCCTCGAAAATGTTTTCCCCTCTTGTAGTACCATTCATTGGTTGAAGCGCAAGCAGTTCCTCCAGACAATTAAATTTCTCGTCAACTCCACGAATAAATATGGCTAATTGTGCGGTATTGGTAGTATCTGTGCTCTCGCCAAGAGCAATTGAAAATACTTCAAATTGTGAAATACGTTCCATAAGATTTGATTTTATGCCGTTTTGGCCATTTCATCAATACGTCGTGTAACAGTCCAGCGAGAAAGACTTATTTTTTCTATGTCCTTATGTTTTTCAGGACAAAGTACTTTAGCAATAGCACTGAGACATTCTTAAACAACAAAATCAATGCAAGATAAGTATTATTTATCTTTCCATATTTATTATGAATAATTTCCATAAAGTCAGAGTTGAAACAATTAATTTACTATCAGCTATATTGCTTTGTTTAAGAAAAAGAGTCTGTTATTTATACATTTATTATACATATTATCTTTTCTTTCTTGACCTGTGATATTACTATAATTACTATGTTTAGACGTGTAATGACGTTTTAAATTAAATTCTTTTAACATGGATATAATTTCAAGACAAATCAAACAAAGAGGCTTATTTTTATGCATAATTAAAAAGTAATTATCAGTCCATTTCTCTTGAAAAAATCGAAGTTTCAGATCTACTTGTCTCCTTTCCTCTGATGTCATATTAACTTAATAATAAAATTATTGTGTTAACAAACAATATAACAATAATAAATAGGTAACAGCAGTTTAGCAGTAGCAACAAAGTAAAGAGACAATGAAAAAGTATTTGGACTGCTCGATTCCTCTTCCATTGTTCGACATGCATAAACTATACGCGCAACGAACTATTAACCCTGAATAACAACTACCTACTAGTCTTCTGTGCTATTAATTTTTCCACTAGCGCACCCCATTATCAGAGTACTGGGGACACTAATACTAATACCTCATGGCAAGCATACACTGAAATGTAACTAAACGCTCTAGGCTGTTATAAAAAGTGATACTGACCGAAAATTTACACATTGTTCAAAATCACAGAATAAATTTCATTCCAAATTACCTAAATAAAAAAAAACTTTTTTTTAATAAAATAATTAGCAAAAAAATTACACGGAATCCAAGTTAAATATTTTAAAGTTTCTGAGGGCCATGTTTAGTAAAATTTGAAAATTGTTACAAGGGCCGGATAAAATGAAGGCAAAGATATACGATATTTAAAAAAAACAGTCTTCTTTTACAGGCAAAAATGAATAAATATAATAACAGCAAAAGCGAAGACATATCTAAAGCTGTAAAAATATAAATAACATAGAATGTAGGCGACTTCCCACAAAAAGAGTCTAACAGCTCGAAGAGTGCGGCTGCCTGTATATACAGAGGGTGACGCATTAGTGTGGCAAAGCTTGATATGTCCGCTAATATTGAAAATACAAAAAAATGTATATACAAAAAGTTTAGACAGCCTTAAAATTTACATTTACAGTTGACTTTTTTTTACTACCATGAATTTACGAATATCGAGAAAATAGCCTCAAGAGGTAACTTATTAAAATGATCAGCGCCTTTAAAAAATAATGAGTTCATCGCACTTCTGGTATTAGTTCTATGGATAAAAATATTATTATGTCTTCGTGTAAAATATTCATGAACATCAGAATTGTAAAATAAAAACTTATTATAATATGTAGGTGCAAATTCCTCAATTTAATTTTATCTGTAACTAGCTTTCTCAAAAGCAATTTTTGTACGTGGTAAATCTCAAATTTCCAATTCACAATTTTA
This sequence comes from Hermaeophaga mercurialis, assembly GCA_951812935.1. Taxonomy (NCBI): domain Eukaryota; kingdom Metazoa; phylum Arthropoda; class Insecta; order Coleoptera; family Chrysomelidae; genus Hermaeophaga; species Hermaeophaga mercurialis. The sequence continues at coordinate 20,571,743 of OX638360.1, forward strand.
TTTTTTCTACTGAACGGTGCTGTGTATTCTAATTTATGTCCTTGCAACAGGTTTTGAGATATTTTAAATTTGGGATTTAAGAAGTGTACAGGGTGTTTCCATATTCGCGCACTACAGAGCACATGCTTGTTCTTTATGAGAAATTATGGCGACTTTCTATGTACCACTTTTTGATTTAAGTTCGTGTAAGTAAAATACAAGTCGTTAAAAATTTTTCAAAAAAAAGGTTTTTATTCAATAACTTAAAACTTCATTAACATTTTTTAACCAAATTTGGGACAGACTCTTTCTTAGTTAAGGGCAATAAATTGATGAAAACATACTTCTAAATAATTTTGCGTGACATAAAATTCCATTAGATATTTTTTAAACGAGACATAATGAGGTCCTCGAGTTTTTTAGGTGGAGCATCCTGTATATTATTATGCTTTCATATTGTTTTTAAATGGGTAAGAGAACTATGGTGACACTATGTACCTCCGTATATTATTTATATTTTTCCACAGTAATATTTTCTTCGTTAAGGTACTTCCCCATTTGTTGTAGATATCTTTTAATCACCTTAATCACTCTTTCTAAATATATCATAACCTTCGCACTCACGACCATTATAGAAATGTTTACGAACACTATCAATGGATATGCTGGGATTTACTTAATTCTAGAATCTTTATAAATGAATAAAAGCTCTGTGCAGAGTTCAGTCTATTTTAAATCGCCAAATAAACTTTATATACGGAAACAATGACTGTAAAATTCATAGCTATATTTTTAATAATGATTATTTGTTGTTTTTCAGAGGCACAAGACATAGGTAATATTAATTTTTATTTTTTAATTAATTTAAAATCTTTTGAATAGGTTGTTTCTAAAGGTTTAATATCCACTAAAAGAGCGTAGAAAACTAATGCTAGTTTCTCATACAGGGTGGTCTAAAATTCTCAAGCAATATTTCAAGGGGTGATAGTTCACCTAAAAATAAAGGTACCTTTTTATATACACTTTTTTCGAAAGCTCAATAATAGAGAGATACAGGCTTCTAAAATTTTTTTAAAGAAATATTTTTTTAAATACCTTAAAATGACTTAAAAAAAATCTAATTCTAAATACCACTGATTACGTCATATTTTTTAAATATGTAAGTATTAAAAACATTCTTTGGTAATTAAGATTCTCTAGCCTTTTTTACGCAAAAGAGTACTCTTGATACGTTTCCATAAATAGCACGTTTTCGAGTAATTTATACCATTTTTTATACAATTTTAAAGGCCTGCATGTCCCTAATTATTGAGCTTTCGAAAAAAGTGTATATAAAAACGTACCCTGTATAAACTTATGTAATACTCAGTAGCTCTAGTTACGGTATGATATAGTTTTATTTTCATTTCCCTTGGTCGAATTATTCAAATTTTACGTAACTAATATAAGTTAGAGAAACTAAACCGATCAGAGTAGAAATCTTTTAATAAAACCCGTAATCTACAAATTCAATGTTTTAACAATAATTTTAAAACTATGGGATTTCTCCTTCTCCACCCCCCGTTATCATATCTAAACAGGTGAATATATAGCTACGAGCATTACACTTCAATGTAAAACTGACCAAAAATACAATAGAGGCAGTGCCACTTATGCCGAAACTAAACAATTTTAAATATTTTCAATACATTTTCTATGGTATTGATGTCCATGGTCTTCTCTATGTTAAGCTTTTTGTAATTGATTATTTGAATTTGATTCCAACAGACGCGGAACCGAATATAGAAACAACTACAGAGGATGTTAGTATTGAGGACATTACAGGTAAAAATTATAAGCAAAAGCAGCATGTATCCTCTTAAAATTTTGCAATTTATTCGAATTTTATTTAATCGCAAAATGGTATAGGATGTGTTTTTTTTTGTTTAGTAAGCTGTTTAATTATCTCTCCATACGCGGTTCTATAGGAGTATTGAGAAATAATCATGTGATATTTTCTTCAAATAAGAAAAATCTTGTCCTATGTAGATCTCTCAGTGACCTAGAAGAATGATGAAAATCAGTTTATTTATAAAATGTTACAAATTAACAGGATTTTATTGACTTGTTAAACTCAAAATATGAATTAAGAAAGTATGAAATTTCAACTTAACTAGTTTATTATTCAATGTGATACTCATAACTTATAAATAACTGGAAATATACATAGTTTTTAACTCATTGTAAATAGTTTCCTTCAATTTAAAAATTATATAACATTCTTAAAAAAAATATATCTAAAACTGATTAAACTAAATAATAAATTCTCATCCTACGAAAAAATCAAAGGTCAGATACAACATTACAAACTTTGTAATCTGAAAACCTGTGCTAAAATCTAAATTGTTCTTTTTACGAAATAGAGCCTAGAGCTACAAAAATGACAAATATTCTATAAATGTGGCTTCTAACAATGAAATGTATTTACAAAATTTTCCTCAGGCATCCTTAATTTTCCACATAAATCTTACTTCTGCCATATTTACTTGTTGAACCTATAAATAATTAATTAGATAAACTTATTTTATATACGCTATAGCCATAAATGCTTATTGTACTAATTTCCATTCCATTATACCTTCCAATACATTAATTTGATAGTTCTAGAGATCGTATGCTTTGTATTTTGGGGTTACTTTATCACGCCCAAAAATTGTTTGTATTTTTTATCCTTTTCCTCGCAATCTAACAGAGGAGAAAATATATGTTCTTTTTTGTAGCAATAAAAGAGGTCTAAGATTAGAAGATCTGCAGTATAATCGGGAGAGCATAAGCTGAATAGCCAAAAAAGCGATAAAATAGATCTGCTATATTGCAGTGTGTATTACATACACCCTGCAGATTCTGGGTCAAAATATAATGGGACCTTTTTTTTGCTAGTTTATGCATCAACTGGCCATAATAACCTTTTTTTGAATATCTCAACTGATATCATAGCTTTAATAAACTTTAAATCTGCAAATCTTCCGATGTTCCAGTCATGTAATTCAAATAAAATTATTCTTATTAAAATAAACATATCTACCGTTCCTTCCCTTACTGTTTGATTACCTGAACGGTTATTGCATATATTATTAATAGTTTTAATTGTTAAAAGTTTCAGCTTATATTACCAACAGTATGTTCTAATCCCGTTCTTCTCCTGCATTACAAATTTTAATTGGGATTAATTATGTTTAAAAAAGTTTCTTGGCTACAGTTGGTGTACTTTTTTTTGTAGCATGTTGGTCCACTGAATATGTATTCTGACTAGTTGTAGGGAGATTAATTATTTAGTCATTAGTTTAAATTAACTAGTTGTATTATGTTTGGAATGAATTCTTCTTGAGTTTACTTTAGCACAATTTATTTTTGACCGTACTAAGCATTATTTTTAGAAGAATGTTTAAAGCACGAATTATTTACCTACTTATTGAACTATTTGCTTCCTCACACAGCTTATATATGTACACCTATAAGTAAGATTGTGCAAATTTTTGTATTGTTGTAGCTGATTGTCCTAATATAATAAACAGACAAGAATGGGGCGGTCGCACACCAAAAGATAAAGAAAATTTAGCAGAATATCCAGCACCCTATGTAGTTATTCACCATTCAGAAACACCCTCATGTACAACTACCGAATCCTGTAAGCAACGAGTAAAAAGTATACAGAATTATCATATGGACAGTAGAGGTTGGAGTGACATAGGATATAACTTCTTGGTAAGCTTTTTCCACCTTTTATATCCTACAAAATTGATATAATAAAATATTTTTCAATACATTATGAATATTTATGTTTTCAGTTTCTCTTTATTTAATATAAATAAACTAAAATATGTTCTTATTTAAAAATAGCAAAACTTCTTATTATTATACAGTATGTGTCACATTTTACACATATTGAACGTTTTTGTTTGTTACTATTTGTTTATATTTAGTAATAAACATTTCTTCATTTATTTAGAATAATATTGATGACATTTCAATAAAAAGATGTGTTCCTCGTAGTAAAACCATATTCTCAAATGAGAATGTAAGTAAAAGAAACATTGATGTCTGTTAATGTACCGCTTTTACTACTAGATACTCACAATATACTACCAATATTAATAGTCACAATAACAATATTAATAATATAATTTATTATATTTTAGATTGGCGGAGATGGAAACGTTTATGAAGGAAGAGGATGGTATATCCGAGGTGCACATTGTCCAAAATATAATACCAGAAGTATTGGAATCTGTATGATAGGCAGTTTTAACAGTAAGTTAAATACACAGTAATATTTTGTTTATTAAAAATAAAAGTGATTTTTTCTAGAAAATTAAAATATTACTAAAATTACCAAAATCTAGGTGATATTAAAACTAATTAAAAATTGCATTTTAAATCAGTTTTGATTGAGAAAAAGTACCACAAGATTTTCAAATTTTAGTTTCTGTTTTGTTGTAGTTTTGGATTTTACAAGTTGAAACTAGATAAATTCCTTATAGTTCCCTATTACTAAAAATTTAAGTTTATTTTTTTATTAATATTTTGGAAACTTTATTTGTAGTATAAATTAACGTAGGTAATTTGTTTTTAATATTGCTTTTATTTTTCAGCTAATTTGCCCTCAGCTATTCAACTAAATGCTTTGGAAAATTTCCTCGTATGTGCTACTAGTATAAGTGATACATATAGTAAAATAAGTTCGAATTATCATCTAATTGGCCATCGACAAGGAAAAGATACAACATGCCCTGGAGATGCCTTATTTAATGAAATCAAACGAATGCCTCATTGGGACTCTAATCCAAAATAAAAAAGTTAATGCATGGATAATTTATTAAATATTTCATAAAAATGTTACGAATAATAATTAATTTAAGCATATAGTGTTAATAATCTTATATATATATATATATAGGATAAGTACAAGATAACCGTTTAGTCAAACCAACATACAAGTGAACAAAAAGCCCACGTATATTATTTATCAAATTGGGTAATAAATAAATGTATGGTATAGATATTTTTTATTAGTTATCGAAATATTTTTATTTATAAGAACTTTGATCTGCTTTATTACAAATAAAAAACAGTCACAAATATACAGTCTATTTCTTTTTCAAATGTTTCAACATAGTTATATCTTAAAACAATGGTTGAAAATCCAGTATCTTTTAGGATTTTCGAGTATACAAGAGAAACAAAAAATGGAACATGAAAACTTTATTTCAAAAAAATATAAAATATGCTAGAACGGTTCCATGATGATACAGAATTGTAATTAAGAATTACTAATCCTGATGTTATTTTTCAGGTGAAATCTATACCAAATAGGAGAGGATTTTATAAGTAGGTAAATGAGCTTACTTTCTATAACTTCACTAATAAATTAACCAAGTTTGTAGAGATTTTTTCTATCAATATATAGGGTGTTTATTAAAATTGATCCGACCATAATGAAAAAATCATATTTTAAATGGAACATGTGCTGTAGATTTTTGTATTGAAATATTAGGTATTTAAAAATGTAAGTTTAATAGAACTATGTATTTGAATTTTAATTCAATACTGCAGTTGAATGTGTATAAGAAAGCCTAATTTGAACAATCTAGCTAATTCATAAATAGCGGTCATTATTATCCATGTACAGAAAAAAAAAATAATGCCTTGGTCGCTTATCCGCATTAGTTCACAGTGATTCCTACAACATGCGCCTTTTTAAAAATTTTTTGCTAAGAGTACCAGTACCAGGAAGAAGCTATGAGTGCACTTTTTTAATAAAAACGAGAAATTTTAAATCTTTCACTAGCATTTTAGTTCTTGTATCAGGTTTGTGAGAAAACTGTAAGCGAATTTAAATTTTTGTCTTTAAATTTAGTTAATCCAGTCAGATTACAAATTTTTTCTGAATTTGTGTCTTAGGTTTGCTTTATTACATTATTACATAATGATGGAAAGTAAAAAATATAAAACATTTTTGTATATCAAATAAATCTGCTAAAATTTTATATAAAAATAAAAGCCAATAATTTTTGAAACAGTTTATTTGAGATATTTTTATAAATTTAACAACTTAATATTGAAAAAACCTTTTAAACTTAAATTGCATACAGTGACAAAAATTTTTTTTGGAAAAATTAAGATATTCTTATACCTATAATTATTAATATATTGTAATAATGAAGACAGGTAGAATTCAATCTTTACAAAATATGGCAATAAAAATACTCTTGAAGTATAATAAACTAGAAAAAAAGATTATTAAGACTTAAATTTCTTAACATTCAGCAAATGCTCACAGAAGCAAATTTGATTTTTATTTACACTATTGTGATTTTAGTGATTTTAAGGCTACCAATTTCGCAAAAAATGAACCCTAACTTTAAAGAATTATTTGTTTACAGAAATTACTTAGACGGCGTTAGCTATTTTTATAATTTTTAAAATAGCTCCAATCTTCTAAGGTCACCCCTATTCATTAAAAGATGACGCAAAAATTCTCATTATGTTATTTTGGTTATAAAAAATATTGAACTTGATTTTTGCAACTTTTATCGTTCGGGATTAATTTTTCCGCCTATATTTCGCAAAAGGGCTATTTCCCAATTCCTAGGGTCTCGAGGTTAACATCGCGTGTGCGTTAAGCGAACTACAAAAACCACTATATTTTTTTGGTGTTTAGGAATGAATTTATAACTTTCTGAATTCTACAAGAATTTGTAACTTTCTGAATTCTACAATCCCTAAAACGGCGTTGACAAATTGAAATAAAATTGTATCAAGACGTGATTTTTAAATTGACATTAGGTATATACTTATTATTTAATAATGATAATGATTATAATATGACTGTTAGTCACGAATTCCCTAGTTAATTTATTTTTAATTTCAAAAAACGTTTATAACCAATAAACACAAATGTTAACTTTTTGTGTTGCGTTTGTAAGTAATTGAAACAATTTTATAGTGAATACATTGCTCCAGAAATAGTACGAGATTGTATAGGGAAAGGACAAAAATGTATTGATGTGTATATTTAGGAAGCAATTTTGAAATATCGGAAAAAAGGGTATCAGTTAATTATCCTACAGGAAACTGACTAAGGTCTTTTTAAAAAGAGTATAAAGTATGGAATATTTTCAATTCATACAGTTCTGTTTGTTGATTTACTTTAATGTAGTCACTTTTGAGGGTCCCGAGATACAGAAAGAAGTAAATATGTGTATTTAATTATTGCATTACGGTAAATAATTTTCATTTTCAGGCCCCATTTGTTATTGTGGGTCACCAACTACAAAGGACATTAATTATATTCATGTAAGGAATTACTTAAATAAAGTTAATAAACTCTTATTTTTAGATATCTATATAAAAATTCATTGAAATCATTTAATAAAGTATGGAATAACTGGGAACCAAAATTGTTAATGACAACCAGTTTTTATTTATAGAAGAATTGGAAAATATTTTCTTAGCATAGAAAAATAAAAGCAAATATCGCTTTCATTATGTTCAAAATGAAGAAAATTATTGTTTTTACATTTAAACTGTAAATATTCATTGTAAATAAATGTTAGACATTAGTATTCATGTGAATGTTTTATTGAAATTATTTAATGTATCAAAATAAGTAAACTGAACATTTAAAATAATTTTTCAGAAAACATGGAAACTGTTTTTCTCTGGAATGCTACGTGGACTGGGTATTTTAATAGGGAAATCTATTTTATGAAAAATATATAGAAAATATAAATTTCAAAAAATAAAAATATTTGACACTTCATATTTTTAGAATCGATTTATCTATACTCAATTTAGAAACTTTTTTGGTTACATTTCGTGAACACAACTTTTCAAAAATGAGAATGTGAATATCTTTCTTATCAAAATTGATCATTAGCAAAAATGTCAATGTCAAATTTACTACACCCAGTAAAACTGTAGAACCAGTTATTCCATTTATATTAACAAGTGGATAGGAATATCGGGGTGAGGACAATAATTAAAACACCAAATATTATTTTAAAATGGTCGACGTTTCGAACGTTTCGAAGCCTATTTGCTTCTTTCTCAAGGCTGTAAAACACATAAAACATGTACAGAAATTATTATTATAATATGTTCTATGATACAATAACAAAAATATAAAATAAATTGGATTTAACTTATACAAAATATTCAACTCATATATTTTAATGAAATTTGGCAGTGTGAAAAATTTTTTTCTTCAAAATTATATAGGTAATCTTTTTAAAAACAGCATTTTTCATAAAAACGGTCAAACATTAATGTTTTTATCGAAATCAAACTCATGTATCATGGCAAAGTGGTGGTTAGTTAATGCTGTCTGATTATTTTTGTTTGAATTTTGTTCTTTGCAGTCGTTTGGGAGTTGTATGCGATTTTTCAGTAATTGTGTTGTTTTACCAATATATGATTTAGGCGCTCTTTATATTTTATCTTGTAAATTACATCAGAAATGTGAGAAATTGGCGGTTTATCTTTTAATTTCGAAAATAGGACGCTAACTTACCAGACATTTATATTAACTTTCTTTGAATAGTCTATTATTTCGCTTGTTTGCAAATATTCCTTTAAAATGATTTTAACTTAAGTACCGGTGTCTAACATCATTTTTAAAATCGTGTTATTGTAAGCGACATAAACAAAATTGAGAAGACACCATCGATACCACCAATAGTAATTGAATGCACTCCACGGGACCATAGACAATTCATAAAAGGGGTAAGAATTGCTTTAAAATCTAATAATTTTTCTATACAATTTAGTAGAACCTAAACTAAATTTTTTCCGAAAATAAAGATCAGAGGGAAACAGTTATGAAATATATAGACAAATTATAAGAGCAATTTTATACTTATATGGATAAGGCCGATAGAGTAAAGAGAGTAGTGTTAAAAGCCATTCCAAATTTAGACTATTAAAAAATACATTGAAGAAGAACATAAAATATAAATTGAAAATGTAATTCCGTTAAAATAAAAAGATCCAAGTATAAATAGTTATAGCTATCTTGTTACGATTAAAAGAGATGTTGATATTAAAATAATATATAAAATTAAGGAAATTGAAAAGCTAAAAGTTAACTGGGAAATATTTCACAGAAAGAACGGGACAACTCAGTGCTACAATTGCCAGAGATTTGTGCATACTCAGGTAAATTGCAGCATGAGACCCAATTCTGTGAAATGTGGCAAAGACCACAAAACACAAAAGACTACAATTTAATAAGAACAGAAACGAGCCATGCGAAATGTTTCATTTTAAAAAATGTGTGTATAAGATCTAGAGGAACATCTGATCAGTTATATTTTATCGGTGCCTCAATATAAATTGATGTTCAACTGTGGCCTAGATATTTATCTTGCTTGATTTTTAATACTTTTGTATGTATTGAATTCTACTGATAATTAACACGTCTACCGATTTTTTTAAACTTGATTTTATTTTTATATCCCTAAATCAACAAATTTTTTTTTGTTAAGTACGTGTTTGCCAAATTGGTCAGATTTAAGTTTATTATTTTTTTTATTCGCTTTAACCGGCAAAACTACTGCTTGTGACCTTTGAGGTAGAATTTGTACTGGATGAGCTCTTAGATATTAATTTTTTTTACTTTGATTTATTGTAAATATTTTGTCTAGTCTATATACCATAGTTTTATTTTAAAATTTAATTCCTGTCTTTTATTCCGTTTTTTATTTAAAGTACATTTGTTTTAGTAATTTTAAATATAGCAACCCGTCTCCAGGTAAAATGAGAATGCGAATATCTTTCTTACGAGACTCTAATTTTACACCAAAAAAGCTCATCTCCTAGGTATAGTTATAAATAATCAAACATGAGTAACAATTTAACATAAATTTATTGCAAAATCGAGTTTTGTATCCACAAAATATCGCATAATTTCAATATTGCCAACTGAATTTATGTTACTTGTATTAAAGGCCCCTCTTAATTGTAAGCATTAGAATTGATCATATTCTGTGACATTAGTAATCAACCTCCAAGTTGAAAGAAATTTCAAAATTGTAAATAAATCAGAAATATTCGTTAAATAAAAGCACAAATAATTATTTTTTTAATAATACACTATCTTTTAATAAATAGATGATTTACGACGTATAAAAAACAAATCCCTTACTGTCAAAAATAATTTAAATTATTCAAAAAAGCGATTACTTTACGCACTAGCGTTCTAAAACTGATTTTTGATAAAGAGAAGCTATTACATGTGCAAGTAAAAAAATAAGTGAGATGGCAACGTCGTGTTTGTGAATAGGTTTTTAGCCGCGTTTGTCTCGAAAATTTGACTGACATCAACAACAAACATAACCTATACCTACATTTTACATGATACATGACTCGAGAGTACAATTTATCTTGTTATTACATGTAAAAATTCATATTTATTTCTTACTAAAATAATCCATCTAAAATGGCTACAGATACTCTTAGAAAATGTAAGTATTTCTTGTAAATTGTTTTCGTATTTAGCACAACTGTTTCCTATTACATTTTTAGCGTTATCTAAGACTAAAGAACAAGAAAATGGGGCTGAACCATCGGCCCCCATTACGAAAACAGGGATCCTGACGTCCTTCTTGACAGGCAAACCTATGAATATTCCTGAATCTGATTTAGTAAGTTAAATTTATTAAAACACTAAAAATTTTAATCAATGCATTTTTTTAGTTGGGAAGATGCCGATTTGTTTCTGAATTTGATAAATTAAATAGAATTGGTGAAGGAACATATGGAATAGTTTGTAAGTAAATCAGTTAATAATCCCCCATTTAACTTCCAAGATTAAATATTGTTTTTTAAAAAAATATACTGATATTACAATATTTAGTATATTTTATTTACTTAGTTAAATTTCATATTTTCTATAATTCAGATCGTGCTAAGGATCAAAGAACAGATAAAATTGTTGCTTTGAAGAAAGTGAGAATGGATTTAGAAAGAGATGGATTTCCAGTTAGTGGTTTGAGAGAAATTCAAGTTTTATTAAATTGTAAACACGAAAATATTGTACATCTCAAAGAAGTTGTTGTGGGAAGAAGTTTAGAAAGGTGTGTATTTTACATATTTAAGTACTAGATTTTATATTTATTTACTTTTTTTAGTATCTTTTTGGTAATGGAATATTGTGAACAAGATTTGGCTTCATTATTGGACAATATGCAAGCTCCTTTTACTGAATCACAAGTTAAATGCATTATGCTTCAAGTTTTAAGAGGATTAAGATATCTACACCACAATTTTGTTGTCCATCGTGATCTTAAAGTTTCTAATTTGCTTATGACAGACAAAGGATGTGTTAAAATCGGTGAGAAATAAAATTTTTATACAATCATTTCAAGTTATATTTTATATTGGGATAAAACCTTGTTATTGAGTTAGTCTTTCATAATAATTTGTATTTGTTTTTTTAAATAATTATTTTTTTGTAGCTGATTTTGGCTTGGCTAGATGGTTTGGCGTCCCATTAAAACCGATGACTCCTCATGTAGTTACTCTTTGGTATAGAGCACCAGAGTTATTACTGCAAGCTCCTACACAAACAACAAGTGTTGACATGTGGGCTGCAGGATGCATTTTAGGAGAACTCCTAGGACATAAACCTTTATTACCAGGTCGTTCTGAAATCCAACAACTTGAACTGATTGTAGATTTGCTGGGAACGCCGTCAGATGCAATTTGGCCAGGTTTTAGCCAGCTTCCAGCTTTACAAAACTACTCTCTAAAGCAGCAGCCTTATAACAACTTAAAACAGAGATTTCCATGGTTGTCTGCAGCTGGTCTTCGTCTACTTAATTTCTTGTTTATGTATGACCCTAGGAAGAGAGCCACTGCAGAAGAATGTTTACAGAGCAGTTACTTCAAGGAAGCCCCACAACGTTAGTACATTTGTTTTTATATATGCATGTTAAATTATTATTATGAAAAAACTCTTATTCTAATGTTACAGCTTGTGATCCAAAGTTGATGCCAAGTTTTCCACAGCATAGAAACATTAAAGGATCCAAATCTACAGCTGCAGAATCTGCCAACACTGGGGCTGGCGATCAAACTAATAATTTACCAGCAATATCGGATTTGGTAAGTTACAAAAATGATCTAGATTAATCAACGCTTCTATAAATTTGTAGCAAAAATTGTGTTAACATTTAATTTCAAACACTAATTATAGTATATTCTCACTAAATATATAATGTTTATTTTCAGCTGGGTTCAATAGTGAAGAAGAGAAGGATTGAATGATATAAGTATTAGGTTAAGTATGTTTGCATATACATATTTAAGATTATATTGTGAATGTGTTTTTATTTTGTAAAATGAAATGTTTTTCCAAAAAGTCCAATTATACTAAATGTTAGGAGTAGTTCTATTGTCAACATTGTTTTTTTTTAAATTAAATTTCCAAATATAACTGAAACTAAAACAATATTATGGAGATTCAAAGCCTATGACCAGTATTGTTTCTAATATCGAAACTAACACTTAATTGTTTTTCCTAAAGACGTTATAAATACAATAAATATTTGAAGCTATAAAAACTCTTGGATTTGGATAACATTTAATTAAGCTGTCAATTATTAAGTACCTAAAAGTTGTGTCTATTGTACCAGTACATAACTATTTCTAAATAGAGACCTAGCTATACCTATTTTAATTGTAATTTCTAAGGTTATTAAAATAATAGTTTATGATGGAATTTTGGATTTCCTTAACAACTCCAATGTTCTAAGTGACTCTCAATATGGTCTTAGACAAGATATTTTACAATTTATAAATAAAAAGATTCAATGCCAATGAATTCTTAAATTATTTTCTGATCTCTAGTAAGATAGATGACTTATAAAATTATCTTATCTGACAATGTTTTTACTAAAAATAAAATATTAGATTATAAAAATATTTGGCATCAATCAAAATCATTCAAGTAGACCAATATTTATATTGAATAAAATGCTGTCATTTGCCTGTCTATATATTTTGAAGTCTACTATATATAAAATAAAATCTTCATAGGTTTCTAATTTTAGCTTATATAAGTTATTATTACACCAAACAGCAATTTATTGTTATATCCTTATCATAAGGCAATAAATTCTGAATATTGTAATCCCAGTGAGGGTTTAAAACTGTACAATTATCCGCAAAACTGAAGCATTTAGATGACAAATCTGTTTTTGAAATATTTTACAGTTTTATTTAAATTATAACTTTAATGAGTATTTCTCTGAAGGTAATATCATTGCTTAAATTTAAATGATGTTTATTGGTGAACACTACTATTTTTAAACCAGTATTTTTTTCGTATGTTTAATTTACTTTCTTTTTATTCAACTACATATATCCACAGATACTTTTAAATAATTGTTTGATTTCTCAAGGTGGTTTAAAAGGTAACTGAAGTGATTAAAGCTATAACATATTATTTAAATTAATTCATAAGCTGTGGTATTTCAAATAGATAAAATAATAATAATAAAATGAGTAGAGTATTAAAAAATCATTGAGTATAAAATATGTAATTCGGTAAACACATTACACGTACTTTGACTTCATTTTTCATGTTGAACTTTATACTAAAAAAAAACAAATTGGATACATTACAAAAATCTTTAAATTAAATCCGTCTCATAATATTAATTTATCTTATAACAAAAATGTAATAATAAATATTAGATCAATTAAAGCCTTATAAATACAATTTAAGATATGTTCAAAAAGTGATATTCTTAAGTAGTATACAGGATGTAATTTTTAAATGGTGCTATTATAGGGATCTGTTAAATCGTTAGGTATAGGAAGTCCTTTATGGGAACAAAGTTGTGTATATATGAGACCAACAAATTATCATAAAAAAATTGAAAATACATTCGGTACTACTATTGTAAATCAACGAAGACACAAAAATAAGCAATTTTATTTATTATATATGTCTCCTTTGTTTTCAAATTTATTAAAAAGTGGAAAATGCAAACTTTATTTGATGATAGTTTAGTTATGCAGAGAAGTATTGATTTCGGCTTTTAGAATCTCCTGGGACACCATTTATTTAATTTTTTTAATTTTTATTACGAATCTATCATTATTAAAATTTTAAAATAAAAGAGATGTATATACAAAACCCTGTCTGTTCCTTAAATAGAGCACAGTGTGTGATTATAATTTTTTGATAGATACCTTTGGAATAATCCTCTTAATAAACATTTTTAACTTAGAGTCCCTTAATTGCTGAACGTTTTCTTCCCTATTTTCTTTTAGACTACTTTTTTGCTTTACTTTCAATTCTTGGATTTTTTTATGATCTAGATCTTTCTTTTGCAGTAACGAATGTAATTCGCTTGATGAAGAGTACGAACCAGATTCGGAGGTATTTTCTTGCTCTGTAGAAAACTGTTTACATATGCATAATGTTTTTTTACATTTACATTTAGCAAACGATTGGCGATCTTCATTACCTACACAGAAATGAAATGAATGAAATTATTTGGTTATCAGTACTTATCCTGGTGGAAGTAGTACTTTGTGGAATACCAATGAAAGATGTCTTCTCCCAATACTGAATTCCTTCATCATTTGAATCGGAGCACGTACATATAACAACCTTGTTTTTACGTTTGGTCCTTTTTTTTAGTTTTCTTTTGTGCCTTTCCTTAGTTGTATCCGGTACACCAACAAAGTCTATATGTTGATTTTGTTTATTTTTTTTTATAGTTTCCCCTTAAAAATTAAAGTTTTAGTATTTACTTGAATGAATTTGTGAAATTAAGATTATATATTTATCTACCTGATAAGACCGTTCCAACATCAACTTTAATATTTTCTACTTTTTCTTTGGAGGATTCTGGACACAATATAATTTGCGTGGATGTTTGTTTGGATAATAACTTTTTGGAAGGGACTTGATTAATCTCATCTTTTTTTATCAAATCTCTTCTTAAATGCTGATTATCAATCATTTCTCTTCTTTTGCTAACTTCTGTTTCTACAGATAATAGTTTAAAGTATTGGTGAAAAGATTATTTAACATTTAAGAAAGAACATCTTTTCTAAATATTTTCTGGGATCTATATCGTTTACAATATAACTATTTCAGGTCAAACTTTCGACTTTTACCTGACTGTCTTAAATCATTGGCATCGGAATACACAGAATTGACAAATTCTTCATCAGCTTCTTCATTATCAAAATCGTCACTATTATCGTCTCTAAAACTATCCATACTTGCGTAATCTAAGATTTCTTGTTTTTCAATGTCTTTGGAAAGAATTTCCATAGGTTCACATCTTTGTTGTTCCTTGGAGTATTGGTATGAGTAAGAATAATCAGAAGAAACTGACGCTGTTGTAGAGGCATTACCTGAGAAAAAATCATTAATCGGTTTAGATGTTTCAATTATTTGACCTATCTACCTGAATCTTCATCGTATATTGTGCTAAATTCTTTCTTTGATCTGTTTTGCTTTTCTAGACATTCTTCATCATTATTTTCAACTTTAGCTATTTCTTCATCAATTACTTCTTCTTGTAGTAATTTAACAGTTTCTTCAACTGAATTACATTCTCTCAAATATTTTTTTCCTCTGTAATCGTCGTCTATTATAGAGGATTTAGAGGCTTTAGAAATCTCTATTAGAGGTATTTCTTCATTTGAAAGAGCTTCTGGTGATTTCTTTCGAGGTAATAAACGTTTCCATTTTCTATTACGTTGTTTCGTTTTTTGAGTATCAAGTTTTTCATCTTCGGAAGAGTCTCTAAAAAATTCTTTGTATTATGAATATTAGAAAAAATTATTGTGTGCGAATTTTCACTTACACTTCCTCACTTAAATCCGACAAATCTCCATATTCAATTGGAGAAAGGCATACCGTGCAAAGATTTCGCAAATCAGCAAAACATTGATCGCAATAAATCCCAGAACACCCTGGACTTGCACATCTTATGGGTTTTTCTGAATCGTTTTCCCTAAAGATTTTCCCGCACAAAAGACAAGCTGTGTGTTTTTTATCAAAGCATAAAGCAAATAATCTGAAAAAAAATTATTAGCAATATTTTGATGTATGTATAAAAGTTTTATGAACTTTACCTGTAGTGAGCTGATAAAAATTCCTTCAAAGTGACTTTTTCAGTACCTTTATTTCCCATTAATTTTCTTCTTAATTGTCTTCTTGCAAATTTTAAGAAAGAACTCCTTTGTCTTAAAATTTTATTATATAACCATATTGCTCTCTGCTTTCCTCTGGTTGGATGATAGTAGTTCATTATATAAGTTCTAAATCTTAGCCCATAGGGTTCCAACAGGGTCAATATCCAACACAGTGTTAATAAAGTAACTAAAGAAAAAAAATAGCATATATACTGTTTAGACAAGAATTGAAGGTGCCTAATGGCTTATTGTGCAATTCATTTACATTATTCTTCTCTTTTTCCACCTACACCTTATCATTTTCCATAGTATCTAAGTGTCCTATAACTTGTTTTTTCTTGGTATTAGTATCCCTTACGAGGCTTTTGCTTATTGGTTTCAGTACAAGACTTTTTTGGTTCAGTTCAAAAGGTTTGGCCAAAAGTTTATGTAGGCACTAATAATATGGTTTTTTGATTGTTTATGTAGTTGTTGACTTCAATTTAACTACAAGTTCAATATCATCCCGATTATCGATGGGCAATCAGGAACAACAAGTAATCCGGAACAATTTAGTTTGATAATGTTTTGCGTTATGATGTCTATAAGATAAACGCCTTTTTTATGCTTTTAAGTACTACCAGAAAAGTGGTCTCTTCTGTTAACATGCTTTTGGTTTTTGGATTATTGGATCACCGGGTTGTATAAAATTAAGGGAATATTTTTGCAATCTGACATTTTAATGTCTCGTTCACAAGAGACGTATGAACCACTCAGTTTTTTTAGCGCTGCAGCTAGTTTCGTCGATGAAAAACGAGCTCAAGAGTTTGATATAGTAATGTTGAAAGCAAATAATATTAATGAAAGGGATACTCACCTATTTCAATATATCTATCGTAGTCTGGTGGAATAGGGGTTGGGAGGCAAGGAACTGTATCAATTTCAAGGGTCAATCCCATTGGTTGAAATGCATTTACTATGCTAGTTAATAGGTCTGCTAAAAGACCTTTACCACTTATATATGGAACTGGAATATTTGGTGCTGCAATTCAAGTGAGAATTATACAACCGTTTTGAGATTCCGAATTATCATTTTGTTAATAATTAATCATAGAAGAAGTATTTTCATAACACTAATAAACAGCGCAAACACTTATCGCAACCATGTTGGAATAATTATGTAGTTATTATTTTGGGGTTGTAAAGAATTTTGTGAAAAGGGAATTTACTTAGCTAGTATTGGTGTTCTAGTTACCTTTAGCTAAATTTAAATATTTTATAGCAATTCATTCAAAAAATAAAGATTGACTGACTACTTTCTATATGAAAATTCATACCTTGAATCTTGGACTGAAATTTCCCATAAAATCTGATCGTATTCAAAATCCAAAATAAGGCGTAATCCACAGCCATATAAATACCGGCTTTTAAATTTACAGTTAACAGATTCATAATTGCCTTTCTCAGCTTTCTGTTTTCCACGTCCGTTAATTTCGAAGATTTGATCTACAATCTGGTGTGACAATAACAATAAAGTTTTTTATTAATTAGCGTATGCTTACTTTAACATAACTTTTTTCTTCTCTGTGATTTAGAGGAAGAACTGTTTCTCTGTTATGTTTGGCTCTTTGTAAGTCAATTTGAAAAAAGTCTTCGGTTATGTACTTATTATCGAAACCGTCGTTGGTAAGGAACCTGTATCTGTAGATAATAACTCTAAAATAGAAAAAAAGTCTATTTTATTTTTTAAATTAAAGTAAAAACTATAATCAATATCGTAATAAAATTGACTACAGGATGAATATTAAATATTTTTTAGGCGTCTGTAACAAAAATTGATCTTTTATATTTTTATTTGTACTTTTCCTGAGTTGGTTTGGCCATCTTGTACAAAAAGAAAGCGAAAATTTTGTAATGGAAATGTAGGTGCTAGATGGGCAAGAAAATGAAAAGAAGGGAGTCCAAAACAATTACATGGAACCAAATAAATAAATATTAGGCAGAACGAAGAAATTCATGGAGAGAAGCTCATAGAATACTCGGGGACAAGGCAAAATAGAGAAGAACATTTAATAATTGATTCACCTGAGAAAATTTATTATAATGTTAAGGTTACTAATTTTTAATTGTCGCTTATTTTATTTATTAGTGTTCTTATTCTTACTTGACAATCATAATAATGATGAATAAAGATGCAGCAGAAAATATAAACTGAAAAACAACTGCTATGGTCCTTATTCTTTCTTTAACTTCATCCACAATTTCTTTAGAAATTTCGGCTATACTTTTCGATGCCTGAGTTTCGAATTTGAAAGAATGGGAAAACTTAATTCTTACGTAGAACATTGTACGAATGTGGCGAATAAAACCTTTGACTTCTAAAAAAAATAAACATACTACTATATAAAAAATATTTTTTAAATATTCAGATCTGGGCTGCAACTATAAGATTGTTGACCAATTGAGAGTAAGTCTGGCCTTCGGGAGGACGTTAAATGGGCTTATTAAGGCCTGGGTGATGCTGTGAGGCTACTCTAACCTCATATTCTCTCAGATTTCTGGTTCATATGTACCTACAACTGTAATGCACTGAGAAAAATGAGTTTGAGAAAGTGTTTTTCTGGCAAAATTTACCTATGCCACATAAAAAAGTTGTTTTTTAATTAAACTAGTTAATAAATTTAGATAAATAATGACTTATTCAGAAACTAGTCTTTCATTTTAAGTAGCATGTTTAACTAGCTCGCTTAAATTGTGTATGTGGCATGTGGATTTAATTTTTATTAAACAGTTTATCAGAAATACTCAAAAGAAGGAACAAAACTAATCCGATCAGATTTTTAAAAAAATGTAAATTTACAAATCCAAAACATTTTTTTTCCAATTGACCTAACTTTCTAGAATACGATTTTTTTAAACTGTTTGACTAGATTTGTGTTAGACTCATACCACAGATAGCGTTTAAAACATTTCCTGAATCAATAATTGATAGTGTGTGTCTATTATATCCAATATTATTCCTAATTTTAACGCTCGGTTTGAGCAAAGTAATATTTCATATGAAGATTTTGAGACATCTGTCATAGTTGATAAATATGATTACAGAAACCACATTTATAGAAAAAATTATTTGCTTGTTTTTAATTAAATCAAATTACCCGAATTTGGAAAAATAATTTTTATACCTTGTAATGCTCAATATAATCTATATTTTATATATCAAAAACTACTAGCAAAGGTATTTAATCGTTATTATTATTTATAGGAGTTTTTTCAAACACATAATAGTAAGAAATTTTTATCTAGAATTATGTATTACAATAAAAAAAATTGGTTGTGTTAGAAATCTAATTTAGCTATTTCTACTTATTTTAAGCTTGTGAAATCGAACGAACAAATTGCTTGATTACCCTTTTCAAAAACCATTAAAAAATAGAAGATATCTCGTGGGTTTTGAAAAATAAAACAAGTGCAAGCAGCATTTTTCACATTAAATTTGATTTTAAGTACCAAAAGAAATAGCTCTCAGATCGATCTCCAACTTAACTAACGCCTTTTTTACTTGATGAGCATGTATTGTTGCGTATATTTTTATTTTGAATTAATGTTTTTTTGAATTTATATATGTATTTTTAAATAAAAGTAAATAATATTTTGTGATTGGATATTTTTAATTAAATCTGTTTGGACCTCCCAGGAGTTCAATCTTCAAAAATTTACACCACAGTATTCCTAAAAGCAACTATTATTTGTCGTTTTGCAATTATTTTCAATTTACTCAATTACATTAACGAAATAAATTATTAGTATCTATTATTATTTTTGAACACATTGATTTTTTTTTTTAAATACCAGTTATTCTGTCCTTTAAAATTATTCTATCTTTGTATTAGTGTATATAGATGTTGAAATTTGTTCATAAAGGAGATCATAAAAAATTGACTGAAATTATTTAATTAAAAATATCTAACGAATTTGGTGAATTTAAAAAATACAATTTATTAGATGAAATGCATCGAACAAACAGAAAAAATTGGGCCTCAAATAATAAAGTAGTTAAACATGGTATCTATATCAGCTAATCGAAATAACTAAACTAGTTAAATACAGTTTCTAAATTGTAATTGTAACAGTAACTCTAATGTAATAAACATGTTATTTAAAAATACCTCTAAAGAAGTAAAAGAAATTATCTAAATTCAAAAAAACGATACTAAACTACATAAACTGTTTTTTATGGAATACGCCAAAAATATATTTATTTTTATTAAATAGTTGATCTGGAATCATTAAACATATTAACTAGGTTAATTTAGAAGGGTTGATGATTTTAGCTAAAAGAATTAACTACAGCACATAAACAGTTTAATTGCTACAACACACCTTATATTAGTAAAACTGTTTCTGAAAAATCTATTTAGCCAGAATAGTAATACAGGTTACTTGAGTCCAATTTAGGTAAACTTTTAAACATTTGCGTTTTCCAGTTAACTTTTTCCACGGTGTGCATTAATATAAACAATGCAGGTACTAAGAATTACTAATTGCTAACCTCGTAATATACAATCTAGTAGAAAATATATATGTTTGCGATTGGGGTTACTTACTTCTGATAACTACTCCAATAATTGAGTTGCGAAAAAAATCCACGATCATGCAAACAAAATCGAAAATTTTCACTATGTAACAAACCGTTTTGATAATGTACGTGATGGAACACATCCAACTAAACAGTGGTCCCAGTTTTGCATTGCAGTCAGCAATAGCGTTGTCAAACACTCGGGTACATCTTTCAAATGGAGTACCCAGTTCCTTGTTGCAAATGTTGATGATTTTTGCCAGAAACATGAAGACTGCCTTAATTACCCGAACTAAAATTGTTATTACCACGTTATAGTATTTCTATTTTAAATTGCAAAACCTCAAAAAAAAGCTCATAAAAATCCACAGAGGATCCATATGTGTAGATGCTATATACCTATATAGATTTGATATTCATGCATATAATAAAAGAAAGGCTCTATACACAGTTCATAATTATAATCTACTTTTAGTTTTTATTAATGAATGAAATGTTTTATTTTTGAGATTATTTTTTGAAAAAAGTTTCAACATTTTTCGTAATTTTGTTACTAGACGTATTATTACTCAATGAAAGTAGCTCAGTACAAGAAAATTAAGTATTTTTAAACATATTTTGCATGATGAAATACATGTAAAAAAAGACATCACTAAAAATTAATCATTGCCCAAGAACAATTTTTAGAAAACTAAACTATGCATAAAGTACTGCTGTTAGTAGCAATGATTTTTAATTTTTTGATCGTCTTATTAAACGCTCTTTTTTTCTCCGGATTTGGGACTAGCACAGGTATTTTGCTAATTTAGCAATTTTACTTAGCAAAAAGCTCAGATGATGTTAAAAATTATTTACAATAGGTTAAATAAAAAATTAACTTTAATCGAAAATTAAAAAAAAACATTCTTCAAACCAAATTAAAGAAAATTGCGTCCATTGAAATATTAAAAATAAAAAAAACATTTATATAAAAATATACTTTATAAATCTAATAATGATGATGTGTTTTAAGGTGGGTAACACAATATACTCTTTATTATAACATGCTCATTTATATTTGTTGGTCCTGAAATTCTTTTAATTATTTCATTCTCTTTTAAACACTCGAACCTATTTAAAACAACTTGTTACGTTTGTATGTGTAAATCTTTTTAAGTACATAATTGTCATTACTTGTTTGTGGAATTTCATGATTTGGCGATATTTCATTATTTAGCTACGGTCTCCAAAACACCATATTTTTAAAGAAAAATTAAAGTTTTAAGAAAACAATCAGTAACACGCGCTACTGCCTGAGAACTTAGAAGGGGAATGATTTACGACCACAGGAACTCAGTCAAATATTTATAAATGCGTGTACGGTTGATTGATACGACTTAATTTGGCCAACTGAACATAACTACCTCAGATATCAAGTGATTATAAGTTCTTAATATTTTCAAGTTCTTTTATTGAATAAACCAACCTCATACACGGAGTTAAAATTTAAGTTTTGAATGTAGAATAGAAAAACTATAGAAAGTACTAAAAAACTAAGTAGTGAAACTTACTTATAGCCATTATTATCCTTTTTATTTTAATTAAAATTTCTTTTATCTTTTTAATAATTTTTTTAACAGTCGCTATGACTTTTTTAATAGCGTCTTTAATGGCATAGAATGGTTTTTTGATGGCATCAATGATTTGTCTTAAAGCTGATTTCAGCTGTTCCTGAAAATATATTATTATGTATTTTGTTTGTTTTTTTAATACATATCTTACTTGTCCACAAGCTAAAGATTCACTGAGAATCCCAAGATTGTTTAAAATATTTTTTGCCGGTCCTGATATCACAAGGACAAGAGTGTAGGCAATAAGAACTTGCCGGCCTCTTTCACCAAAGAAATGAGGAAGCGTGAGTAAAACAATACATCTGCAAAATGTAAAATAGTACATTAATTAAGAATGATTCCACCAAAATTAAAAATAATTATTTTGGCAGAAAATTAGGAATACTAAGTACGACAAAATTAATGAAAAGGTTTGTTGATAAAATTTAGCTAATTATTAATAATGTAAACTTATATAAAAATATACTGAAATTGATTGGGTACCACAGAGGGCAGTAAATTTGAAACTGGTTTGTATTATTTGAGTTAAAATTATTGAGGAACAAACTAATAAACTTTTGAAAATATTCAGGATATTTTCCTGTAAATTTGGCATTTCATAATTTTAAAAAATTAAATCAAAACAGTTCAAAATGTTTGATGTCGCTAATTTATTGGACTAATACTTTTTAACAAATAAATAATTCAGTTCGTTAGATTTATGTTTTCCTAGTGATAAAAATTGTGTTAGGGAAGACTGAAAAGCCAGTTTTACTCTGTTGGTGCAATTGTTCAGCTTCAGCTAGAGATATTAAGTGGGAATGCATTTATAATGTACTATGATTAGCATAATTGCAATTAATATGCAAGGACCTAAATCAATGATAATTCATTTTCATATTATATTTAAAGGCTTCACACATATCTGGTTGTAAAGAAATATTTATCTCAAAAAAATATTATTAAATGTAATATAGGTCCAGAGTTGGGTATTTCCATTATTTTCTAATTAATGCTTTATTTTTCTTTCAGATCTTCTTTGAAGTATTATTTTCTGGGTGTCTCTTTACTTTTGTATTGCATTGTACCCTACAATCTACTCTCTATATTAATCTTTTTTGCAGATTCTTTTTAAATATCCCAAACACTAGTTATTTAGTTCTCTGCATTGCTGTTTCTTCTTCATTAACTATCCTATCTCTACATAATATCCGTATATTTTTGTTTCCCATTTTCTCACTTTATATATGTTTTGAAAAATTTGTTTTTTTTATTGTATTCGCAATTTTGTTTACCGTCGTTCGTTTCATCTTTTTCTTCTTCATATTTTTTGCAAGTGGCTTCCTGAAATAAAGCAATTTATCCTCAACTATTTCTTTTCGTATGATGCTACTGTCTATATTTTCCTGATTACAAATTATGCTTGTTTTACTGTTGTTCCCTGTTTCATATGCTTTTCCTTTATGTTTATATAAAACACTCCTGTTGATATTTTTTTGTTCAACACGTTACGAAACTCTTCTATTTTGTACAAATTTGGTTTTTCGTTGCTCGTTCTTTGTCCGCTATATTTTGAGTTATCCATTTTGTAAAAATATATATAAATACGGTAAATTTTGAGAAATTTTTAAATCATTACACGGTAACGTGGGCACAGAAATTATTACCCTTCCTAAAAAGAATTTGCTGTAAAAAAGTTCAAACTTACCTTATTTTAGTGCTAAAAGCAAGTCCGTTAACTAAGATACATCCAAAAATTGAAAAAACAATCGTGGCGGTTGAAATCTTAAGATGAAATTGAAATACGAAAATCATAAAAAATATATAAGTCAAAACTAATCCTGCAATAAAACCTAAGAAACTTTTTAAAATATAATTTTCTAGACTTCCGTCATGTTTCAGATTGAAGCAAAATCGTCTGCAACAACAACAATAGCCAATTCTTTGTTTAAGTCTTTTGAACTTGGCTCGGATTTTTACTCCAATCCATTTAAATTTAAATTTTCTTTTTCCGCTAGCTCTATAATCAATAGAGGCTTGCTTTTCTTTGATCAGTTCATTTTTGTATCTTTTGAGATTTTGAGCTCTGGCTAATAAACGAACAAAAGCCATTTTTATGAACCGAGTAAAGCTTGAAAATAACTTAAGTCATTTTGAATTGACACATGGCAGTGATATGAAAAAGTGCAATTCATCCGTTTGGTTTAGGACTTTATGGTTAGCTTATTAAGTCAGTGAACTTTATTGTAGAAACATGCCAAGGCATAAGATTTTCATTGTGCACTTTATCTGATTGTCACACTATATAATTATGTTTTCCTATTCCTACATACAAGTTCCAACATTTTTAGCAATAAAGTAAAATATTGTTTTCCTAAATTATTGGAAGCATAAGATAATAAAAATTACTATTTTCGTTCCAATTTATTTAATTATATAATAAAATTGGATTATTTCAACATTTAAATTCGAACTTATATTGTTATTACAGTCATCTTCTTAAATCATTAAGGTTTAAAATATCTTAACTTTAAACTCATTTTATTTAGTTTAATGAAGTCATTATTCATAACTCAATTTAAAATTTACAATATATTAGGAATTATTTGGGAAATACATTGTTATTTTCTCCATTTCCTGAAATACTAGAATAATTTTTCCAATGACAAAAAGTGGTGGGAAGCCCTATATAAGGCTAGGAGGTATTGCCTTTCTTTCATTTGGCTTCAGCTTATTTGTTTGTTTTAGCGCCACCGAGTTCTGTTGATTTCATTCGATAACGGTAAGTTGATTAATTCAAATAAATAAGGGTTAAAACAAAAAAAAATACTAAAAATTATATTCGGCACTGTTTTCTTTATATGTACGTTATAAACCTTTTATTAAAAGATATAGTTTTTTTTTTAAATAAATTGTTAAATTTTCCAGAAATTGTCATTATTATTTATAGGCAAAACAAAAGATTTTTATTCAGTTGGTTTTTTGTATGTGGGAAGTGAACTAAAAATTTGGAATAACTAGAATCAATGTTAATAGAAGTGTTAGTGAAAATAAAAAAAAATCGTTTTCTGCCTGAATTTTACTCTTTTACAGGACTGCTTCAGGGAATAATCTAAAAATGTTTTCATATTAATTTTTACCCCATTTTATTTATATAGAGACGAATCAATGAAAAATAAGTATACAATTTTCAATTATACAAATATTTTTTTACAATCATAAGCAGTTTATGTTTTTCAAAAAAATAAAGCTATCACAGAATTTTTTTTTATTTATAGCTAGCTTTTTGACAAAGTGGTCTTTTGTATTGAAAATATTTTAAAATTTAGTGGTTCGAAATAATTTTTTGGTGCCGTAGAATCACCTATTTTAACTTTTGGCGGATCGATGGATTTGATGAAAAATGCTAACATGAAAACCGCAGTTTTGAATTTTGGCAGTTTTTTTGCAAAATAATTTCCGCCAGTTTCTTCTTACCAAATAATTTTCCTCAACTTCATCCTATAAAATAATATTTGAGGTCCGCTATACTGAGTTGTGGAAACTTAGTTTGGAGAGATGTTCCAAAACTTTCCATTTTTGTTTAACTTGCATTAAATTCTTACTCTGGCTCTGTTTTTGAACAAAATAAGATGTCATAGAAGGGTGGGAATTTTTTAATACCGATAGAATTGCTATGGCGTTAACGGTAGAAATGAAAGATTTGGTTTTTATATTAAGAAAAAAGGCGTACAGAAATTTAAAATATTTCAATCTCCCTCGGAGATATCTGAAAAAATCAACAGTCCTGATTCTGTTTTTATTTTAACAATTCGAGATAGCTAGATAAAAAAATATAAAATAAGTCTTTTTGTTCTTTTTTTATAATTTTCATAGTACAGTAAAATGTAAAAAAATTCCATTTTTTTTGTTTCCTAAATAAGTATGCATCTTTTGGCCTATTTAACGGACTTTTTAATTTCTACCGTCTAAGAGACAGAAATGCTGTCCAAATTAATATGTATCAACCCTGTATGCAAAAATATCTTAATTTAATGAGCAATATTCGATTGAATTTCAACATATCAACGATTTCACTCAAATTAAATTTGTGTCGTTGTTTGGTCCTCTCAAATTCTTATAATGTTTATTGATCCTATTTGAAATTATAGCATAAGTGTCTTTTTATATAAATTGAATAAAAAAGGCAAATTTTAATAAAAAGATATATAACAAAAAATTCTATTATAATAAAATGATGAATTAGTATTTAATTAGTAATGTATTACGTTATTTTCGTTAGTTTTAATGCCGAGAGGACAATTTTTATGAAAATCATTAGTATCATTTATTTAATGATTATTTTATTCATAGTTCTCACCATGGATGGAGAGGAATTCAGAGAGGAAGGTAAGAACCAAATTTTCAAATCTGTTTTTTTCAAGCATATTTAACATAGTTCCAACGTAAAATAAATGGCAATGTTAGGACAGGTCCAAATATCATCCCCACCTCTGGGTAGCTGCCCCCTTAAAAATATTAATGACAATAGAGGTCGAGGGTTAGCTTATTTGGATGGGTTTTTAATTCTCTATTTAACAGTATAATTGTTTTTTAGTTTACAGAAATTATTCTGAATATTATATTTTGTTAGATTAAAGTATTACCTCCTTAACTCCTGTACGCCAAAATATTTGAGGAAATGCTTATATAGATCGAGTTTTTTTTCTAAATATATTTAGATTATAAAAATAATATTCCAAATGTCACCCCAGTTCAGGGTAGCTGTCATCTTAAAAATTTTAAACGGCGATAGGGGTCAAGTTTAGACCATTTGAAAGGGTTAAAAAGCGAAATAAATCCCTTTCAAATGAGCTATCAGTCGACCCCTAGTACTGTTTAAATTTTTAAGAGAGCAGCTAGTTCTGTGCTATGGTTGATATTTATATAACCCTATGTTTTATTAGAAATTAAAATCGTTTTGTCCAAGCATTTCGTCAAATAAAGGGCGTTTCAAATAAAAGTAATCGATTTGAAAAGCAAATACACAACTTATTAATTGCTCTAAAGATATGAGGTGTTCACTAATGGATTTCGTTTACCCAAATTTTTTTTTTAAAGTTTGTTCACATTTTTTCAAATCAATATAGGGTGTTTTACTAATGTTGGCCAAATTAAATATGTATTATTTTAAATGAAACACCGTGTATATTTTAATAAAATTCACCTTCGTTTCAAAAATGTATAGTTTGATATATTCTGTTTTCTTAACAACAAAGATATTCGACTGGTCAAGTAACACTGCAGTTTTCTTATGTAAAGACTGACATTAATTAAAATTAATAAATCTGACAAATAATTTATTGAGTAACAAAACAACAAAAATTTAATACAAATAACAAAGCAATTATTAATAACGAAGGATGTAAAAGTTACAATAAATGCGTAATTTTAAATTTTCAAACGATTTTTCTAACATGTCTGGCGGAATATTTTCGATAATATTTTTAATATAATTTTTTAGTTCTTTTAAGTTTTTAGGTCTAGGATTGTGATACTTGTCCTTCACATATTGCCAGAAAAAAACATTTGGGACAGTTAACTCAGGGGATCGTGGTGGCCATTTAATCCATCCAGCTTGATTTATCCACACTTTTGATTCTTCTTCTTTAGGTGCCCTATCCATTTAATGCAAATTGGCGACAATTCTGGCATACTCATCACGATCTTGCGCTGCTCTAAAGAGTGCTTGGGTGTCGGAGTTTGCCCACTTTCTGATATTTTTATGCCACGAATATTTCCTTCTTCCGTTTCCCTTCCATTGTAAGCTTTAGGAATTGGTACTTGGAATTTCTGAATATGCGACCTGGTTAAGCAGTTTTTCCTCTTTTTATTATATCCACATATCAAAAGCTCCAAGTCGATTCTTGATATTATCTTTTATTGTCCATGTGTCTACGCCATATATCATCACCGAATAAAGCATTTAACAAAACGATATCTGAACGTTAAGGTAACGTTAACGTTAAGTTAAGACATTTATTGCTTAACATAGGTCTCATATTCATAAATGCTGTTCTGGCTTGTTTGATTCTAGTACGAATCTCAATGTCTGGGTCTAGATCTTCAGTTATCCAGGTACCGAAGTATTTGAACTTGGAGACTTGTTGGATATTCCGTCTTTTCGTTGGTCTCTGTATTTTTGGAACAGGACCTCTAGGCTAAAGAGTGCTTCACGAGTACCAAAACTTTGTCTGGATCCGAACTGTGTGGAGCTATTATCTCTTTCACATTTGTTATAAATTCTTGTGTGAATTATCTTTAAAAAGAGTTTGAGAACTTGACTCAATATGTTGACCATATGAAACTGGTTACAACGATTATTGTTTGGTTTTTTCGGGATCGGTATGAAGATTGATTGGAGCCAATCTTGAGGTATTTGCTTCGAGTTATATATATTGTTAAATAGCTCTACTAAGACGTCTATATTTTCGTCATTAAGCATTTTCATTACCTTTATGTGTATCTCGTCTGGGCCAGCTGCCTTTCCCCATTTACTTTAATTAATTGCTTTTAAGACTTCTGATTTCAATATTTTGGGAGAAGATTCGCCTCTATATTCCTTTTTGAAAGCTCTCCCATTATTATCTGATAAAAAAATATTTAATGATTCTGGTGCTATCAATGATTAATGAGGTCCATCTAGTTGAAAGTAAATGTTGTCTCTAATTCTATCTTGAACTAATTGGGGATAAAAAACTGTTTTTTCATAGATTTTACTCTAGGACAACATATACCACATATTAACTTTTGGACAATCTCTTCCAAATTCATTAAAAGTTTAAAAGACATGGCGTTTTTCAGAGCTCCATATACTGTAAACGTGATTGTTACACCATTCCGTTAATGTGAATCGTTGCTTCATCAGTCATAATTAAGAACGCATTGGGTTCATTTCTAAATAAATCTAGTAAAGTCTAGCACATCATTAATTGTTTTTCATAAACTGACTTGTAGAATTTTTGGTATTTTCGAATTTAATATTGTATATCAAAATGATATATTTTTTGTCTTCACTCTCTATTTTCATTGCACTATATATGTAAATCCGTTCTTCAATAAAACACCGTCAAAGAATGGCTAAATTGGCATAGCGAATTTAAAATTTTATAGCAATGTAGGAATCCGACAAAGCCAATTGTGTTTATGACCTAATAAAATCTTTGTATATATAGGTTATTGAAAGATACATACTGGTTAAAGTGACATTTATATTCTGTGTTCTATTTTTAACCAGCTTTCGTTTATTTGTTTTATGGGTAGTCAATAGAAGCCTTAAGATTCTTTAAGAATTTGGATATTAAATTACATTTTGTTAATAAGAAAATCCGTGTGTATATTTCATAAAACCCACATAGGTGTGGATCGTGAATCAGGAATTATACAATAAAAAAATCAGGTCAAAGATTTATGTTATTTTAGTAATATCAGGAATATTTAAGTGACGAATAAGTCTTTTTTGTTATTAATTTTATAAACATTTTAATATTCTATTAATTACTTTTATATATCATGTGAAAGAGGACCTCCTCGGTTTCTATACGGAGTGTTCCAGATTTTTTTTTGCATACCGAATATCTAGGTACTTTAGACTCATTGTAACATTGACAAATAATAGTAAACTTGTCGAACAATTTTTATAGCAATTAAAATATTAAAAAAACATTTATTTTATTTAGCTATTGCTATTTTTTGTATTTTAATAGTAAAAAGAGTTGAAACATGAACTATATCATATCAAAGTATTACTAAACTTAATATGATTAAAGAGGGTGGCATTTGAACAAAAATAATTAAACAGCTTAGTTAGGGGATGAAATAATATAGTATACTTTTCAAGGATTCAGGGCATACATTATTCAGACTTTTTTAAAGAATTTTATGTCAACAAACAATTTCCACATCCACTGGGCCAGCCTTGGCCATCTAATATACTTCACATATTTAAATTAATAGATACAGCTCGCCTTGTATTTGATACATATTTAAAAAAAAAAGAGGATGTAGCCAATTTTATTTAATATGATGGAATTAAGGTTTAAATGCATATTTCTTTCTAGGAAAAGTTTTAATTGACTATATCGTAAACTATCTAGAAAATATAAGAGAAAGACGAGTATTTCCAGATAAAAAACCTGGATTCATACGTGAGCAAATTCCTGATTGTGCCCCGGTTGACGGTGAAAAATGGTCAGCTATTTTTAAAGACGTTGAGAAAATTATCATGCCGGGGGTTACACATTGGCAGAGCCCCCATATGCACGCCTACTTTCCAGCTTTAAACAGTTATCCTTCGATGCTGGGAGAAATGATAACTAACGCTATTAACTGTATAGGTTTCACTTGGGTAAGACACAATGAAATAACAATAAAGTAATGTGATTAGTATATATTTCCCATACAGTTTTATCCAATATTTAATTAATTAAATGCTAATAGTTGAATTAAAAAATTAATGAAACAAACCAAAGTTTTTAATTTATCATTTGGCAGCTAGAAATTTTAACCTTAAACCTTAAAATATTTCTCAAAATACATTTTTTGCGTATTTAGAAATTAATTTGTTAGGTAAAGAGCATTAAAATGATAAATTACAGGCTTCGAGCCCAGCTTGCACAGAACTTGAAATGGTGGTAATGAATTGGTTAGCAAAGATGATTGGACTTCCAGATGATTATCTGCATAAAAAAGGTGGAACAGGAGGAGGAGTTATACAGGTAATAATAATAATCAATAATAGTAATAATAATAAAAAAGCTCATAATAATATAACCATAAGGTAAGTTCAAGAACAAGAAAGTCTTTAATGTTTCCATTTCTTTTGAGTTATTCGGTAGATTCATAGCGAGTGTATCATAATGAATTGAATTCACGTGAAATAATTTCAAGAAAAGCCCTCTTTAGGTTTTTAATTTTGCTCGCAGGAAATTGGAGTAAGTTCATCTGACAAATTTCTGATTTTGAATTTAAACTATATTAATAAAGAAGTAGCAATAAACAAGAGGCTTGGAAAAGTGGTAAGAAATAGAAGTGAAAGTGCGAAATGATAGTTTTTTTAAGAAGGGCCTGTCACTGGCTTAAAATCCGTCAAGTTTAGATTTTTTGGTATTACTGTTAATATGTGTGTACTTTTCTACAGAGTTTTTTTCATGTTTTCAACAGAGATCTTCCAATCCCAAACTAAGAAATAAGTGAAAACAAGTTATTCGGTATTTCTAAAAAATCCTAGATTTGTATTATTTTTTTATTCCCGTATTTGATAAATAATCTAATAATTAATGACGTGTTTTTTGAGATATTTTGTCATTTTTGTCTGGGAAGGCCACGAACCTACAACTACGCAAATTTTTTGGTACTTAAACAATTCGGTAAAACTGTTTACGTGTTTTACTCTTCACTCCAAATCTTCATTTTTTAATTTCGCTGTACTCCAGCCAATCTTTTAAAATTTTTATACATGATTATGGACTTACAAGTTATGCAGAGCTCTTTATCATGAATATGTGTTTTTGTGAAATGTAAGAGAAACTTTTTCACTATTTGTATAGAACTTTTTGGGACACGCTATATATCTACATTAAAATAACCAGTACACATGTGTTTGTATTTTTAGACTACTGCAAGCGAGAGTACTTTAATAAGTCTTCTAGCGGGCCGATATGTTGCATTAAAATTCTACATGGATCTATATCCAGATGCAAGTAAACACGAAATCCATGGAAAATTGGTAGCTTATTGTTCAGACCAAGCACATTCTAGCATAGAGAAAGCTGCCCTTATTGGACTTGTCACATTGAGATATATAGAGTCCGATGAAAATTATGCTATGAGAGGAAAAGATCTTCAGCAAGCTATAAAGGAAGATAGAGAAAATGGATTAATTCCGTTTTGGGTAAGCCATGAATATTTTCAGTATATTAGAAAATGAATTATTAATGTTCTAAAAATAGCTGTTGTTAATATTTCTTTCTTTTATAATATGATGAAAAATATGTTATTTTAAAGTAGAAAACTGTAATTTCATACCCCTGCGAGTTTGTCAACTAATAAAACAAAAGTAAGGAATGATAAAAGAAGATTAAAATTAATTGCGCCCTATGGGATTTTCTAAGCTTGCTCACCATTGCGTATCATTTCAAGAAGATTGTACCAATTAGTTATTTGTGGAAAATATCGTAGTTGATACATGGCTATAATCCTTTTTCGAGGTCTGACTTATTCCTGACAAGTCCTTTTATCGAGATATTTCTTTCACTAATAAGGAAACTCATTGCTGATTTAAAAGGAGCAATTGGAATTTTCGAGCGTGGGCACATTTTATTTTAGAGGAAAACAAATCGAGGAATATTTTTTAAGCCTAGTTACATTTACAATTTTTAATTAGCTTTTAATATTAACAATTATTTCATTCTTTCACATCTTACTAGTTTGATTATTTCATAAGGTTTAAATACAAAATATAAAATGTTCAAAGAAAATAAACGTTTTCTTGTATGAAATGAGCACTAGTACATTCATCGCAGTCACATTTGAGGGTAGGGATAGCAGTTGCATACCT
This sequence comes from Hermaeophaga mercurialis, assembly GCA_951812935.1. Lineage (NCBI taxonomy): Eukaryota > Metazoa > Arthropoda > Insecta > Coleoptera > Chrysomelidae > Hermaeophaga > Hermaeophaga mercurialis. Next base: position 20,604,669 of record OX638360.1, read on the forward strand.
TAAGCTTTCTTTAATTGTTTAGGTGGTAATTGCCTTCCTTCTTGAATTTTATGTATCTTAATACTTAGGCATTTTAAAGCTTCACAGGATGCAAATATCATTAATTGCTAACGCATAAACGTACGAATATTTTTTCTGGAGTGATTGTTAATTTGGTTAAAAATTTTTCCATTTATTAATGGTATACCTAACTCTTTTACGTTAGTTTTTATTGTATTTCTACCAAATTTTTTAGGTATGCGCTACTTTAGGAACCACTGGATCTTGTGCTTTTGATTACCTAGACGAGATCACTCAAATAACACAAAGAGAAAGGCTCTGGTGCCACGTGGATGCAGCTTACGCAGGATCTGCCTTCATTTGTCCGGAACACAGAATATGGTTGAAAGGAATTGAAAATGCCAACTCCATTGCTTTCAATCCATCCAAATGGCTAATGGTGCATTTCGATTGTACTGCTATGTGGTAAGTAAAACATTAATTTAGACTGATTAAACTTGTTTTAAATTAAAGTCTGCACTAAGAAAAATGGGAAAACTGCTTTTATAGAGAAATCTTTATTTTAATAACTTTGAGTGAGGAGTAATTAATTTGACCATATGGAACAGGGAAAATCGGACAAATAAACCACAATGCCCAACTCTATAACGCACGCTGGTAAAAGCAGGTAGTCAGATTCAGATATCCAGCTCGGAGATCCTGACTCAGTGGATGTGGCCATAGAGCAAGCAAATAAAGGCAGGTTATCAGCGCAATTCACATCAAAAGACGTACCGATAGGCAAACAATCTGAAACCAGAATGAACAAATCTCTTATGCTCAAAGATGGTGGTATAAAGAGTACTAGTAGATGGTATTAGATTCACTTGTAGTTGAGACTCACACATCAAAAGAAGAGAAAACCATCATCTAAGATAGAAGTAGTTATACAACAGGTTTACAGCTATAAATATGGGGAAATCAATGAGTAAGAGAGAGTGAGAGAGAGAGAAAGATAATTATACACGTTTAATTAGCGCAACATAGGCTTATATTTTCCCGGAAATAGCAATCTATAATTAAACTAAAAAAAAAAAAAATTAAATTTAAAGATTGTAACATATTTATTTAAAAAAAATTTACAAATCGTTGATTTGGAAAGATCAAGATCAACCAAAAATGGAAAATAAAACTTTAATTCACCACAAGTACGACTTTAAAAAACAATTTGACGAAAAAAGCAAAAAAGATCAGATTTGATTTTCATCTTGTTATTTTCTCATTTTCTATTTTTTACCATTTATTTTACAATATGTACACATTAATTTCTGTATAATTGTTTTAGGGTGAAAAGTAGTGGAGCACTTCATGGAGCATTTAATGTTAACCCACTATATTTAACACATGAATATTCAGGTATTGTTAAAAAGAATATTTTAAAACTAGCTTAGATATCATTAATCCGTGTAATATAATAATAATAAACTATATTTTTAATTACTCTGATTAAAATAAATATTATTATTTTTTAATTTATTGTAGGTCTAGCCATAGATTATATGGTAAGTTATCTAAAATTGACGGCGCCTAAAATATTTAATTTAATTTAACTTATTCTTGCGAATTCGTTGAGCATACTTTAATTTTCTAAAATGTTGATTGTAACAGCTGTTTTTAACAATTTAGGTTTTCTAGATCCTGTATTTAATTCTTAAAATAATACATAAAATCACCTTAATTATTTTTCTTGTATCCAAAGTTAAATTATGATAATGTAGAATTTGTTAATCAGAAAATATTGGTTTGCTTGCTTTGTTAGTAACATCTCTAATAAACATTTTATTTATTTTTAATTCTAGCATTGGCAAATACCACTTAGTAAAAGATTTAGAGCTTTAAAATTATGGTTCGTAATAAGAAATTATGGAATTACTGGACTACAAGAACATATTAGGAAGGTAACTAATTGAACAATCTCTATTTATAATTAAATCTTAATTCGTAACTGGAATATTTATTTAATCAATCTTAGTTATATCGAGGAAACGAATAACTAGCAGACGTTAGTAAATATTTAAGTGGTTAAAAAAATGAAGGAACGTTTTTTAAGGGCGTGAGGTTAGCCGAAAAATTTGAATACCTTATGAGAGGTGATAGTCGCTTCGAAATTCCATGCACTAGGCATTTGGGCTTAGTAGTCTTTCGATTAGAAGGAGACAATATTATAACAGAAACATTATGGAAAAGAATGAATTCCAGAGGAAAAATTCACTGTGTACCAGCAAGTCTCAAAGGAAAGTATGTTATAAGGTCTGTATTTTAGTTTATGCATTTTTTTAAATCAGCAGCATTTTCTAAAGTCATTGTTATAGGTTCACAGTAACATCACCAAGAACTACAGTAGAGGATATAGTAGCAGATTGGAAAGAAATTGTGACAGTGACAGATGAATTATTGCAGGAGAAAGTTGTCAACGCAGCAAGAGCTAAAGTTCCTCTTGCAGGTAATTCCACTATTATACCCTAAGTTTGTTTATTAAATATGTTGAAAACATTCCTTTTGATTGCTTTTTGCAGAAACTAAAGATAAGAATGACAATTTCGGAACAAGTTTGTTATTGTCCAACATTCCTACTTCTCCTAAAATTGTGAACGGTTCCTTTGCTGCTATCTACGATCAAGGCGATGTTTTGGATGAATTTTTAAAAACCATCAAACTCAGAAAAGATGCTAAAGATAGCCCAGGTGCGTTACACTCATTACTAAATAAAGGATTTTGTAAATAGACATAGCAAATTTCTGTTGTTATTTTTAAGATTGGTTTGTTTGGATTTTAGCGATGAGAAGAAGAATTAAAGGTATTTTAATGTCAGGGAAGCAATTTTCTTTGGATTCCAGACTAGATCTTTTTCATGGAATTGAACAAACCAGTGTATCAGATACTGCTGAGAAATTACCAATGCTTGAGGATTCCAATGAGACCGAGGATACCAGTTGTGCTGGTAATGATAATTATGTTATTAAACGGAAGAAACAAGAAACTGCATGTTAACTAATCTTCGTATTTACTATCTTAGCCATATTTAAAGAATTTAATTCATTATTATTTTTCAGAAAGCGATTTTGAATGTCTCCTGTCACCATCAAGTGAACCTTCGGAATTGCCGTATCGGAGTCAAAGTAGATCAAAGTCTGTTGACCATCATGTCGTCAATTTCATTGAAATGAAACAAATCTGCAACAAATGTGGTCATGTGGTTAATGGGTATACAGCGAAAGATCAGCAGTAGATTTTTAATTGCCAAACTAATCTCGATGATTGTTATTGTAGTTGTGGAAATGAGTAATATAATATATAAACGCAATATTAAACTACAATGCGTTTTATTTAATGTACATAATTCGAAATAGATTTGTTTATCTACGATTGCCTGGATAAAAATCTATTCTCAAGTTCATTTGAGTTATTTAATGAACGCTATTATCTAACTCAGTTGTTTAATAAAATTAAAATCGAAATTTAATTATTTATTGCTAAAGTTTAAAAGTAATCATCTACAAATATTGATAGCAACATTTTTCTAAATTACTATTTTTCCAGCATTCACGTCTTTTTACTGTTAATAGATCCGCTCCTGAGTTTACAGGTAGTAAAGTTGAAGATCTTCCGAAGCAGTGGCCGGTATTGTCTTTTACATTTGGTAATCTCAAAAAAAAAGCAATTATTAGTGTTAATATTAACTGGCAATTGTATGGATTTGCTATTCCTGCAACTAAGGAAAAAATTTTGTGGTCGGTATTAGAAGGGCGCAGTTCTATGTATTTTCGTACTATTTTTATTAAATTAATTCGATCAAGGCATAAGTTATAACAAATTAACAGGACGCTATAGTTTTTGCCTTTGGTATTATAACGAAGAACACATCTTTCACGTTTTCCAGGTGCATGTTAGTAGGTTCATTCTTCCTGCTTCCTGCAAGCTCCGCAAAATCCAAAAATCAAAACTGTAAATTCTTCTTTAATGTAAATTAATAATTTTTGTTATTACTCTACGTACAAACCTTTATTAGGAACCACTCTTCTTTGTCAGCTTCTTTTAAAAACTGAGTTACATCCTGCTTCGTTAAAATGTTTGACTTCTTGGGTTTATACCCTACCGATTGATGCTTGAAAAATAAAATCAATTGAATATATTTGCCAGTATTCACATTTACCTTTGTGGATATCATCACGCGAATTATTCAATCATATGCCTAACGATTGGAAGATTTATAACTTTTAGAAACACTTTCGAAATACCCTAGAAACAATTTCTCATTCATTTCTTTTTTGACTTTCTTTCCCTCAAATCATTGGCTAAAACGTCCGTTAGATTGTTCGTATTTTATTCGTAATTATTGTAAAATTAGTAACGAAACTGCTTTCGTTGCACAATCTTCAATATCTGATGCAACATTTTAAGATTCAGACTGACTCATATTAAGGTGTTTTCTAGAAACTAAAAGAAATGAAAAATATTTGACATGGTTTCCATGTAACTGCTATTACAGAATCGCTGCTTTAAGTTTAAATAAAATATAAGGGCTATTATCATATTTTTGCTGTTACCGACTTGGGATAACGCCCTCGTCTTGCAAGCACCGCATTCGTATGCTACTAATACTCTAATCTCACTAATAATATAAATAACTACTACATTCATCTTGGATTTGTGAATGATTATTAATTCTTTCTAATAAAATTCACTTAATAGCATATTTTAATAAATGGAATATACACATAACAGTGAAATATTTATCTAATTCTACTATAAAAACAGATGAATTTAAATGTTGCTAATTATATTAGATCAAATTTTATTTTACTTTATTTTATTGAAACTAAATTAGTTCAATAGGCCCCTTCGTAGCCTAGCCAAGCCTCACTCTGTCCAATGTTGATGCTCGTTTAGGGGTACATAGAGAGAAGAAAAATTTTTTATATTGATTTTGAATAATCCAATTGACCTTCTAAGGAGCACACGACTCAGATGAAAAGATAAAATTAAATATATCTTATACTTAAACCAAATTATTGATAATGAATTTTAATTTAAATGTTGATATAAACAAGACACTTGAACCGATTAAATTACCTACAGAATTTTTTATAATTATATTAAAAAAATGATTTTAATAATATATGCTTTAATTTTTTTACTTTCAATATCGGTAGTAAGTACACATTTCATTGCTCAACAAAAAATTATTTAATAACGGTTTTTTTTAGAATGCTCAAAAAGTCACGACCCTCAATAGTATTGTTCAAGGAAGAATAGAGTATTCTAAAAGGGGAATTTCCTTTTATGCTTTTCAGCAAATTCCATATGGAAAGGCTGGAAGATTTGAGGTATTAATAATTTCCAAAAACGACTGTGGTAGATTTATGCGATTGTGTTCTTGTTTTATTTTTTTTTTAGTCACCCAAACCTGCGGATCCATGGGAAGGTGTTCTAAATGCTACTTTTAATAGTAAAGTTTGCTACTCACAAGGTACTGTAAATGACCCAACATTAGTTGAAACTGAAGATTGTTTAGTCTTAAACGTGTACACTCCTAGGGTAAGAAATTGTTTACTTTTGAAATATAAAAATAAATAAATCCTTGGGCTGATGGTAATTTTCTTCCAGGACAGTGATTTCTGTATAAGTTTTAGTAACACAACACTAGCAATATATCAGATTCTGTCTTTGACTTCCCTCATTTTCCTTTTCTCCTCATTTTGGTGCTATTTAAAATTGGGTTAAAATAATCTTTTTTTCAAAAATAAACCCATCAAATAATGTTTGCTGGTATTATTTTAGTAACCGTCTGAAAATGCATCACTTCCAGTATTATATTTTATGCACGGCGGTGGCTTTGTAGTGAGATCTGGAATTTTTGACGCATTTGGTCCTCATTATTTTATGGAACATGATGTCATATTGGTATCAATAAATTATCGCGTTGGAGTGTGGGGTAAATAAAATTTTTGTTTAGACAAAAAATTTTGCAAAAATATTTGTACTACTTGTCAATTTTAGGTTTTCTATCTACAGAAGATAAAGTAATACCAGGAAATTACGGACTCAAAGATCAACAGCTTGGCTTAAAGTGGGTTCAAGAAAATATAAAATATTTCGGAGGAGATCCAACTAAAGTTACTATTTTTGGAGAAAGCGCCGGTGCTGCTTCAGTATCGTATCAATTATTGAGTAAAAAATCTGCAGGTATTAAATACTTCAAGGGAACCATTAAAAGCATTTCCATTCTAGTTTCTACATCTTTATTTTTATATTTTAGGCTTATTCAGAGCGGGAATAGCTCTAAGTGGTTCCGCTCTTTGTCCATAGGGTTACCAAAGAAATGCACGGAAATATGCATATCAAGTAGCTTCTTTCTTAAATTCAAGCTACAATGAAAATTCTACCACAGAAGAATTACGTAAATTATTCTTGAATGTTACTGCTGATGAACTTAGAAGAGCAAGCTGGAGAATTCCTAAGGTAATTATAATAGGATAAGGATATTCGTGACAAAATCTATATTCATCGTGCTTATTTTCAGATATCTGATGAGCTAATGGAAGGGTATATCTTTTCTCCTGTAATTGAACCAGATAATGATGAAGCTTTCTTGAATGAAAGTATGTACAACGCTATAGAAAATGGACATGCACTAAGACATCCTCTTCTCATTGGTGTTGTTTCGGAGGAATGTATCTGGGGAGCACATGGTAAAATATAAATATCTTTTATGATCACTTTATTGTTTTCTAACAGTAGATAAAGCTTCAAATCTTTCTAAGAGAGTAACTTCAGAATCAGAAACATTAGTGTCCAAGTTTCCCATCTAGATTCGGAATTTTTGTTCACATTGCAAAACTGAGAAACTAAAATTTTTCTAGATTTGGTTGCCTTTAAAGAACAAATTAAAGGTTATGATGATAATGTAACGATGTTTGTTAATGATAATATGCATTTAACTGATAAAGCTGAAAGACAAGAAGCTGGACGAGCCATACGAGCTGTGTACACAATCGCTTTAATGCAAGACAATCTTGCAAGGGGTGTTAAGATAATAACAATGTCTTCTAAAATAATTTCATAATATAGAATGTAGAAAATAAATTTCTAGTCATTATTTTTTTTAGTTTTTCACTGATAACAATTTTGCTCGCGGTGTATTGCAACATGCAAAATTGCAATCTAAGTACAGTGATGTATTCTTGTATCAATTTTCTTACTATGGTACAAAACCTGGTTGGCGTCCAAATGTACCAGGTAAAAAAAAAAATGAATTTTGTTTTATTGAAATAAGTGCAAGAGCTTCTGCATGTTTTTAGGTACTGGTAGAGTTAATCATATAGACGATTCTTACTCTCTATGGGTCACCAAAAACGAGTCAAATTTGAATGATTTTCCTCAGAGTGATATTATAGCTAGTGAGAGATATTTGACTTTGTTAACCAATTTCGCAAAAACTTTGTAAGTATGCCAAATTGATTTTTCTTTGTATTTATGTTTATACACTCATGGACAAAATTATTGAATACATGACAATTTCTTTTAGTAAAAATAAATTCTGATGAATCAAGTGTCAAACTAGAAAACAACAGTTTATTTTGTAAATTTTAATTGTTTTTAGCTTTAAACTTGAATATCATTAAAGTGACAAATACTTTGCTTTTGAATAAAATAAGAGTGTAGTAAGTAACGAGTACATTCTTACATTCTTCTCGATCTTTAATTAGAGTTTAGATTCTTCTACGCATATTAAAAAGTAGAGTTTGAAAGAATCCTTGAGGAATTTTTAGTTGTTGCAATTCGAAGCTTGTTTTTGTATTTGAAACTGAATTTCTTAGACGTATGATACGTGTTGGATGAGCCCATATATGTGTTTAATCGGATTTAAGTTTGGGTTATACGGTGCTTAACTCATTGTTCGAATTTAAAGGTTATGGAGGAAATTAGGTACTGTGCCAGCCGCGAACTAATATCTCTCCAAAATGTTATATCGCCACCTCAAAAACCGTTGTCTATAAGAGTGCATTTGGGTAGCGTTCCCCAATTCATCTGTAGACGTGGTTTTGTCCATTGGGCTTCCATAATTGAATTCTGGTCTCATCTGTAAAGATAATTTTTTTTCCATTGCTCGATATTTTATTGAACTATTATACCAATTTTCTGATTTTAGGAATGACAGAGAAATCTGACTGTCTGCTTGTCTTTAAACCTGCTTTTTTCAATTTTAGTATATCTCTTTTCGTGCTAACACTAACTTGCCATACACTTAGCAGTTCATTTCTAAGATGCGTAGATATTAATATACTATGTCACCTGCAGTTTAGAACCAAAAATGGTATTCATTTGGCATTGAAAATCTTTTACGCCCTTGGCCGGCTATATCTATCAGTCTCTTGAAATTTTTGAGAAAGTTGGAACGTTATTTTTTATTAAAACTATAACAGTGTATTTTTTTTAAGAAAAAATAAAAAATATATTTTTATAACGATTTCAATGATCATTCCCATAAATAAAATATTTTCTGTATTTTACATAAAACAATTGAGACTTTTACAATAAACGAATTAGAATAAGTAGTGCGTAATAATTTATCGGTATGAAGTGATCTTACCGATTTTGCGGATGCACTCTACGAACTAGTTGACGGGCGCACAATGGCGGTAGTGAACAAGAGGATAAACATTTTGATTTTAGCTTATTATTTGTAAAACGATATATAAAAAATTAATTAATATTTTTTAAGCGCGACGTAGAAAAATTATTAAATTTGGTAGGGTCTCAACAAAGTAATGCTAAATAATAAAACAGGGGCCAGGACAATTCCCAAATACAGGCAGATGTGAGAAGTCACTTGAATTATTTCATATTTATAAAACGGCACTTGTAAAAATTATAATATTTAGAGGTATTTAATAAATATAATTCGGTGAAATACAAAAATATTTACTATTACAAATTGTTATTAAAATCTATTTATTAAGGAATATGGATAAGCCACTGAAGTAACATAAATTGTACTTAATCAGTAAGTTTTAAATTCATTTTACCTGTTTATATAATAAGTCTCAAGATTAATGAATACCGATTATATTCATCCATTAGATAAATAATATTAATACTAGTAAAAAATTAACGAAGAAAATTCAAAATTATTATAATTGTAAGGATAACAAAAGATAATTTTTCATAACCTTGAAAATGATAAAGAACAATAGAAAATTAGGCAAATTTTAATCTTTTTAAGATAGCATATTTTTGTGGAAATTACCCTAAATATCACGAAAAAAATAAAATTTGTTTAATATTTTTATACTACGCGATTTCACTGCCATATTCCCTCACATTATTAAATCATCTATTCACATAATAAATTCCGCATTAACCTTATGTCTAATTGGCTGGTATCGGAATTTTTGTATCACTTTTCTGAACATTTAATTTATTTATTATTTCTTACAGGAACCCGGCTTCAAATAATACAGAACTCTTGGGTATCACTGAATGGCCATCTGTAAAACCAGACAATTTCTGGTACTTAAATATTAACGACACGTTAGAGGTCCAAAAGGATCTCAAGAAAGATGTTCACCCAGGATTAGTGGCCATTTATGAGAAATATGCAATTAAACCTTATGACACTTTTTAATTAAAAACTATGGAGTAATTTAAATAAAATTTGAAAAGACCTATTTTTATTTTTTAATTTTATTCATTTTAAAAATCTTTTAGGAAAATTTTAAATTAGAAACAAATATTTTTAAAGGAAGAAGAGCTTACTAACTTACTAACTAAAATATTTACTCCACCATATATCATAAATAAAAAATAAGATAAGTATCTTTTGTTGTATATAATAAAAATAAATTGTATACTACCATACTAGGATACCTATTATTTGCAATAATTGCTAAATGATATGTATTTATATTGTAGGCCTCAATTTTTTTAAATAAACTACATATATTTTGTAAACTTAGTAATAATATGAAAATGAGATAAGTTAATTAAACTAATAAAATTCTCACCTATGATTTTATAAGTAACAATACAATAATTATGTGATTATCACTGATTCATTTACACATAGCTATATATACAAGTGAATGATTTTTAGATCAAGATATTTATTTACTGGGTCGCAACTGAAAGAGTTTTCATTATAATGGTGATAAACATTTTTTTCTGGTGGTTTGGAATATTTATGTATGTGGTAAGTATATTATTAAGTATATTTATTGGAAAATATTATTTTTGTTATGTAAATTGACAATATGAATACTATTTTGAGAAACTTCACGAAATAACTGATTGCTTTAGTTCTAAAGGTCGTAAAGCTTAAAGAATATAAATGCTTGTTTTTAGAATGCACAACAAGTAACCATTCCAAATGGTGTAATTCAAGGGAGGCAGGAATATTCTCAAAGGGGAATTTCATTTTATGCTTTTCAGCAAATTCCGTATGCGAAGAAACCAATAGGTCCTCTTAGATTCAAGGTAGATTTGCTCTTTCTAAATTCTTAGTAAATTCTAAAGTTTGTTGCACCAGAAATCTCCCTTTAACTTCTTGATACTTGACATATCTACTAACATTAAGAAATATTTATAGTAAGTAAAGTAAAAAACCGGTATTAGTACATATACAGGATGTTAAAAAAAGATCGAATATTTGAATAGGGCATAGTATGTATCAAAATAAGTCAAAAAGTCTTAATAAACATGGTTTTGCAAATTAAGGGTTTCGGAGAAACATAGAGTTATTAATTTTTGAAGTATTTTGCGTTTACATATTATTTTTATCGTGTACAAACAAACGATAGAAACTTATAAATAAAATCGTTTCCACGTCAATGGATAGGAAGGGGCGGGTCTGTATCATGGCCTACAATATCGCCTGATTTAAACCCCATTGATTTCTTTTTTGTGGGTATTTAAAACGTTTAGTGTACGCTATTCCTGTAAATAGCCTCAAAGAGCTGTAACAACAAATTTATCAAGAATGTCACTAATTCCGAGCTAATTTAACATAATTACGAAATATGATGAAACTTTTTCGACATCGGAAAAAATCTCAAAAATAAAACATTTTATTTATTAACAAAAACTAAAGGTGAATTATAATTATACTCTATGTATGGAGTCTTTTTTTATTATTTACATGAATATCAAATTTAAGTAGATACTTAAGCACCTACGCCCATGGATCTTCTTTGTTAAACGCCCTCTATTGTAACCCCCTTAATGCCAAGATACATTACCGGAATCAGCTCTTTAAAGATAATCTAACAATGTTATTACACACAGGGTATTGTATTTAAAAAAAATGTTGATGACCCTATATAATAAAAAAATTGTAAAATTGTAAATAATGTAGAAAAATAAAAATAAAAATCGTCATTTCTCAGAATTTGATTACTATAACATTTTTAGTTTAGGAAATAATGAATTTATTCCATACTTTACGGACACAGTGTATACAGGTAACTTGTATGAATAGCTTTTATTTATGACCTGGAATTCAAGTGGCTTGCATGCTTACATTGTTTAATGGAGATTTCTGTATGTGCAACAACTGATGAAAATACAAAATATTCGAAAAATAAATTATGGTTCTAATTGACTTTTAGGAGCCTCAACCTGCAGAAAAATGGGATGGCATTTTGAATGCCACTAAAAATGATAAAATATGTTTTCAGCAAAACAACATACTTGGTCTTCCTGACAAGAGTTTATTAGAAAACGAGGATTGTTTATACTTAAATGTTTACACACCTGCAGTACGTATTCGTTTATGTTATTATAAAAGTCATAAAAGTCTAAAATATCTAATACTGTCGACTTAATTACGCGTTCCTCCATAGGCAACCTTCTAAATCCTCCATAAGGCGAGTAGTGCAGGACGGTACCTCTCCTTTTAACTTAAAATTATTGTTTTTGTAAAATTGTATTTAGTAGAAATACACCGTCAGAGTTTTTTTTTAGGGGTACCGACCCACACACCGACCAGATTCGGCTATGCGAAATCGTCGTGCTCCTTTTACTGCCTTCTCTATATAGTTCTCCATCAGTCTCCTCTGCACACTTCTCAACATACTTGTATATTTCTCCATCCTCAGGACTGGGAGCCACACTGGTGCTGCGTACAGCAACACGGATTTCACCACTCCCCCCAGTATGGTCCTCTTTCCCCAGGACGGGCCGTTCACGTTCGGCATGAGGCGGGTCAGAGCAGCCCCTAAAAGCTTAGCTTTGGTGACAGCCTCTTGATATGCTCACTGAATGTAAGCATATCGTCAAGCCATACACCCAAATACTTCACAGCCTTCGTTAGGCGCATCCTTTCACCGCCTATGTCGAACTCTATTCCCCTTTTGTTCTTTTTTCCGGCTAGGATCACATATTCAGTCTTACTTGCTGCTAACTCCAACCCATTCTTCCTCATCCAACAGGTCCAGGGCAACGTCAACGGCCTCTTTCTCCCCCGGTCCGCCACCTCTCCCGCCACCTTTCACTCTGCAGGTTACTATCTTGTAACCCTTTTGCCTCTTATTACATGCAATCAGCCTCTTGTAGGACCGCCGCGCCTCCTCGTACTCCCCTTGGAGGTTTTCACACGGGATGCCTCTGCTGTGTGCCCTCGTGATCCTCCTCCGAAGTGAAGTGCAAAGTTTTCTCCTTTCGGCTACCTCGGCGGTCCACCAATACGGCATCTCGCTCCTTTTGCTCTGGAGGTTCTGTCTCTGGTCGCCCAGATCCTGAGCCTCTCTCACTATCCTTGTCAGGGTTCGGTAGCTCTCTACCTCCCCCGTTCCCATCCATTCCAAAACTGCCTTTATTGAATTCTCGTCCAGCAGCCTTCCTTTCATTTCTACTCTCATCCTTGTTCTTGTACTACTTTCTATCGCTACCTCAAACATAATATGCCTGTGCAGGCTCAGAGACTCTCCCTCGCTCACCATCCAGTTCTTAACAGTGGCGGATACCCCTTTCGAGGAGAGGGTCACATCTATAAAGGTGCGCTACCTCCCCGCACGTAAAGTGGGTAATCCGCCTCTGTTTTCCACATTCATCCCCGTCTATGCTATTCATTCCTCCCAATATCTTCCCTTCATGTCAGTCACAGGCGACACCCACAGCGCCGATTTGGCATTGAAATCGCCCATGACTAAACATTTCAATTTGTGCCTTGCCACATCCATTCCACTTTCCTCCATTTTCATTCCTGCCACTCCCCTGTTTCTCAGTTTCACAGCCACATCCTTTCTATTATCGCACCACCATCCGTGGTTGACCAGCAAACGGTTCGGCTCTGCCACCATGAGCAGATCCGCCCCATACCAAGCTCCGCCTCATTCAACGCATCATGTGCAGCTCTCGCTCTCCCTACATTCGCTTGGATTATTTTCAGACTAGCTTGTTTTCAGCCCCACTCATCAGTCACATATTTTCAACCTAATAGGCTCGCTCCCTTTCCCGCTCCCTCCTCACAGCTGTCCTAAATGCAGGACATTCCTGTGAGTCCGCTCTGTGTCCCCCAACTTCGCATAGCACGCATCTCGCCTCATCACTGCAAGCCTTAACCTCGTGCCCAGTTTTTCCACATCTTAGACACTATTTGGACCTATCAGGTTCCCGACAGCTCGCCCTCAGATGCCCGTACTCCAAACAGCGGGAACACCTTATTACCACCATCCTTTTTTCTAATTTTCACCACTTTTTCCTTAAGCTCCTTTAAAATTACCGCATACGGCCTGTCACCAGTCCTAATGAGCAGTTTTTCCCCCCTCTCCATTGCTCCTCTGCTGTTTTTGGGCTGGACTCCTCGTACCACTTCTATAGACCCCTCTCTCAGCTCCTGGTTCCCCCTAAAAACCCACTCTAATCTCTTCCTTAGAGTTTCCCTATCCGTGCCTCCGAGTGGGAAGACTTTTGCACCCCTATTTCCGACTCTCGCTATCGTCTCCCTTAGAGCCTTTGGTCCTTTTGTTATATTCCAGCTCTCCACATCGCCTTCCGTGACCAGGTAGATTGTTCCACCCCCCTTCTTTCCTCACCCTTTTTGTCCCTTACAATGAATTCCCTTGTTCTATAGTCTACCTCGCCTCCTTTTCTGTTGTCCACCATCTCCCTAACCTCTGGAAAGGCATTTAGAATATCTCTCAATCTCTCCTCTTCCGTGGAGTACTTTTGCACCCCACGTTTTTGCTTTCAACCTCCCTGTTCTTTCTATCTCCTTCCTCATAGTCTTCCATTCTGTTCCCTAGAGTCTGCGCTCTCCAGTTTATTGCCCTAAATAGATCTTTTATTTCTCTTTTAACGTTCCCACTCTTGTCCACTAGGGCACTCACCTCCTCGATACTCCTTACCAGCTTCCTCATGTCCCTGACCAGGTCTATAAGGGTTGGGGTTTCTCCTTCCTTATTTACACTTATTTCACTCTCTGATTGGTATTTATTCTTATTTCATCCACATTCACACATTTGAGAATAATAGGTAACCTTTTTCAATTTAACCATAATTGAGCACATTTTTGTAGAATACAGAATCTTGTACAAAATTGCTCCCTGTTATGTTTTACATATACGGTGGAGGATTTGTGACCGGTGCTGCAAATTTCAATTTTTTTGGACCTCATTATTGGATGGAACATGGAATTGTGTTAGTCACCATTAATTACCGTGTTGGGCCATTTGGTAAATAATGATTATTTTCTAAAGTTTTTTGTTGAAATTAGAATATATTTTAAAAATTAAAGTAAATGATCAACTATCGGATTTTTACAGAAATACATCATGAATTAGGCTATATTATTTTATATCGATGGCACTTTTTTCTTTTAGGATTTCTAGCAACTGGAGATACTACTATTCCAGGAAATTATGGTCTTAAAGATCAACTTTTAGGTTTGAACTGGGTTCAAAAAAATATAAAATATTTTGGAGGAGATCATAGTAAAGTAACAATATTTGGATTAAGCGCTGGAGGTGCTTCCGTGACTTATCAACTCATGAGTAAAAAATCCAAAGGTAAAGAATATAAAAATCATAAAACTAAAAATATAGTAGTATTTTTAATATAATTGACACCAATTCAAAGTTTCTAAATACATAAACGTAATACCTCTTTTATTTACGTTTTGTCTTTAAACTAGTAATTACTCATGCACAAAATTCTTTTCAGGTTTGTTTAGAGCAGCAATTTCTGAAAGTGGGTCCACGCTTTGTCCTTGGGGCTACCAAAGAAATTACAAAGAAATAGCATATTCTTTAGCCACATATTTGGATTCTAATTTTAATCGTAATGCAAGTTCTGAAGAATTACTGGAATTTCTACAAAGCGTTAATGCTACAGATCTCAATAATGCAGCTTCTTCAAGATTTCCGGTAAGTGAAAAAAAATTTAAGAATTAAAATCCTTTCTCTTCTTTCGTTGTTTAAATTTTTCTACATGATTTTATGTTTCTTTTGATAACAATTCTTATAACTCAATTATTTTTAGCAAAACTTGTATGATAGTCAATTACTTCTGAATCTTCTTCAAGATTTCCTGTAAATAAGAACTATCTAGCAAAATTCAATTATATTTTTAATGATATAAAATACCAAATAGGCTAGATGTATTACATAATATTTTTTAGCAAAGTTGGTACGATAACCAAATTATTCAAGGATATCTTTTCACTCCTGTAATAGAGCCGGAACATGATGATGCTTTTATAACAGAACGCATGTATGATGCTATTGAAGATGGGCATATGCAGGAAATACCACTGATGATTGGAATTTGTTCGGAAGAAATGATTTGGGTTGCTTCGGGTAAGTTTGGTTTAACTATTATGTGGCGATTATTATTTTCTTTTGTAATGTACTTTTTACAGATTTAAACACTTTTATTAATTCGACCACCAGAGCAGTAGATAATAACGTTACTCGTTTGGTTAATGGCAACATGCATTTAAATGAAAGGGAAGAAGCGGGAGCAGCAATAAAAAAAATTTATACCGATGGAACGTTTTATGATCACCCAGGAAAATTGGTACAAGTGAGTAGAGTATTACATATTTTTTTAATTTTAGCTGCCTGAACATTCAGGTAAATTATATAAATTCTATGTTTTAGTTCTACAGTGATACTTCATTCGGAAGAGGTCTTATACATCATGCTAAAACGCAGTCACAATTTAGTGACGTATATTTCTATCAATTTTCTTATATTGGTTCGATTCCAGTCGAACATCCTTATATTTCAGGTATTTTCTACAAGTTAAATAAATATAATAATCTTTGCAATGTTTTTAAATTAAATTTCTGACTGCTTCTTATAGCTACAGTCTATAATTAAGTCTATGCAAGTTTTTATGATTTGTAAATACATATTGTACTTTGTACTATGTGCGATTTACTATAAATTATATAGTTTGAGAGATAAAATCCGGTAGAATTAATGAGGTAGCAATCGAAATCTATTTTAACAGTACTTGTCAATACAATTCAGTTCTCTTTAGCAATACCTTTACAAGTTCTTTTGGCCACTGATGGGAAACTTAAGATTATCTGGTTTGGTTTATGTTCTTGCCAACCTAAATAGTTTAATGATTCATTGAAAGAGATTTTCTGTAGATTTGTTATTACTGATTTTTGAATATCTCAATTAGGGCCGCCTGCTTTCTGTAATCCGAAAATTGCAGCCTTATATGTATTGTGTATATTCTAAGGTTTTTAAGAGGTCAGTTACCTTTAAGTGCAATCAATTTTTTCTGGGAATAACGTCAATAGGGTTATTCATTTATTAAGCAAAATTCTTCATTAATAGATTTGGTACTTGGATATCAGAATTGCTTGTTAGCTGTGTTTGTTTGTGCGTATAATGTGTAAGATTTTAATGTTGATTATTTTGAATTTATTTGAATAGTCCTCTTTCATTTTGAATTTTTTTGTTAGAAGATATTGTACATTTAACATAAATGATAGTTAATAGTATTGTTTTGAACCATGTACTCACTCTTTCAACTTTGTATATATATTAATTATAATAGCTAATATTAATATAATATTAGTATTTATTTTATTGTTGCTGCTAAACAAAAATACATCCACTTTGTTTGAACTCTGATAATTATTTAATAAAATATCATTTTTAGAAGCAAATAGAGTAGGCCATGGAGATGATTCTACTTACCTTTGGGTTTCAAACAATAATTCAAATTTAAATCAAATGCCGCCTGGTGACATATTAACTAGTGAGAGATACATGATTTTATTTACAAATTTTGCAAAGGACTTGTAAGTATGTTTTTTATTTTTTAAGATTTCAATGATCAAAAAATAAATAGTGAGAGTTTTACATTAAACGAATTAGGATTATTCTAAGAATGTGCATAATAATATGTCGGTACGTAGCGAGCTCACCAAATATGCGGATGTACTCTACGAACTAGTTCACGGACCTACAATAGAGACGACGATCAAGAGAATAAAAATATTTTCTGGAGGTCTCAACAGGCACACTCATGTTATGAGGTTTAAAAAACCACACAGGAACATGCAAAAGACTTTAAAAATTTACATGTCAAAATTAACGGCACGTATATGTACATATATTACATTTGATAGGGGTCTTAACAAAATCATGCTAAATAATGGAACAGGGATTACAACGACTCCTAAATACAGGGAGTTGGAAGAAAGTCAATGGTCAGAATTATTTAATATTCTAAAACTGGACTATTAACACTTAAGTCTTTATATTCTAAAAAAAGTCTTTATTTGCAAGGTGGTGAAATTTTTGTTAAATAGTTAAATAATAGTTGTAAGTTTAGTAAAAATGATTTGATATTTCAAATGGATATTAAATGTGCAATGAAATCTAAGGACATTAATAAAAACAAATCTTATTCATCAACGAATATGGATAAGATTCCGAAATAATATAAATCGTACTTAATCAAACAAGTTTACACATTTATATTATCTGTTTTCTAAAATAGGTCTGCGGACTAATGAATACGGACTGAGCTCATTAGATTCATGTACGACATGCGCTCATTATTGGTAAATAAACACCCGTTAAAGCCGATCAGATAAAATCTGATAAAAAAATACACAGTCGAAACTTACGTCGTCTGATTATATGAGCGCTTTTTAGAGGAGTGGCCTAAAGGCGCAACTCTCGAAAATATTGCAAGTAAATATCAATGGCATAAAAATGATTTTAACCAAAAATATTTAGTAACGATTTTATGTTGTAATCTTTTTAAATTTCAGTTAATAATCGTTCATCTTTATGTGCATATCAATAAACAGAGTTCTGCTAATTTTCTAGACCGGTATAAACGGTATATTATTAATATTCTTGAATCCTACTTATTGAGAAATACTAATTTCAGCCTACATCAATAATTGAATAATTATAGACATTTCTGTTTATTTCAGAGATCCTGTTTCAGAACACACAGACCTATTAGGAATATCATCATGGCCTAAAGTTCAGCCCGATAATTTTCAATATTTGGATATTAACGAGACTTTAACTATTAAAAAAGATTTGAAGAAATCTGTATATGAAGGCTGGGTAAAGGTTTATGATGAGTTTGCCGTGAAACCCCTCGATACTTTTTGATAGTTTACAAATGTTCTTAATAAAATAAACGACAAAGGAAATATTTGTTATAATTAAAGAATTAGAAAAATATATTGTAACATAAATTTATAAGATGTAAAAAAGAAATCTTAGATTATTTCAATATTATTGGTTAAAACAATAGTTAATAAATAATTTTCAATATATAAAAGGATTAAAACTATTACTTCAAGTTTTTGAATTTTTATTTTGTATATAATGCAAAGATAAAATAATATAAAATTTGTCACAATTACAAAGTAATAATTCAGCTTTAAGCATAGAATAAAAGTTTTTCAAAATTAGTAATTTTAAATGGTACTTTTAAGGATTTCTACATGGTATTATGGAGGAATAAGAATACATAGATTTTATAATTATGTTTAAAATACAATAAAACAACATATTTTATGCACAATAAAACGAATTAAAGATTTTTATTTATTGAAATTGTTTTAAATACTCATTTATTGGAAATTATGTTAAAATTTAGGAATAATTATTTGAAAAAATGTATAAAACATGCTTTCAAAGAAATAACTAAATATCAAATAAAAATACTTTAAACTAAGATTCTTTTTTCAGTGAACATTATTGTTATAAATGTTATACTTCCATTTATATTCTAAAATTTATCCGTAGTTCTTCTAGTTTATTTAGTGTGTGAAGTGCTTTTTTGGATTGTTCTACTTCTGGAATTAGAAGATAAGGTCCATGTTTTTTATTATTTGATATTTTGATCTTTAAATGAAATGCTTTTAATTTCATTAATTAAAATTAAACATTGGTAAACATTTTAGTAACTTTATTTTTAAAACTTTTAAATGCCCTTCGCAATTGTAATTCATAGTCTATAGTTTATTATGATAGTTTAAATAAAATAACTAGTTGTTAGCAGTAACGGATAGGACTTTAAAATTATTTCAAAAATATATTTTCGTTAAATAAAATTTTTAAATTAGATGCGTATACACGGTTTGTGAAAATTGAGTGATATACAGTGTATTTAATAGCAGAGTGTCTTCGAAAGTTAAGCAGACATTATTAAATTACAATCTGTGGGTATACTTTATACACAATTTGTAAAAATTGATGATACTCAATGTATCTGAAAGGGTAGGGAACATTTTTTTAAATTTTTGCATTTTGTGCATATATTTTAAACAGTATGTGAAAATTAAGTGATATACAGAGTGGTGAAAGGTAAGTGAACATTTTTTTAAATTATTAAATTCTGCACGTATATTTTACACACAATTTGTAAAAATTGATGATATACAGTGTCTTCGAAAGGTAAGTGAAGTGAACCGTTAAATATATTATTATAATTAAGTTGAGGTTAGTTGCACTGCTCTGATTAATGCTGAATATCTCAATACATTTTTTTCTTTGTAATCATTTTAATTGTTTTTTAATTATTAACAGATATGTTTTAAATAGATATCTTTATCTTTTTGATTTTTAGTTTCTATGAAAACTTTCCATAAAAGATTTTTAATTTATATTTCTTTTTTGACTTAATCCACCAAATTGTTATTTGAACATTGTTGTTATATTTTTATATAACCTAACAGCATGTAGATAATATTTCGGAATTTCTACATCTCAGATTGATTGAATAATTATAACAGCATTTATTATTGCAGTAACACTATGTAATGTTTATACTATGTTTATTTTATCCTGTGAAGTATATATGCAATTGTAGAATGTAAATATTTCCATATATATATATATATATATAGCTATAGATAGATACAGGGCAATTCAAAGTTACTTCTATAAGTTTTTTATATTTTTGATTTATTTATTTTTTTATAGTAAGGATGGAAATAAGTAAGAAGTATTAATATTTATGCTTATATTTAATGCAGAAAATAATAGTTTTTAATTGATATTTGACTTAAAATAATTAATAATTGGTTATATTATTTTTGGTTTACAATTATTTATCTTAGTTGACAACCATTGTACAATGCCTTGTTTTCTCGTATTTTCGATTTTTTTTATTAGAACGAGAGTAATTCCCTCAATTGCCAATGTCCTTAAAATTTCATTTTTCAAAATTGTTTTAAGTGAGGTAGCAGTTTTTTTTTTCAATTGCCCTGTATGTATTAATAAGAATGTCCAAGTTTTTGTATTTTTATAAATATCATTAATATTTAAAACAGATATAAGCTCTTTGAATATTTGGAGAGCTTTATGAAAATTCTTAGCCGACTATATTGAGTATAAAAATTATAATTCATAAAAATTTGCACCCTAACCGACAATATTCAATAAACTGTGTGGGTGTTCGGATTTCTGACTATACCCCGGTGGAATTATCTTAATTATCAACTAAAAATTCTTTATATAAAATAACTATACATTTTTAACAAACTGAATCATAAAATATTCCAACCATGGACATTTATTTAAAGCACTCATTATTTTTGATTGGTACATGATTAGATTATTATAATTTATTCTCACATTCACAATTGTGTGACAGAGTATTTTTTTAATCTAGTAATCTGGAGATAAATATATTCTAAGCATCACGCAATTGAAATATTTTTTGGCTCCTGCCAGTGAAACAATAAATTCAATAATAATGTCACCGAGCTTTTTTTTGTGGTGTTTTGGAGTATTCATTTGTGCAGTAAGTTGTAGATATTTTATTTATTAATTTTTAATAATACTGTTCAATATCTTATTAAAAACCCCAAACATAAATTAAGTAGGTTTATAATTTTATTGACTGAAATTTGGTTGTGTTTTCTTTCTAAGAATTTATTTATTAATGTTATATATACACAGGGAGCAAATTTTTGAATACATATTACTAACGTCAAAAGAAACTAATTTTGTATTTTCATTTAATTTGTGTGTTTTTAGTTTATGTATGAAATCCAAAGAGTTTTTTTTTATTTGTTTTTGATGATAAATTTTATATTCAAAATGAAGGATTACCAATGGGTAATCCCATATCACCAATTTTGGCAAATATTTTTATGGATAATTTAGAAGAAAACATTTTTGATTTAAATATCTCCGAGAATGTGTAGTGGTATAGATACGTAGATGATGTTTTGGCTGGTTTTAAAAGATAGTGATAGACAAGAAGATGTTTTCTTTAATTTTTTTTAACAATTTACATCCAAAAATAAAATTTTACTTTTGAAATTGAAGATAACAGTTCTTTAAAATTCCTAGATGTAAATATCAAAAGACTAAACTGTAATCTTCAATATTCAATTTATCGTAAACAAACTCTTAAAAATATGACTATCCCTTATAACTCAAATCGCCCATTGTCAGAAATTAGCAGCTTATATTTCAATGATACATAGAGCCTTTTCAATACCAATTAGTAAGGATGATTTTAGAAGGGAAATTAATATAATATAACAAATCACTAACTCTAATAACTATCCATTACATCTAATAAATAGTTAGATTAATAAAAAGGATGAAAAGGTTGCCGTTAACCTGACGGGTCATACGGAACAATTACATATTTTGGAGATATTTCAAACAAAATATCAAAAATTATATCTCGTACATCATAGTCACTTATATCTTTTAAAGTAAGAAATAATGTAAGTTCATTTTTAATAAATGTAAAACCTAAAATTAATAAATTTTTAAAATCGGGTGTTTGTAAACTAAATTGTCTGGATTGTAACGCCATCTATTTTGGTCAGACATTAAAATTTTTTAACATACGCTACTGTGAACGCGAGCTTTTAGATTAAAACAACCAGATAAATCATATTACAAAAAACACCTCATTTACACAATGGAAACAACAGTGGAAGTACTTCATATAAGTGACAAGAAAGAAGAACTTGATTTTCCACAAAGTAAGAGTTGAATCAATTAAATTAATAAATAACTTACTTTTAGAATGCACAGCAAGTAACAATTCCTAATGGTGTGATTCAAGGAAGACAGGAATATTCTCAAAGAGGGATTTCCTTTTATGCTTTTCAGCAAATTCCATTTGCGAAGCCACCAATTGGACCTCTTAGATTCAAGGTAGATGCAAATATAGAAATTTGTAACACATATTTATTAGTGACAAAAGTTCTGGCCCCAGGGGTCGCGAGCTATTAGTGTCCAAACTCTAGATTAATGAGTTTTTCGGTACGAATTCCAACATTAAAATTGGCATGGATGTTTGTGTTTGCTTGTGCTAAGTATGAATGAATAGATAGATTATATTTTTAAATGGAGATCGTACTTGAAGCTACGAGAGTTTTATTACCGCATTCAGGCTTAATCCTTGGGGGAGATTCCTGTTACGGACTAGAATGACATCAGGACAAGTCTGGAGGGCGAAAATAAAAAAAAACGGTTCTTCACTAACATTTTAAACAAACTGTATATAGGTTAGATAAGGTTATCCTTAAAACTCAAATGTGTTAAGTTGGATAAACCCAAAGAAAACTGTAAATCATTACTACATATACTTTAATAACATTGACAACTAGATTTGATATTATCAATCAGATCTAAAATAACAAATAAAAACAAAAAGGGGACCTAACAAGGGTCAAATGGTCATAACGAAAAAAAAAATGTCAGCCAACCAATAGCCTTCCACATCTGACTTCTACTAATAATGGAAGAGGCGTGTATAAAGGCAGAAACAAGGCTATTTAATGGGCTCAAGGTCCAAAACCATGAGGGACTATGGACAAACACCCTCCATACCTTGGTTTGGCTCTTTTGTGTTTTATACCGGTGTCTGATAGTTGAAACATCCAACATTTTGGTTTCGAACTCGGTGAGGTCCTACCATTAATGCCTTTTTCCGTCCGATTTAATTTTATTACATTGTTTTGTCGGTTTGGCCCAGATTCCTCCTTCTGATTATATGTTTACTAGTATCGCTCCACAATTTGTGGGTTTACTTTTTCCACCTCCCTTTTGTATGTGTAACGCTTTAGAGCTTTCTTTGGTTTTAAACTATATATATTTTTTACATTTTTGTTATTTTAAATATTGATAGGCACCTCAACCTGCAGAAAAATGGAATGGTATTTTAAATGCTACTAAAAATGATAAAATGTGTTTTCAACAAACCAACCAGTACAATGTGTCCGACTTCACTTTATTGGAAAATGAAGATTGTTTATATTTAAACGTTTACACACCAGTGGTACGTATATTTTTTTAGATAAAATTGAAATAGAAGCAAATATTCGTTAGTACTTATAATCTAAGTTGTCCACCGTATCAACCTTCATATTCATAATTAGGAAGACTTTTTTTAAATAAAATTATTATAATTTTCTTGTAGAATCCAGAAACTTCTAAAGAATTACTTCCTGTAATGTATTACAACTTCGGAGGAGGTTTTGTTAACGGCGCTGGAAATTTCGAATTTCATGGACCTCACTATTGGATGGAACACGGGGTTGTTATAGTAACAATTAATTACCGTGTAGGACCGTTTGGTAAGTAACTCAATTTTTTAATATATAGAATCATAATATTAGTTGAATAACATTTGAAAAGCATCACGAGTCTACTAGGATTTTTCGAAAAATGTAATTAATCAAATTATTTTTTTAAATAATTATTTTTAAAATCGTAATAGTGTGACTAGTTTAGTCCGGATATAACACAAATTGACTTGTAGATGTTAGTACTTTGAGCCTTGAGTATGGCCAAATACAGCGCCCTAAATGTTCGCATTTGAAGTAAAATTTAATCTTCTCACTTCATTGAACCTGTTCCCAAAATTATGTTTTATTTTAAATAAATATACTTTATTTTGATTTGCAGTATTTGGTTTCAGGATTTCTAGCAACGGGAGATACTACTATTCCAGGAAATTATGGACTCAAAGATCAACAGCTTGGCTTAAAGTGGGTTCAAGAAAATATAAAATATTTTGGAGGAGATCCTAGCAAAGTAACAATTTTTGGTCAGAGTGCTGGGGGTGCTTCAGTTACTTATCAACTGATGAGCAAAAAATCTGAAGGTATAAAGTGTATATGTAATTTTTCAAAAAGTAATATTACCTAATATATTCATAGGAAAAATAATTAACTTGACTAAATATTGTATTATTAGTAATAAGATTTATTTGTGAAATATTTTATTATATTTCACTTTTAAAAAGTAAACTCTATTCCAGAGGTGACGAACCTTTTTTTTCAGAAACCACATGTAAATTAGGCAGTAATAAAGTAGATCGCATAAGTTGATGCACATATGAATGCGACTTTGATAACATTTTTATGGTTTTCATATAATTTTATTAATATTATTTATATTACAATAAAAAGCATGAAGACGCTATTTTTTATATAATATAAAAAGTTACAGTACAAAATATTTTTGTATTCACCTAAAGGTAGTAAGTAATACTTTGTTATAACATTAATTAATTTTATAAATTTAACAGATTGATAGATACCGATATAATTTTGTATTTGTATTTTTATCTATGTAAGCATATATACATATTTAATACCACATTATATATATAAATACCGTTTCAAATAATAATAATAACAATAAAGTAGAAGTACTTTTTAATAATTTCATTAGGTTATAAAAAAATACAACAAAATAATAATAGCATTAAGTTATGAAATTAACATAGCAACAATTTCTAAAATAATATTTAATCAAATGGAAATTTTAAATTAAGTGTGATATTTGCATCTAATGATGTGCCACACAAATTAAGGGGTTGGGGAAGTGGACGGGAGGGGGTTGACAAATTGCAGATGTCTGTATCGTAAAAATGTGTCACCCTTAGAACAAAAATTGACGTGTTTCAGTGTTTCTTTAAAATCTAATGAATATTGCTAAATATCGGGGTGGACTGTTTTCTGTGACCCACTGTGTATAAACGAAAGAGGAATGTTTCAAATAATGTTAATTTTTTTTGAAACTCTCGAACTTTGGCTACATTACATCTATACCTATGCTACGTTTTACCTTGCAAGAAAATATTTAATTACAAATGTAAAAGATAAAATATACTTATTTTAAATTTCCACAATATTCCAAAATTTTTCGAATTTTTTAACAAATGGTTTACTTTTAGAAGAATATTAAAATGTTTTGAAGAATCATGGAATTTTAAGATAAATATATTTTATCTTTCACATCTAAAATGGATAGATTCCACAAAGTAAGTGTAGAGAGAAACATTATGAAAATAATTTAATTTTTCTTATTTAGTCATGATATCAAACAAAAATATGATGTTTTCCTTGTTCTTGATAAAGTTTAAAATTTATCGTCGTAAAGTAAACCTGACCTGTTGATTGCTAATGAAGAGTGCCATTACTGTGGTAGATCAACACAGTACATTTACTGCTTGAATGTTAGCGACTACCGAAATAAAGTTTCTATATAACATCGAAATGATACCCCAACAAAAAAGAAAATTACAATTCATTTAATATTGAAATGATAATCAGAATTTACATAAAACTAAAGAATTTGTTGAAAATCCATTTAGGTCTAAACATAAACCAAATCTTTTCCACAGTGCATCAAAAACTTTTCCATCAATAACATGCCTACCGACTTCAATATTTTCAGCTGTAAGTTTAGACGGCCGCCCATTTCCAATTTTTTGGCCGACGCTACTAGTCTCTCTGAATAAATGCACATAATTTGTCAAAACATTGTAAGAACCATTTTAGTCAAACACTAATTCAGGATGTTCTTCATGGAAATCAGCCATGTATTCTGGAAATGAATATTGCTACTCGCTAATTACTTTCACACCTGTGCGGAAGTAATATTCGACAATTTTTGCTTTTTAGTCAGTTCTGAATAATATTTTTATTATTTAATATTCTTAATAAAAGTTATGAAAAATTTCACACAAACATTTAACAGTTCCAATGTTAAGGTTAAAATGTCATTCTTTGGAAGCGATTACAATACCAATACAAATTTAAATTGCTCTGTTAAATGTTGAGCCAATTCGTGCTGGTGATCTGTTAGAGATCTTCTTAAAAGAGGCAATTTTTTACATTTGCCTACTTTATCTGGTTCTAATATACCCACTGCTTTAACAATATTTTCTCTGATTATTTCTGGAACATTCACTATTAGGAGAATCTCTACTACTTTATAAAGTTATTTAACTTTGAATTTTTTCAGGTTTGTTTAGAGCTGCAATTTCTCAGAGTGGATCTATCCTTTGCCCTTGGGGATACCAAAGACATCACAAAAAAATAGCTTATTCTTTGGCAACATATTTGGACCCTAGCTTTAATTCTAATGCAAGTTCTGAAGAACTATTGGAATATTTACAAAGTGTTCCTGCCGAAGTTCTGAATAGCGCATCTTCTTCAAGATTTCCTGTAAATAAAAACTATCTAGCAAAATTCAATTATATTTTTAATGATATAAAATACCAAATAGGCTAGATCTATTACATAATATTTTTTAGCAAAGTTGGTACGATAACCAAATTATTCAAGGATTTCTTTTCACTCCAGTAATAGAGCCGGATCATGACGATGCTTTCATTACAGAAAGAATGTATGACGCTATTGAAAAAGGGCATATGCAGAAAATACCCTTAATGATTGGAATTTGTTCCGAAGAAATGATTTGGGATGCTTCAGGTAAACTTGCTTCCACTGTATGATTTTTATTGAGTTTTATAACATTCATCGTATTTGATTAAGTTTTTAATGGGTTTTATTTCAGATTTAGATAGCTTCATCACTTGGACCACTACATCTGTAGATAATAATTTAACTCTTTTGGTTAATGATAACATGCAGTTGACTGATGAGGCTCAAAGACAAGAAGCAGGAGCAGCAATAAAAAAAATTTACACTGATGGGCTGTTTCACGATAACCCAGGGAAATTAGTGCAAGTGAGTTTTTAAATTAATTTTTATTTTATCCTTTTTGACCAGATGTGTTATTGTTAAGTATACATATGTATATACTCTTAGATTTGTAAGTTTTCATTAGCAGTCACTGAGGTAATTATAATCATTTATATAAATAGCACTTTCAGTTTTTTAGTGACACATCATTTGGAAGAAGTATTGTCCATCATGCTAAGACTCAGTCTCAATTTAGTGATGTATATTTCTACCAATTTTCGTATATTGGTGCTATGCCTGGGGAGCATCCATATATTCCAGGTAAAATATTTGTTAAGAGTGTTCTTTACTTGTAAAAGTTTTGAGAGTTGAATCGCCTACAAGACCTTTCTCTAAAAAGAGCATCTAATCAGACGACGTAAGTTTCGATAACTTATATACAACTTTAACCGATCGGGAATAATTATTTATTTATTTACTAATAAAGGACGCAGTTCATTCATGAATCTATTGCGCTCAACTGGTATTCATTAGCCCAGAGATTTATTTTACAAAAGGTTAAAATAAATTTGTAAACCGGCTTGATTAAGTATGATTTATGTTAATTCAGCAGCTTATACTTATTCCTTGAGGAATATTTATTAGGATTTGTATTTATTTATGTCCTTAAATTTTATTGCACTTTTAATATCCATTTATAACATTGTACGTCCTAAACTTGCATCTATTATTTAACTATATAACAAAAATTTCATCATTAAATTCACTGTTAAAATATTTTTGATTTAAATATTTCATTTATTTAGCAACTGAAATTGGTTTATGGTATTTTGTAGAGATTAAAGTTAAACATTTTTGTTAAAAAAAGAAATCATGTAAAAATATTTTTTAGAGGCGAACAGAGTAGCTCATTCCGACGATAATACTTACATTTGGGTTGCAAGAAATAATTCAAATTTAAATCAAATGCCGCCCGGTGACATTTTGACTAGTGAGAGGTTAAGAACATTATTCACAAATTTTGCCAAAAACTTGTAAGTATTATTTTATTATATTTGAAATACTAGTTTTGTCTCTATTTAATAATTTGTAATATTGTATCACTATGTTAGACTTGATAAACAACACCTTTGCTCTCATATTTGTAACTTTTTACAGATTGTAGTTAATATGAAACATTTTCGTCACTTTTGAAAGAAACACAAACGCATTTGTAAATAAATAGAAAATCTAACATAATTATAAAAATAAAAATATTCTTTAGTACTTAAACCCTGTATATTTGTTTATGTCATTTAATTGTTATTCTGTTTTATTTTCAGAGATCCAGTCTCAGAACACACAGATTTATTAGGAATATCGTCATGGCCTAAACTACAACCAGATAATTTTCAATATTTAGATATTAACGAAACTTTAACTATTAAAAAAGATCTAAAAAAAGACGTACATGATAATTGGGTAAAAGTTTACAAAGAGTTTGTAGGGAACCCTTTGGATTCTTTTTGAAAGTTAACAAATTAATATTTTTAATAAAATAAACGTAACGAAAATATTTGGTTTTATTAATTACGTCTAAGGAATTATGTTCTGAGCGACCTTCATACGTTTTTTGTTTTTTCTAATTAGAAACGAGTCTAAAAAAAATTAAAGGCGTATTTGACTTCTCTTGATATTAGTGAAAAATCTTTTTTTTTGCTTATAAATGGATTTTCAGTACAAGAAGAAATAAATTAACGACTGATAATTTAAAAAATTTGTTATTAATTTATTTTGAAATTATTACAAATTTATCAAATATTAACACAAACATTATAAAAATAAAAATAGTATACCAGAATTAATTTTGTATAATTTATCACTTCATTTCCTTCACCCAAAAAGGAAAAAAAAAGTTTCAACATAAATTGCTTGTTCAAGTTTTTCCTGGACACCCGGTATGTACGCAAACATGCAAAATAAAATAGTTATACATGGTGTAACAAAAATGGAGGTCATAAATTAAACTACATATTCTGGACCCAAAAATAGCTCGATTAAACCTAACTTACCTTAGTATAAATGTTCACACAAAAAAAGTTATAGCCCTTTGAAGTTACAAAATAAAAATCGATTTTTTCAAATATCTCGTGAACTATGTGACATATAATCAAAATGGACACGCGACTTTCTTGTAGTAAGAGCATTTAAAAAAAAAACCATGAAATCTGTAGACCCCATAAAAATTTTAGGGAGGTTATGATCCCCTAAACTCCCTCAAACTTATCTGTAAGTTACAATTAAATTATTAATGTGTCACCATTGGTTTACCACATTATTTTGAAAACTTTTTTGCCTCTTAGAACTTTTTCAAAAAGTTAGTTTTTATAGAGATGCGGCCTCTTTTCCATTTAGCTTAAAAAATTCTGGGCTTATGAAAATCCTCACGCAAAAAAAGTCACTCGTCACCAAGGGACTTTTAAAGTCAATGTATGGGCAGGAATTGGGGATAATAACTCAATAGTGCCATTATTTCGTCCAAAATATGTGGATTTTATAGGATGGAGCTCCGGCGCCTTACTCTAACGCAGTTCGAGTATATCTTTTCTGGCAGTACCCTGGAAGTTGGATTGGAAGAGGCCCTGATACACTTATTTCTAGGCCAGCCAGAAGTCCAGATTTTAACTCTATTGACTTTTGCTTCTTGGGTTTTATGAGAGAGGACTTGTATGCTATGGAAATAATAAACGAACAATAAATAAGGAATAGAATAATTTAAATTGCAAATCGATTTCGTCGTAAACCTAAATATTCGGTTTTCCTTCTTACCATTGAGCCGATCGTGTATGCCATTTTGAACAATTATACAAACATCAGTAAGATTTGAGGGTTTAGTGGATCATAACCCCCCTAAAATTTTTATGGGATGTACAGATTTCGTTGTTTTTTTTTAAATATGCTCTTACTATAAGAAAGTCACGCGTCCATTTTCATTATGAAATGTCGAATCGATTTTCATTTTGTAACTTCAAAGAATATATAAGAATCAGGTGGGTAGCTACACAAGTCTGACAACGTATTACAAAGGATGAGACCTGTAGGACTATACCTAATTCCCTTCTAGGAAGGTGAAATGAATTTGGAAAAAAGAACCACCGACTGAAAAATAGCAACCAGTCAGTTGTCAACCATGTGTGGTATCCAATACTAAAGGAAGAGACCTGTCGACGAACAATGATCAGGCCTTTACATGAGATAAACGCCCAAAAAGCTGGGAAATAATAGAAACACTCCCTCAATAAGGGTGGAAAAAGGAAATCTACTAAATGTGGGATAATTGGAGTTAACATATACTCTTGAAGACGAAAACAATGCCAAAAAGGCAAATGGAAAGTAATAAATTAGAAACGCACTAACGGAAAAGACCTCACTTCATTTCAAAGGCACTTAAAAATTTCCATTATTTAATCGAGCTATTTTTTACTTGAGAATAAGTAGTTTAATTTATAACCTCCCTTTTTGTTACAACCTGTGGTTCACAGTTTCCATACAAATAGTCGTATTCAGGCGACCGGAATACAGCTCTGTTAAATAAACCTTTTTATGATCCCTGATAACCACTTGTATTTGAATAAAGTAGAGTCATAATGATTTATTAAAATAAGAACGTATAAGGATTTGCAAGACAATAAAATTTGAAAATTATTCATTCATAAACTAAATATTTTTTTCAGAAATAATCATTAGCTATTCCTTAAACAACAATGTATTCGCCTTGTTGATATACTTACCCAAAGAATCTTTGAGTATTTGAATTCATAAATATAAACTAAAATCGGCAATCACGAAAAAGTTAGTAGCCGTAAGCAAAGTTTACGAAGGTACGGGTGTGGTCAGATACAGTTTTTGAATGCATAATTTTGTTGGCAATTGGCAAGAGTAATTTATCTGCAACTTTATCTTATCCGGTTAGAAGATGCTCGGCTTTAAATAATAATGACCTTTTAATCATTATTGTTGTCTATTTAATCAGTATCTATTAGACAAATTTGTGGTATTAATATCTTTTCAAGTGATGTATTATTTTCCATAGAGCGGGAAACTTAATTATATTAAAATTAAAATTAATAGGTATTAATGTTTGATAATAATGTAAAGATAATTAAAAAAAGTTTTCTAAGTATATACACTTACTTATTTTTAGAGTTATATATATATATATATATATATATAGCCATATACGCATTACGTATTTCAAGTTTTTATTGAATGGGACTATTAAATCAATAATAATGTTTCTTGGATTCATTCTTTGGTGTTTTGGAACATTGATTTACACAGTAAGTGAAAATATTTTCATTATCAATAACATCAATTTCTTACTAGGAGCTACATAGTCTAATAAACAGTATTAGATATTTTTAGAACCGCCTTCAGGATACACGAACCGACTTACTATCTTGTAGACATCCATTTCTGTATTATTTGTTTTTAATTGCACAACAAATTTAACTACATACAAAATTTAATTTGTATTTTTTTAAATATATAGAATTTATTTTCAGAATGCACAGCAAGTAACCATTCCAAATGGTGTGATTCAAGGAAGACAGGAGTATTCTCAAAGAGGAATTCTCTTTTACTCTTTTCAACAAATTCCCTATGCGAAGCCACCAATTGGTCCTCTTAGATTCAAGGTATAAATTTCTAAGTGAAATACTTAATTCAATGTTAAAAATATATCTACAAGTTTAATACATAGATATATTCCTAAGTATCTAATATAAATAATTTGTATAATATTTTAAATAAAACATTCAGATTATTTTATTTAGAAGTCGAATGCATTGTTACATAATTTTTGAACAAGCTATATATAATTTTTAAATGTTTGCTTAAAGGCACCACAACCATCTGAAAAATGGAATGGTATTTTGAATGCTACAAAAAATGATAAAATGTGTTTTCAACAATTCAATTATTTCAATCTACCAGATAAGAGTTTATTAGAAAATGAAGATTGTTTATATTTAAACGTTTACACACCTAGGGTAAGTATTACATACACAAATTTAACAAATAAATAATACATTTTTCCAATATATATTTAATTCAGATTTTATTAGTCCTAACAAGTTGTCAAAATAAATGAAATTAATCGTCACTGTTATTGGTTTATATAATATCTGCTTTAAATTAAAAAAAAAACGATATTTATACTTAATGTGAACATTAAGAGAGAGTAAATTCTCTGAAATATTTTATGATAATACCTAATTTGTATACAAATCATGGTACGGTATATGCGGTAAATATTCAATATTTGTAACTAATTTTGAATTATTAATAATAAAAACTATCTTTCATTGTTATGGCAGAGTACCTAAAAAGATTTTACATCGGTCATAGTCGTAACCACAATAGAAAGGGACATTATATTTAAATAAAATTCAAGTTTGTAGAAATTCAGTTATTTAGTTTTCGATAAATGAAAAACTGTAGTAATTGAAAATGGAAATATTCACCAGTTAAAAAATGAAAACTAGACCATTTGTCACTCAATGAAAATATGTTGAATATCTACAACTACTTTAAACAACATTCTTCAAATGCTTTGTCACCAAGCAGAAAAGAAAATAACATGATTTTTTCTCCATTCCATTGAGTATTAGAATAAGCAAAAGAAAAACTTTTTTCGATAAAACTAAAAATCATAATTTTTCTCCTCTTGTGAATCCCATCCGTGGACATATACATAGTTTTTCAACTTTCATGTTTAAGGAAATGCTTGTTTTTTTAGAAATCGATCTACCCTAATTCAAGTAAATACACAGCTCATAGAGAGTCATAGTCAGAGAGCTATTAGTTGTCTAATTAAACATTTATTAACTAGAAAAATCTAAAAATTGTTGAAAAGGTCCGACTAGGCACTTTCGAAATTATTTAAAAGTTTGAGCAATTGAACCTTCATTGTTCTAGGTCACTATTTCTTTTGATCTAATGAGAAAAATAGTATAAGAACGTAATTCTTTGGAAAGTATATTTTTGCTACTTGAATGAAATGTACCATTTTCTACACTAGTTACGTAATATAGTATATTGATCTAGAAACCCACGCTCTAAAGATAAAATATCTTCAAATCAAATCAAAACACATAGTTAATCCTCAAAGTAGATTCTTTTAATGAAATAATAAACAAAATTACCATAATTTTGTTGTAGGACCCAGCAACTTCTAAACAATTACTTCCTGTAATGTATTACATCTATGGGGGAGGTTTTGTTGTTGGTTCTGCAAATTTCGAATTTCACGGACCTCATTATTGGATGGAACACGGAATTGTTTTAGTAACAATAAATTATCGTGTAGGACCTTTTGGTAACTAATTCACATTTTTAATATCGGGATCTTTAAGATAATTATCATAAAAAACAAACATGAAAATTTGGAATATATAAATAATCTCCATGTCCATTTATTGGTTTTATATCAATTTTATTTACAATATTTAATTGTAAATTTTTTTTTATGGATCTTATGATAATTCTTTAAAAACAATTTATTTTTATTCGTAATATTTGATTTTAGGATTTCTCGCAACGGGAGATACCGCTATCCCAGGAAATTATGGTCTTAAGGATCAACTTTTAGGTTTGAAATGGGTTCAGGAAAATATCAAACATTTTGGAGGAGATGAAAGTAAAGTAACAATTTTTGGTCACAGTGCTGGAGGAGCTTCAGTTTCTCATCAACTAATGAGTGGAAAATCAAAAGGTATTAAATAAAAAAATCTACAGATCTTTAAATCTTTAAATAATCTTTAAATCTTTAAATAATATGTCAAGAATTTCAAGAATTTTAGAAATTTTTTTAAGGTTTATTTAGGGCGGCGATTGCTATGAGCGGATCCAACCTTTGTCCGTGGGGGTACCAAAGAAACCATAAAGAAATAGCGTATTCATTGGCAACATATTTAAACTCTAGTTTTAATGCTAAGGCTAGTTCTGAAGAATTACTGGAATATTTACAAAGTGTTCCTGTTACAGATCTCAATAATGCAGCTTCTTCAAGATTTCCGGTAGGTGGAGAAGTATCTTAAACTTTAATAAATGAATAAATTCTAGGATTTAAGTAAAAAAATATTGGAATGTTGTTATTATCTTTAATTCTATTTTTATATATATATATATCTTTATTTAGTTAAAAAACTAATACAGTACATAATTTTAAAAATACAATATTACATAGAAAAAATTAATTATTCCTGGGTTTATGGATTTTTCTTCGATATAAGACAACAAGTGCTTCCATTTTAATTTTTTAGCGAAGTTGGTACGATAATCAATTAATTCAGGGATTTCTTTTCACTCCTGTAATAGAACCTGATCATGAAGGTGCATTTATTACAGAAATGACGTTTGATGCTATTATAAAGGGACACATGCAGAAAATACCATTAATGATTGGAATTACTTCCGAAGAAATGATGTTCTATGTCACAGGTAAGTTACTTTTAACTACTTCATTTTTAAGTTGGATCAAAAATTGAATTTTTTTTTTTCAGCATATTTTGCTTCAAATTTAGATAACTTTGTCAATTCTGTCACTATATCAATAGACAATAACGTAACTATTTTGGTTAATGATAATATGCATGTGACTGATGAGGCTCAAAGACAAGTAGTAGGAGCGGAAATAAAGAAAATTTACACTAATGGGCTGTTTCAAGACCACCCAGGAAAATTAGTGCAAGTTTGTATTAAAAAATTACTTCATTTGTATGGTACTATTTACTATCGGTAATAATATAACAAAAAGAAGAGAAAATTGAAAATAATTTGACAGTTTTTAGTCAGGAGAGCCTGATGGACTCAAGTACTGCCTTATTTATTTTTTATATTTTTTGCCAGTTTTTGTATATTGAAATTTATACTAGAGCCAAATTTATTTTAAATGAACGTTATAAGTACAGGGTGATTCAATAGTGCGATAACGTCCAGTATCTTCTATATCCTTAAAGGTATCAAAACAAAATTTTGGTAGATTGTAGGCAGCCTATTCTGAAATTAGTTAAAATTGTACAGGATGTTTCATAACACCGTGCCAGATCAAACTTATATTTTTTATTAATTTTCAACGATTTGGCTGCTACTGACATCTAAATTTAAAAAAATGTGAGTTACAGGTGGCTGTAGATTCTTTATTGAACATAATAGACATGAAATATGATACATGGTTGAAATTAGCTCGGCAAGAGGTTTATAAAAATGTGAAAATATGCGGGGTATTCCATTAAAAAAAATATAACTTTGATATGCTGTGACCTTATGAGACACCCTGTATATTACGATATAGAATGTGAAGCTTGACTCTATATATAACTTTTATTTGAAATATTCTTTTCTATTTCTCAAGATAACGGAGATATCAAACTTTGGAGTATAAGTTGATTGCCCTGTATGTTGGGATATTGAATGAGGTTTCGTATATGTAAAAAAATAATTTTGTTTACACGAAATATTTTCGGTAATAATTGATTTTATTTAAATATATTTTTTTAGTTTTATAGCGTTAGTTCATTCGCTATTTTACACCATGCTAATTGTAAACATTTATATAAATAGTACTTTCAGTTTTTAAGTGACACATCATTTGGAAGAGGTATCATCCATCATGCTAAGACTCAGTCTCAATTTAGTGATGTTTATTTTTACCAATTTTCGTACATTGGTGCTGTGCCTGGGGAACATCCATATATTCCAGGTAAAATATTTGCTAAAATGTCTTACAATTATGGACTTAAGATTAAAATAAATAAAACATTAGAAGCAACAAAAAGGTTTACAGGAAAATTCGAAATAACTATTAGTCAGCTCGAAAATGAAAAAGTTAAGCATTAATTTTAGTTAGAAATAATCTTGTTCTTACCGTATCTACAAACATCTTCATAGAGCCCTTTATGAAAATTTACTTTAGGTATATGTGAAAATGTTTTTTTTAGAAGCAAACAGAGTAGCTCATTGTGACGATAATACTTACATTTGGGTTTCAAAAAATAATTCAAATTTAAATGAAATGCCGCCAGGTGACATTTTGACAAGTGAGAGATACAGGACATTATTTACAAACTTTGCCAAAAACTTGTAAGTATTTTAATATATTTTTATAATATTTACGATCTTTCTAATTTATAATCCAATTTTATATGGTCATTTATTAGAACATAAATTAGGTCTGTTATAAGTACTTCATAAATATAGGCATTTTTAAATATTTTTAATTTCTTTTAAAGATGGGTTGCTATCTCTCAAAGATTTTTTAATTTTAATAATTTGTATCTACCTTCACTTTGTGGAACCTATTCATTAGAAATGTAAAAGATAAAATATATTTATCTTAAAATTCCACGATTTTCCCATTTTTTTCTTAAATTTTAAGATAAATATATTTTATTTTTTACAATTCATCTTCAAAGTATTATTTTTCAAATATATTTTTCAGGTTGACTTACCTTACCAGTTTTTGACGAAATACTTTTCCTTTTATTACATACTTATATAGGCTCACAAACACATTTGTATATAAAAATAAAATCGGATATAAGATTAAGGATACATTTGCGCTTCGATCACGAATCTGTATATTTGTTTGTATCATTAAACTGACATTTTGTTTCATTTTCAGAGATCCTGTTTCAGAACACACAGATTTATTAGGAATATCGTCATGGCCTAAAGTGCACCCAGATAATTTCCAATATTTGGATATTAACGAAACTTTAACTATTAAACACGATCTGAAAAAATCTGTCTGTGAAAGTTGGATAAAAGTCTATGATGAGTTTGGAGTGAAACCTTTCGAAACATTTTAATAATCCAGTTTATTTTATGAAATAGTCATTAGATCAATATAGATTAAAAAAAAGTTTTTTATTTCAAAATAAATAAGGACAAAAAAACATCTATAAATATTAAAAACATATATGAATCTTCTTTTCAAACACAAATGTTCAAATGTTTTCTAAATAATAATATTTATGATATGATAATCATTTTTGGTTATTATATTATTTTGCCTCATGAACATTTTTCTTAATTATTCTACTAACTAAATATAGAAATACAGGGTGTCCCACGACGATTAAGACAAGTAATATATCAGAATTGGGCAGTAGTAGAGAATTATAATTTTGGGGGTGTAAATTAGAGCAAATGTTGCATCTTTTCTTGTTATTGTGTTACCCAATGAGGTATTTGTTTTTGGTCACGTGACGTCGCATTCAAAATTATTAATAGGACAACCTGTATATTTGTGCCTTTCTGTATTCCTCCCGATAAAACAATTCCAACAAACTAGCACACTTGGGGTCTAAAGTGATTAATTCAAGAGCTACAGGTACTTAAACGATTGTAAGTTAAAAAATTCATAATTGAATCCCTTGTAATTTTCGGCAATCTTACATTCATACGTAATGATTAAGACAAACCAATATTATAATTTTTAATAAAAATTCAAATTAACTGTCACAAAAAAAACTTACAATATTAAAGGAGATGTTCAAATTGATGCCCATCTTCGTAAATGCATTTCTCAAATCTTGATAATAGATTTCGGTTACATGCTGCCCTAATCATTTCCGGTGTCACAGTTCTACAAGCATCGCGTATTTTTCTTTTCAAATCGTCTAAATCTCTAGACGGAGTTTCATATACGATACCTTTAAGATATCCCCAAAGGAAGAAATCTAACGGTGTCAGGTCTGGCGACCTTGGAGGCCAGTAAATAGTACCGTTGCGTCCAATCCAGCGTTCTGGAAATATCATGTCCAGATAATTTCTCACTCTACCATCAAAATGTGGAGGTGCACCATCTTGCTGCCACCACATTGTATTTCTTTCATTCAATGGAATGTCTTCAAGTAGGTCTGGAAGTATATTTCCCGTTAGTATACCATCATAAAAGTACGGGCCAATAAAACGCCCATTGAATAGGCCACACCAAACGTTTACCCCCCAAATTCTCTGAAATCGGGTTTCCCTCACCCATTTTGGATTTTCTGCAGACCAGTAATGGCAATTATGTCGATTGACGATTCCGTTATTACGAAATCTCGATTCGTCGCACCACAGAATTTTATCCAAAAAAGATAACTCATCGTCTAACCGTACATGCATATCTGCAATAAATGTACATCGTAGATCAAAATCTTGAGGATTCAGACCTTGCACCAAATGTATCTTAAAGGGGTGATACTTATGATTTTTTAATATCCTGTGGATAGTTGATTTGCTGATACCAAGTTCAGATTCCAAATGTCGAATGGATGTATGAGGATATGCTTGTAAATATGCTAAAGTATTAATTACATTGTCATCAGTTTGTACAGACTTTGTCCTAGGTGTTTCTACTTTGGCTTTCCCACTGGGAAGAGAACCATTGCGTAATTCTTGTTCCACATATCTAAATGTATCTTTACCAGGTATTCGGCGATTGGGATAACATCTCTGTATAAATCTCTAGCTCTTCTACAATTTCTTTCACATTCACCATAAATAAGAAGCATATCAACATATTCACTAGCCGTATAAAGACAAAGGCATGTTGACTTACCGTTTAACAACTTAAAAATATCTATTCTGACAGTTATTGGCACTTTTGTCATTATCATGGCAAACTTGATAAATAGGCAGTTTTTTGTATAAGATTTGCTATGCTACTTTTTAATCGATATTTAATAGAGAAACAAGTTTTTGTGGAAAAAACACAATTCTATGTAATTTTACTCCATGATAAACAGGTCGTTTCATTATTAACTTTCAATTATTATTAAAAATTATAATATTGGTTTGCCTTAATCATTACGTACGATATAAGATTGCCGAAAATTACAGGGAATTCAATTATTAATTTTTTAACTGCATGTCACGTGAAAAAATTTAATAGAGTCACATAAATAGACGAGTGACGTTGATTATAACATGTACCCCTTCAGTTAAATTATTTGCTATTGTTCGTTACATTTTTTGTCTTAATCGAAGTGGTACAATCGTTTAAGTACCTGTAGCTCTTGAATTAATCACTTTAGACCCCAAGTGTGCTAGTTTGTTGGAATTGTTTTATCGGGAGGAATACAGAAAGGCACAAATATACAGGTTGTCCCATTAATAATTTTGAATGCGACGTCATGTGACCAAAAACAAATACCTCATTGGGTAACACAATTACAAGAAAAGATGCAACATTTGCTCTAATTTACACCCCCAAAATTATAATTCTCTACTACTGCCCAATTCTGACATATTACTTGTCTTAATCGTCGTGGGACACCCTGTATAGTAAATGCCATTTAATTACATATAAATATAATTCAATATTATGTATGTCAAATTAAGAGATTTTAAATTTGTTGGTATTTCTATATACTGTTTTTATATGTTGTCTTTATTTTAAGCATTCGCAAGATGTTTTTGTAGAAACTCCTAATGGAGTTATAAATGGCGAAACGAATATTCTTTAAGGAAAATGTCCTTTTGTGCTTTTCAACAAATTCATTTTGCCAAACCACCTATTGGTAATTTTCGCTTTGCTGAAAGTTAAATCTTCTTAAACTAAGTACATATGAAAAACTTTTTATTATTAATTTTTTCGAAAAATGTATTCTTTGTCAAAAGTTCTACTCAAGTGAAAAATTTTATATAGCGTCGTCTATGGCTGATTAAAATTAAAAGAATAGAAATGGATAGCAGGAACTAGAGAGATGTAAATTTTTATTAAATTTACATTTTTTTCATTTATAATTACTCTGGGTATGTCGCGTCATGTTTAAATATTGATAGCGGTACCTTTTCTAAGCATTTTTTCATAATAAACTTTGATTCAAAGTATTTATTTAACATTTTCTCTCATTTTTTGTACTGGATTCTCATCCAGCCGAAAATGGGAATGCGTATAAGAATGCTCGTTCACCAGATGTAACCCCGTTAGATATTTTTCTCTGGGGCTATTTAAAGGGGTTAGTGTAAATATAGAATCACATTTTACGCCTAGGTTCTTCATTGTATTATATCTGTCAAGGATTTCGTTATTTATGATAATTGAATAAAATGGGATTTTTCCGTCGACAGAATGTAACAACTTTTGTATTTATCGAACTTTTTATGAATTTGTGTTAATGTTTTCTATGAAGTTATCTAATAAACATTATCTAAACCTTTGAATTAAATTAGAGGCATTAGTAAGTGTCAAGTAAGTTGTTTTATCACATATAAATGTAATTCAAAATTACTTATTTAAGATAAGAGAAATCAAATTTATCAGTATTTAATTTAAAAAATTATAATTTTGTATAAAATAGCGGGTATATTACTCGTAGATCAATTACAAGTAATATTAGATATATAGTAAATGTATTTTTTTATTAACAAATTATGTTATTTATTTTGTGGCTGGTTTCAACATTCATATTAGCTGTAAGTAAATTTAAGGCTTGTTTTTTTAATATTAGTAAATATAATTCATTTGTTTTCAAAACGAGAATAAATAGTAAAACTGATATTTAACGAAAAAAATAAATTTCTTTGATAATCTAACAATTAAATTAGTGGCATTATTAAATGGATGTTGACGATTTTGTCATATATATACATATATATATAATTTAATATTATTTATGTTTGTCAATTTAAGAAATATCAAATTTGTCGGTCTTTGTATACTAATACTGTGTTTATACATACTGTCTTTATTTTAAGCACTCGCAAGATGTTTTTGTAGAAACTTCTAATGGAGTTATAAAAGGGCGAACCGAATATTCTTTAAGGAAAATATCCTTTCGTGCTTTTCAACAAATTCCTTTTGCCAAACCTCCTATTGGTGATCTTCGCTTTGCTGTAAGTTAAATTGTATGATGTGTCTTCTTAGGCTGGCGACACATGGAAATTATTTTCATACTATCTACAGATTAAACAAAAAAATAAAAATGGACAATAACTAGAACTGCATTTTGTGTAAATATCTTTACTTCGTAAAACTAATAAGAGTTCGCCGGCTGAAGAAGATACATTAAAATTAATCTAAAGCATGGACTGAACATATTTGTTTATGTTTTGCACAATAAATACTTATTATGTAGGATCCACTACCAGCTGAAAAATGGGAAGGCGTATTAGAAGCTACCAATAATACCAAAATGTGCTTTCAACAAAGTAACATGTATCGTATACCAAATTTTGAAGAACTTGAAAATGAAGATTGTCTCTATTTAAATGTATATACTCCCATCGTAAGTTTAGGTTCATTTTTAATGTTCTAGTTTTTAAAGAAAATAATGCTACTTCCCCCTGTAGAATGAAATACCGATCACAAAGAATTTAGTTATTAACACAAAATGGAGTAACAGTTTTCTTTTCAAAACGTTTATTCAATGATTAAGAAAAACAAATTATTTTTACGTACGTATTTTAGTATGCATCCGAAAATACTTCACTTGCTGTAATGTTTTATATATACGGAGGGGGATTTGTCAACGGTGCAGGAAATTTTGATTTCTTTGGACCACATTATTTAATGGAAAACGACGTTATTGTTGTCACATCAAACTATAGAGTCGGACCTTTTGGTGAGTTTATATATTATTTATTAAAGTCCTTGAACCTGGTAGATAATTCAGCTTAAGTTCGGATTTGAGCTCATTACTTTAACTTTTCCTTAAGGTTAAATAACTAAGATCATTTTTAGGATTCTTAAGTACCGGTGATAAAACTATACCTGGAAACGTTGGACTAAAAGACCAACTCATGGCCCTTCAGTGGGTTAAAGATAACATAAAATATTTCGGAGGGGATCCTCAAAAAGTTACAATCTTTGGACAAAGTGCTGGAGCAGCTTCAGTAACCTTTCATTTGATGAGTAAAAAATCTAAAGGTGATAGTAGCATATTTATATATAATATCAACAAAAATTGACGGATTCTTTTCTTGGTGAATTTTAACACTGCATATTATTGTCTTGCAGGTTTATTTCGAGCAGCAATAGCTCAAAGTGGATCAATCCTAAGCCCTTGGGCATATCAAAGAGAGTACAAAGATTTAGCCTACAAGCTAGCTACAACATTAGATGAACATTTTAATACTAACAGTGACTCACAAGATCTATTGAAATTTCTACGAGAACAGCCTGCCTCAGATATTAATAAAGCTGCAGCTAGTTTTAAAGTAAGAACAAAAAAGATGACCAATAG
Organism: Hermaeophaga mercurialis; assembly: GCA_951812935.1. NCBI lineage: Eukaryota > Metazoa > Arthropoda > Insecta > Coleoptera > Chrysomelidae > Hermaeophaga > Hermaeophaga mercurialis. The sequence continues at coordinate 20,647,332 of OX638360.1, forward strand.
TATTTAGATTTATTTATTAATTTGAGAAAGATAGGTGGGATCATGTTTTAAAAACATTGTAACTTTTTAGCAAGATGTTGGCAATGAACAAATAGTTCAAGGGTTCTGGTTTACTCCAAATATTGAACCTGAGCATGATACTGCTTTTATAACTCAAAATATGTATAGCGCTCTAGAAAAGGGTGAGATGAATAGAGTACCTCTTATGATTGGAATTTGCTCAGAGGAAGCTATTGCTAGAGCTGCAGGTAAATAAAAAATAAATATATATCAAGAAACCATTCTCACTGTTTTCTAGTAGTGGTTAAGCACTATTGTTTGTTTATCTAGATGCAAAGTTCCAATCTCATGTACACCAGTATGAAAATGATTTAGGAAGATTAGTAAACAAAAATATGCATATAACTGACACAACTGCAAAAAAGCAGGCAGGAGCAGCAATAAGAAATATATACACTAACGGATTACTTCAAGATAATCTAGGAAAAGCTGTCAGGGTACGTACAATTTTGATCATACGCGAAAATAACCTTTCTTTTAACTGATACTGCTAAAGTAAACTATTATAAACTACAACATTATTTATAATTAAAAAACTTTCTGTTATTTGACATAAGCGTAAACTATCAATAAAGGATACTAAATTATTTTGAATTACTCTAGGCTTTACTAATTGATCAGCAACTGTTTTATTTGATATTTTAATTTAACTACCCATTTCATAGTCCAATAGCCTTATATTTAGGTATTCTATGTTTTTTAGTATTTCAGTGATACATCATTTAATAGAGGCGTTATCACCCATGCAAAACTCCAGTCAGCCTTTAGTGAAGTATATTTTTATCAATTTTCTTATCATGGAACCATTGCCGGAAACAGACCAAATCTGGACGGTAAGTATACAATTTTAATTTAAAAAATTCTCGGGTTGAAGGATTCTAGAAATAGTCTTTAGCAGGTTCTGAATGACAGAACTTTGACCGAAAGTTGTATAACATAGCAGCTGTGTTATCTTGCTCAAGTCTACCATCAGTGTTTATCAGTGAACATAATCTAAGTGTGGTAAGAATTTTGAATTTCATTGTGTCTATTCACTAATACCACATTTGAGAATATGGATAATCTTTGTCAATTCATAATAATATGTTTATATTTTTTAATTATTTACACTATCTCCAATCTTGAAAATTGATAAAACATAAGAAAAAAAAAACACATTTCTATGGTCTTTTTTACATTTTGGGAGAGTAATCCAATGAAACTCAAAATCGTACCACAACAAATAATTTATTAATTCCAAATTTTAAAGAAAGTTACACTAGTTTCGACTTTGAAAGTCATCATCAGGTTTGTAATACAAAAATAATACACAAGTTACAATAGTAAAAACATTAAGTTAAGAAAGCAAGGAGATTATGAAACTTACCTAAACATGAAACAGGAAACAATATCACAGTTAAAACCAAAAACCAAAAAAATTTTCTTTTTAATTAAAGTAACGTTCAGTTAAGCGGTACATTTTTTTTTGGATTATTCCACTTTACCACATAGGAGCTACATGGAGAACCTTTTGTATCTTACATTTTGGGACAGCTTAGTCTGCTTTCAAAGACCAGGATTGCAGGAGAGCTGCTGGAGGCAAAACGCCACCGAAGGTCACCTTAATTTTTCTGCGTAGTCTATATAGTTAACATACTCTTGCAGAGTTTATATGGATCTGTTTACTGGTATGAATTTTCGGCTTCTTGAAGATCTGCACTAAAATAGATTATTTTAAAGGTAGATTCGGGATTTCATAATCACTACCGCTGCACTATGGTGTTCGATAGAACAATTAATTCGGCATAACTTGGAGAGCCTGAAAACTCCTCACAACTGATTCTACTTCTTCAGTGAGGAGCTTTGTCCTATGAACTTTGTGTTTCCATTTCCTAGATATGTATATTTTAAGATCCGTTTACACCAATCACCGCTTTACGTTATACAAATTCGCCTAAGTGAATTATCATTGCTCCGCTCAACATCAATATTTAACTACTTAATTAGAAGTTGATGGTTCTACATTTTTATCATAGAATATTTTTAGGAGCCTACAGAGTTGGTCACAGCGAAGATAATCACTACTTGTGGGCAAATTTCAATCATACATTCTTAAATAGATATCCGCAATCTGATATTGATACTAGTAATATATTCAGAGCTCTATTTTCCAATTTTGCAAAATACTTGTAAGTAATTTTATTTGTTACATCTTCAGAAACTAATATAAATAATTGATTATTTATTTCAGAAATCCTACTCCTGAACCTGCTGGTATTTTTAACAATATAATTTGGCCTAGTGTAAAACCTGATAATTTTCAGTATTTGGATATTAATGAAACTTTAACAATTCAAAAAAATCCCAAAGCAGATGTGTATTTTAAATGGGTGGCCCTATATGAAAATCTTGCTATTAAACCTTATGATACGTACTAGAATAAAAACAGATGAATAAAATATCCGTAATAACAGATACGTGTCTATTCCTTTTACCTATCTTCTAGTGATATAATAGGATTGGTTTGTTAGTAAGTTTAAGGCATAAATGCGTATTAAAAACTATAAATGATGCTTCAACTAATATACTACAGGTTTTTAAACTACATATTCTGCATAGTATTAATATATATTCTAACATTGCAATTTATACCTTCCACTATTTTTTAAACGTTGTAAAACAAGAGGAAAGTGTAGCCAGCTTTCATAATCTAAAAAACACTTACTTAAAATCATAGTTTACATTTTTCCTCGGATGAATATATCTTTAAATAAAATTAATTTACCTTAAGGAAAATGTCATTACTTATTATGTACAAATTTCCAATTTTTATTTGCAACGGTCTTTGTGACCTGACTGTTGTCAATAAAAAACTTCTTCTAGTGTCAACATCTAGTTCGTACCAATTATTTGTATAAATGCTTTTAGCAATTGCTTGGCTCTAAAAATTTTCATAATTATAAAGAATCACTTTTCACGAGTCATAAATGCCTTACATTTAAAATTAGTTCATTTCCATGGTAGTTGATGTACCAGTTTTCCAAAGTAATAGTCATTAATTTAGATATTGCAAATGCAGTTTCAACATTCATTTTTTCCAAGGACTTGGGATTATTATAAAAAAGAAATTTGTTTTGTATCATAATTATGGTTTCTGCCTTTACTTTGTGGAATATATCCATTATAAATGTAAAACATAATACATACTTAAAATTTCACGATATTTTAAAACTTTTGCCTATAGAAATTTATATATGTGGGAGCAAGTGGACTGTATACTTTTATATTTGCAAGTTCCACATATATAAATTCTGCTTTTTACAAAATTTGTATGGGCGGCTCAAGACTACTGCGTGCGTGTGCTCTTTAGGTGTGCTTAGGCACTACTGCCTTTCGGCGTTAATTCGTTAATTGCAATATGAGCGAGAAGGAAATTTATTTCTGGTTGGTTGAAAGTGATGTTAGAAATGGCGAATCGTGAGAGTTTTGTATGTGGAATCGTCTAGAGCAGGGCTTCTTAAACTGTGGGTCGCGACCCCCAGGGGGGTCGCAAAGATCTGATACTTTTCAATCATTATAAATAAAATTTTAAAATTAGTATACACACTACGTACAAATATAAATACAAATAAAAATCATACAAAATACTATTGTAGTTTTATTATAACTATTTTTTGAAAAAAGTGGCAATGCAAAATTGTTATGTAGGGCCTATAAATGAAAATATGGAAGTAGCATTTAAAATAATAAATACAACGCGCTCCTCGATTTTCAACTGAACCTCCAATTATATATATGTGAAATGAATGGGTACGTATTCTTTAATCCTTATTTTATTTACATTGTAAAATAATGCGATATTACATCTACATCTACGGTTAATATATATTTCATTATATGGAGGAGGGGGTCGTTTAAAATTTCCTAAGCTTGAAGGGGGTCGCTATATAAAAAAGTTTAAGAAGCCCTGGTCTAGAGTGTATACCTGGGATAACAAAGAATTGATTATTGGTTTTACTGGTTTAAAATGTGTGAATTTTAAACATTGCCAAAGGGTGAAACAATTGTTATAAGAATATTTAAAAAGTTTTGGAATATCGAGGAATTTTAAGAAAAGTATATTTTATCTTTTGCATTTATCGTTTTATCTGTATATTTATATTGCTACTTACATGTATGAATGAAAATAACATTTGGGTATAGGTATAAGATTTGGACATAAAGTCGACGAAGAAACACCATTTTAATCTCTCATTTATTTTTTCGACATACCTATAAATTAATTTCAATATTAACGAAACTGAAGTCTGGAATATGTACGATAATTCTAGATATTCGATTCTATGTACTATCCACATTAGGCAAAATGAATTAATATAATATATACTTGCAAAAGCACTCAATAAAGTAAATAAAAAATCATCCTTAATGAACTTAAAATCATATTCTTCCCGATAAGGTTATAAATTATTAGAATAAGTGCGTTCTTGTAAGAAAAGTAAGATATTCTCGTAATTTTTTACATCATCGAAAAACCTAACACCCTAATTATTAATAGAAACCGTTAAAAATATATTAAGATATACAAACCTAATAGCATTCTGATGTTCTGTTACAAGTATTCTTAAAAAATCTTTTGGTGACATGGATTGTCTTTTTGTATAATATTTGAAATTTTTAAACTTGTAATTCAGTAAATTTATTCTCAGGGAGGCAAATATAATAAGTGGTACAAAAAATATATCCAAACAAAAGAAAACAACTGTAGAATGTACAGCTGTAAACATCTGATGAAATGCAACAAAATCGCAATGTTTCTGTATGTCAAATGGATACCAAGTAGCGGGAAAAATGTGTAATTCAAATTCAATCCACAAGTAGAATCCAACCATAATTATCTGAACCAATGTAAAGCCATAAACAATAATTAATACAAAAATTAGTTTTTTATTATATTTGGCTGCGCTATGAAATATTTCTTTAATAGCTTCATCATTCTCTGATATTAAGGTATTCTCAACACGCAGAACCTCAGAAAACAATTCTTTCACTTCTAGTCTGTGAATAAATAATATTTTGATAGTCATACCAATACAAACTGGAATATATTGAAGCCCTTCTTGACGTTCCAAATCAGATTCCACCGTGCAAACTCCAATAGTTAAGCTTAGAATAAAAAGTAACCAATTTATTTTACCAAAATACGCATAGCATTTGAATACAGTCATGTACGTTTTATTAGAAAATTTAGGATACCGTAATCCCGTTGATAACGCGGCTACCCTGAAAATATTAAAGAAGTAGGATTTAGAGGACATGGTCAGGTGAATTTGTATCACGAAGAGGGATTATTTTCTTCCTATTTATAGTTCATTAAAAACTAGTTTAGAATGTACATATAAAACTTTTAGCCAATTTACCTACCTACATCTACTAACTTTTTAAATTGCCCTAATAAAACATTTGGGTGTTTGAAAAGCGTACACTTAAAATGAAAAACAGACATCTGGCTAGTCTTAGGATTGGAAAAACACAAGAATATAATAATGTATTAGCATATTTATAATTCTTTATTTTGTTTAAAAGTTGTTTTTTGACTGTAACGGTTTCGACAGTTTTTTGCAATGTAGGTTTTTAATTGAAATTATTTATTTTTATAGGTACACATTTTATAAATTTTTACATCGAGAGAAATTTAAGCAGATAACTTCAAACATAATAAGAAAGCATTCATACTATTCCTAGATTTAAAGCAAGCATAAGACAAAGTGAATAATAATAATTAAAACGAGCACTAAAAGAAATCAACATCCCTGAAAAACGAATCTGAAAAGTTTAGTGTAGGAATGGGTTTGAAGCAGGAGATCCGTTATCACCAATATTATTTAACTTGGCGCTGGAGAACAGTATTCATAATAAAACCGAACACAAGTGAGAAAATGCAAGCTAGGATCATAACGGAAAATAGATGTACAGGAACCATAAACTCAGTACTCACAATCAAGGGGATATCAAGAAAACTGAAACTGCAGATTTATAAGACGGTAATAAGAACTATAGTAATATTTGGGAGCGAGGTATAGACAATGAGAAATAAATATACGTAGAATTGAAATATGGGAAAAGAAAGTCCTGAGAAAAATATTCGGAGGCAAGGTCGAGGAAGGCCTAAACAAAGATGGAAGAAAGAAGTGGAAGAGGACATAAGAAAACGAACATTAGGCAAATGAAAGAAATGGTAAAGGAAACGATGGAAAAATATTGTAGACCAAGCCATAGGCCAGCTAAGCATCTAGAGTTCTTGTAGATTATATAAATACATTTTCTAAATCACTATTAGCATCAAAGTTTCTAAAAATATTTAGAGCCAATTTTCCTCACCTACCTGAAGTGACACAACTAATACAATTATACCTCAACCAACTTTTCTTCAAAAGATTCTCTGGCGGAATACCGTTACTGAGCTCTTGAAATGTATCGAACTCAGTACAACAATACATGGTTGGAAAAAAGTATGGAATCAGGTAAATATCTTTAAAACGAAACGGACGATATTTATGAAATTTTACAAGTAAGTGCAATGGGGTAAAATGCAGCTGATAAACATTTTTGCATATTTTGAAAGATCTTGTTATTTAGAATTCGTACATATTAAGACTCAACTAACCTCACCGTTTACCCAAAACGGAATCTCGCAGATATCCCCGAAAATAGACCATACTTTTTTGAAAAATACTCCCGTATCGATTATTTCGAAAAGGATGGTCTGTTGAATATTTAAATACATTGCAAAATCTATCTAAGTGACTTCATCCCACAGGTAATTTAAAAATTAATGATTTCTTAAAAGAAGGTAATGCACCTCCCCTTTACTGGCCAAGTGCTCGCATTATAGAATTATTTCCTGGTTCTGACAACAAAATTAGAGCATAAAAATAAAAACTATCAACGGAATTTTTACACATGGCATCACTGAATTGTGTCCTTTACCAAAAATATTTTCTTTGAACATATAATTTTCAACGCGGGGACAATATGTTGTAATATTTTATGTCAATATTTAACACAAAATTGTAAATATACAGTTCGATCCTGTGGTAATAGTAAAAATCCATAGAAACTATTCAATGAACAAAAAAGTTTTTTTTGACAATATATTGAACTTTGTAATTTGAAATACAAGGAAGCATTTTTAAAAGAAAGTACATTTAACATTTAGTTTATCCTACCGCTTTAAAATTCTATACCAAACAACAACATCTACTATTATTGTTAGAAACAATAGAAAATATATTTGACATTGAAAACAATTATAATACAACAAAAAAAGGATTACATAGGGGAACTAATAATAATTTGTTAAAATTCTAAAGCTGACATTTTTCTATTATTAAAATCATTAATGTCAGATTGAAGGTAATTCCCCTTTTTCAAATATTTGTAACTTCACAAATGTGATCAACTCCAGTTTCAGTCGATACATCGCGAAGAGTAGTTCGTCACACCACTGAAAATGACTGCCGCAGTTGCAGTGGAAACGTTTGGAAGAAAAATCCACAGATCACGTCATAACAGAAGAATCAATTACACAGACACCGGTCGTGAAAGCCTACTTTCTTACAAGAATTTTTGATAGTTTTGATTTTGTAATAATGAAATCCATGATTTTCTCGCTTATTTTAATGAAATAAATAATAATTAATTTATTTTCCAGTTCGATTGAAATAGAAAAAAATTGTATATAATAGCAGACCAGAGGACTACAAAACTTTTAAAAGTATTTTAAAATTCACAAATTACTTTCTAAATTTTTAATAAACATCAGTAACCAATTTAACTGCATGATAGCTTGACCCAGTTTTTAAATATTTCTGTAATATCCTTCATTCTCAATTACAAATAATTGTTGTAGTTAAAATATTCATGCGATTGCATTTATGAAATATACACTTATCTGCTTCCAATCAGAAAACATTTTTTGTTAATTTTGTTAAGCTAAATGGCTATCTATGTCATAAATCTATCATTAACTCACCAATAAGCCCGGTTTGCACTTTGAGGCAGGCCTTATTAATTATCTAATTAATACATTTTATTTGAATGGTACTTAAAAAGTTTTTTCTTTTGCATTTAAATAGAATAAAAAGTAAACAATTTTCAATATCTAAAAAAGTAAAACAATAGCAAGTTTTAAATGTTTGTGTAATATAAACAATAAAATAACCACGTCAACAAATCGGTTCAATTATTTAACCACAAATATTCATTATGCATTATTATATTTTGGTCTAAAAGATCGAAATCTATGACGAAATTATTTGTTGGAGAAGAAAATATCTTATAACCATATCTCACTATCGTTCAGAAGGAAGGCAACTTTTTTATTTAGATGAAACTTGGGTAAATGAAGAGCATACAGTATCCAAAATGTGGCAAGACAACAATATTCGAACCTCATGTGAAGCTTTTTTGCAAGGATTATCCACTGGATTGAAAATTCCGTCAGGTAAAGGGCGATCAGTCAAAGTTATTTGATAGCGTGATTAGTTTATTTATGGTTTATTATTATGTTTTGGTCTAAGGAAGAGATAGAAACTTTAATTAGCGAATTTTCAAATCATTCCTGTTTGTATAATGTAGACTAAAGACTACCTTAATAAGTATTCAGATGTTTGGCTCTTCAAAAAATAGTTAGCAAGATCGGCAATGGAAAAATGAACAAGAAGTTTTAAAAAGTGAAGTGAAAAGAGGTATTTCTGAATGAGCATTTAATCCAATCACAGAAACTGAAAGTCACAGAAACTGAAAGTAGCAACACTGAATTTGATGAGATGGAAAACGTTTTCTCTGACGACGTAAGGGAATTACTTCGTTATATATTTTTTTAATTATTACTTTCTATTTTTAGAAATATAAAATACTCGAAGAAAACGAATATGGGACTCCTTTACAATACGAAGAATCGCAGCCTTCACCTTCTAAACAAAGTAAAACTCCTTTGACTTTTAGGAGCAAACAAAAATAAACTAACAAAAATGGACAATAGAAAAAGAAGAAATTGTTGTGGTCCAAAATATATCCCAAACTATAAGTGGAGTGACTTTACTACGGATAAACGCAAAAGATCAGAAGAAGATGTTTTTGGTGAATTCGTAGCAGCTCAACTGAAAAATATAAAAAATCAAAAATGCAAGGATAATGCTCAATTTGAAATACATAGAATTTTTTACGAAGCATTAAAAAAATAATATTTACTGACATGTTAGACAAATAAAAATTTTTTTTCTCGATTTTATTATTGTAAACCTATAGATTTATTCTGCCAGCTGATTTTTCCAGTCGACGCAAAGCAATAACAAAATTCATCCCTGATGTTTAAGGCGCGGCAGCCACCTTGTGAAATATCCTGAAGACTCTAAGTATGATCATCTATTTCTTTGTAGGCACTATTTTTCTTAGCTAAAAAATTGTGTAACACATAGCAAGCTAATGTAACAACTTCATTAATTGTTTGATGTAAAATTCTAAAGCTATTTGCTAAAATGCCAAATGCATTTTCAGCAGTTCTTCTAGCCTTTGACAGCCGATATTTAAAAATTATTTTTGAGTTAGAAAGACGTCTTTGAGGGTACGGTTTTATAATTCTAGTTGAAAGTGGAAATGCATCATCTGCTACAAAAATAAATGGTAGTGTTGTAGTTGAATTGGGTAAATTGACATTACATGGTATTCTTAATAATTAATTAAAACATGAATAAATCTGTTTATATTTATTTAAAATTTAAAATGTTGTGAAAGGTTTTAGAGCATAGTCATAATAAAGTTGAATCCACTGTGGTATGGTTGTGTTCTTGGGATCAGTATCGATTGAAAGAGAATTGTTAAGATTTAAATATTTGAAGCTTCCGGGTTGTACTTTAGGCCAAGTAATATTTTCTAAGAGATTTGATTGCACAGGAGTTGGATTTCTGTAAAAAATAAATATACACATATAAGTAAGGACCAAAGTTCATCTATCACTCTAACATTTTAAAAGTCATAGCTGGACATTTAAAGAGGATTTAGCTGGGCTCAAAACACTCCTTAGCTTCGTCGTTACTGTTTAACGTATATGATTTATATCGAGTTTTAACGAACTGTTGAAATATTAAAGATCGTTTGGAAAAACTACTTAGCAAACCATAATTATAACAATTCCTGCCGTGATAAAATTAATTGCGACAGCTACAAAATTATCATAAATAAAAACTGATATTTTTGTTGTAAGTGGCACTATTCTGTCAAAAATCAATCGAAAAAAATACCGGTTCCCAAGTAACAATTTCAGATTCATTTTGGATATAGTTTTTAAGGCACATTGTCGACTTTTCTGTCATTATAAGTGGGAAATGGGACTTTTGGTGATTAAAATGTGTATTAAATATTGCCTAAAATATGCCACAACGTGAGTCTAAAATGTACCTAAAACTAAATTGCCGGGATTGTAACGTCATCTATCTTGGCCAGATTTTAAGAAATTTTAACATACGCTACTGTGAGCACTTATAGATTAAAAAAACCAGATAAGTCACATTATGCAAAACACCTCATTAACATCAAACACAAACCTACACTTAATAACACAATGGAAACAACAGTAGAAGTACTTCATATAAGTGACAAGAAAGAAGAACTTGATGTTTTGCAGGAATATAAAATAAAGAAACACCTAAAATATCCTCAATATATAGTATTGAATGAACAACGAAACCTGGGAAGTTCAATTATCTTAGATCACCTTTTGAACTAAATAATACTAATCAAATATATTTTTAGAAAAAGAAGAATATTGCCTCATAATGATTGGTTGTCAGGTTTATGACATGAAATTTATTTACGTTTTTAAATTGACAAACTTCTTTCTGTGTTGACAATGGTATTGTCAGATACCGAAACGTAGGTAGATTTAAATATATTAAAATGCTTTGGAAGACTGTGGAAATTCTAGATAAGTATTATTTATCTTTTCATATTTAGAAACAAATATTTTAGACATACTTTGCATGAGTGCTATGAAAAGATCGACACGATTCAAGCACAAAAAAAATTGTGTTCGAGTTTTCCATAAAATGCTACTTGGGTTACGCACAACGATAGCCTCGTTTATACACGTCAATAAAATATTTGGTTGTATTTTTCGATTAATTCCTTTTGAAGATTTTTTCAAGGGTTTCCATATTATATTTGATACTATGCAATTTTGTAAATATTGTTTAATAAAAATTTGCAAAAACATAATTTAATGTACCCTTAATAGCATATCCTATTCTTCAATACAAATATCATAATATACAGTAATTAAAAAAATGGCAAAAGTGGCAATTTTTCATCCTTTCACAGAGTTGTTCTCCTTTAAAAAAATTCTGATGTAAATTGTTATTTTATTTAATATTATTTTCAATAGAAGATACAACTGTTTATAAAGTTATTTCTTTCTTTATATTATATTTAAGTATGTCTATAATTCTTTTTGTTTGTAGATTGTATAGTAAATCAGATTATTAAGAATAGTCGTGATTCCTCCAATTAATATTGTGAGAGATTTTTTATGCAGTTTTATAAAATTAGATAGACATTTGCTATTTTGAACAACAAATCACAAATGTTCCTTTGGTCTATACTGAAATATGCGTTATTTCCCGATAAGCTTCATTTTAATCTGAGATACCTTGAATATTTTCATAAGTTTTCAAAAGCCGCTGCGAGAGCTATCACTAAACCATCGGTTGGCTAAATTCGATACGTAGGCATACTTAACATTTATTTATAGTGACAAGTGTTAAGTGTCTATTAAATATAAGTTAGCTGGCCTAATTTTCATTAGTATCTTGTTATAAACATTTTTAATAAATATTGGTCTGTGAATGAATCTTGTTGAACAATAAAAGCTTATTATTAATATTACTTACTGATATTTAGCAAAATTGGTAAAAAGCTTTCTCCATCTTTCACTTGCTAGAATATCACCTTCTGGATAAGTGTCTAAAAGTGACCAATTACCATAAACCCATATATAGTTTCCGTCTTCAGAGTGTTGTACCCTGTCTGCGCCTTAAAAAAAATTCAAAATATCATTAACGCTCCCAAAAAATTTAGTTCTATAATTCATTATATCTCAAACACGCGCTGCAGTACTTTGGTGTTCTATTCTAATTATGTTAGCTATAATAGAAATGTCTAAGCAGTCGCCGCTTTGCCAGCGAGTCCATTTAAGTTAGATTTACAATGTTTTTTAACTCTATGATCATATTCTAATAGAGCAGCTTAAAGTTCAAGATGGTTAAAGCGTTAACTTTCCAACATAACGCATTCTCAAAGATTCAAAGAGTATGCTCGGATTTGTCATTGAGATCCACATTATCGATTTTCCACATTTTTCTCCTTCATACTGGATGATGACATTGGCCTGTTAGCAAAACCATGAGAAAGCGAAAATACCAACTACTCAATTTTCTAATTTATAGAATTTTGCTCTTCAATGGCGGAAAATAAACTTTTGTTTGCCATTTATGGCTGGAAATGAGTGTTTTACGAAAAAAACGTGCATATGGTTTTTGCGCAAGTAATTTCGAGATAGTCTTACTTAATACAATCAATTTATAGATAATTTCCGATTATGCCGCATATAAATAAATTCGTAGATCGGCGTTACTTTATTGAAAAGAATAAGTAAATTTTGAGTTTTATTGCAGTTTCTAGCCGATTGAGAGTCAATCCGGTTAAAGCTTAGTACTTTCTGCATAAATGGTGTTTTACTGAAAGTAAAGATTGAAGAAACTATACCTATATTTTAGGCATCTTGAAGAATATCTAGGATTATAAACTGCTCTGAAGGACCTGAGTCAGCAAAATTTTAGTCACAAATGGCAAACAATAAGGTTATTGTCTATTAGAAATTAGAGTTTTATAATTATGAATTTGAATACAATATTATTTTAAGTTAATAACTACATACCATCAACGTAAACCTTATTTCCTCCCAATTTACCATCATATGAAAATTGGTAGAAATAAACATCACTGAAATGAGACTGCAAATAAGCGTGGTGAATAATTGGTCTGTTAAAAGACATATCGCTAAAAAGCTAAAAAAATATAGCATAAGTTAGTATCTAATATATTTTTCTCGTTTGTACTTACCCTGATTGACTTAGCAAGATTATCTTGTAGCAATCCGTCTGTGTATATATTTCTCATTTTTTCACCAACTTTGTTTTTGGTATCAATATCAGTTATATGCATATTGTTATTGACTAATAAGGAAACATTGGCGTCGTAAGTCTTAAGGTTAGTTTGGAACCATTGATCTAAATATAATTGTAATAAAAAAATACAAAATAAAAAACATTTCAATTCATTCGCATAAATATGTTGCGTTAATCAGTCCTAAAGTCAATAAACCATATATATGTGTTTCCAAAATAAAGGAAAATTCAAGAGCATGGTATTGGTAAAATTTATTTAATAAAATATAAAAATTCCTATCTTTTTATTTATTTACCGATCATCAATTTTACATATATTAACATTAAAAATATGAAATAATCTTCGGAAATAACAATGAAATTATGGTTTCCCACACTCTGTTTCAGAAGACTTGTCATCTTATTCCCGAGAAATAATAACTGTAGAGATTTCAATTATGTTATAAATCTCAAACATTTTTTTCTCTATTCCTATAACATGATTAATATATTTTTGCTAATTCTCACAGAATACTTCAGATATTGACTTATTGAATAAATGTTAATATCTGGTATTTAAAAATGTTGTTATTTCTAGCAACGTAACCTTTAACTTGAGCCCATATTAATTCTATTGGATTAAGCTCACAGTGATATGCGAAGAATTTCAATTTCTAGTTTTTGGCAATTTCCTCAATAATGTACTTTTTTTTTTATTTTGCTTTCAGCATTGTATCGTCAAAGGCGATATTTTCTTTATATTTTTCTTCCATTTATTGGTTGGCAAAGTTTTAAGTAATCTGGAGTGGTAACTGCCATTGTCCATTATATAACCGAATTTTTCGGTATTAATTCAATTATTTCGAATAGTTCGAAATATTCCTTGAACACGTCTCTATTTATTTCTTCGTGATATTTAACTGTCTTTTTTGAATCAAATAAAAGTAATAAAATAATAATAAAATTGTATTATTGTTACGGCTATGACCGGCGTTAATCCTCTTAAGTACTATCCTATAACAATGAAAGATAGTATAATAATACGTTAATCCGAGAAATTTTTATACGGTAGTCGTCAAAAACACTGTTTTTTACTCAGTTGAAGAGTATTTCTCCATGGAGAAATTATAATATTAGCTGCAGCTAATATTAACATCCACCAAGTTTGATTATATTCACAGTAAATTTTATAAATTTATACTTTAGAATTGTGTTCTTGACTAATTTTATATGCTCTTGTTACGTGTATGTTGTATGTTCTTAGGGTTTTAGGTGTATCCATTATAACACATATTTTAATCTGACGTATCCCATACATTGTAGATGATGTCTTAAGGGAAATAAATTTATTATTTATTTTATTTATTATTAGAATCTATTAGAAATATTGAAGATTTCTCGCATGTATCGTATTATGATTTACATACTAAATTATATATTATCACTAAATATTTTTGAGAATTTACTGTCTCTTAATGTTTAAATATCACTTACAGGAAATAAAAAATATTGATTTTAAAATAGTTTTAGGCGACAATGTACAAGTAGCTATAGCCTATAATTATTTATGAATTTCAGCGTTGTTTTGAATAACTGGACTTGAAGATTTTCAAGGGTTTTAAGGAGTGTACAATCTGGTGTACTACTTATGCAAGTAATTTAGTTAAATACTAAGATGCGTTTACCTGCGCTTCTAGTTAAGGCTTCTTCTGATTCAATTCCAATCATCAAGGGCACTCGGTTCATCTTTCCTTTTGCGACGACATCGTACATGTTTTCAGTAATAAAGGCATTTTCATGTTCAGGTTCAATAACTGGTGCATAAAAGAATCCTTGAACAATTTCTTCATTTCCAACAGTATCCTTAAATATATATGTATTATTATATTTAACTTGACAGAACATAAATATGTATGTCCTAGTATAATGTAATGGATATGGTTATTGGAATGAACTGGGACTTCTGGGGCCCATCGAAATAGTTGACAAAGGGATTTTATTTTATAATACAAGGTAAAAGAAACTAAAGAAAACAGGGCTCATATATTTCTTGGTATTTAAGGGCGTCTATTTTTACCCTGGTTTCCACCATCAAAAATTGATAATTTATTAAATATATTTAAAATATTTACCCAGATTGCTTTAGAAGCGGCATCGTTTAGTTTATCTGCAGGCACTTTTCTTAAGAATTCTACCAATTCTTTAGTACTGGAGTTAGGATCAAAGTTGCTATCAATAGATTGTGCTAGCTTGTAAGCAATATCTTTATGATCTTTTTGGAAAGTCCACGGACATAACAATGAACCACTTCCAGCTATACCAGCCCAGAATAGACCTACAATATATTTTAATGATATATTAAGTTTTCATACTTTGATAACTATTTTATTTAGATTTTAAAATCTAATATTTTACCATTTGATTTTTTGCTCATGTATTGGTAAGTAACGGAAGCAGCTCCGGCACTGGTTCCGAAAATTGTTACTTTATTTGGATCTCCTCCGAAGTACTTGATATTGTCTCTAACCCATTGCAGTGCTAAATTTTGGTCTTTTAGACCATAGTTACCAGACATTTCCAAATCCCCTGTGGACAAAAACCCTAAAAAGATATGTAATGTAATAATTATAGAATATAATAATATTTTGATTACCGAATGGTCCAACACGATAACTCGCTGTAACCACCACAACTCCATTTTCCATAAGGTAATGAGGCCCGGACTGTTCAAAATTGGAAGCCCCACAGATGAAACCTCCCCCATAAATCCAAAACATTACCGGTAAAGCATTATCAGGGGTTGGGTACTAAAAAATATGTCAAATATCAGGATAACAGCGGTTGGGACAGACCGAATTATGATAAATGAGTGGATATACAGAAGAAATGTACATAAGATAAAATGTGATCTGTACAAGTTGTTACATGATTTTGCATAGGTGCAAAGTAGTTCAACTGTATGCGATTACTGACCTTAGGAGTATAAACATTTAGAAATAAACAATCTTCAGTTTCAAGTGTTGTAAGATTATCGATATTAAAACCATTATTGACTTGGTAACATAGTTTCTTATTCTTTGTCGCGTCTAATACTTCTGACCAAGGCTCAGCCGGTTGAGGTTCCTAAATTAAAAAAAACAATATTTTGTAAATACAAATAATTTCAAAATAAGAACTATTTTTTACTTAGACAACGAGTATTTTACAAATTCAGTAATTTACTTTAAAACGAAGTTCTCCGATAGGAGGTTTTCCATAGGGAATCTGTTGAAAAGCATAGAAAGGTACGCCAGATTTTCTCATGGAGTACTCTTCTCTTCCTTTTATAACTCCATTTGGTATAGTTACAAATACTTCCTGTGATAACTGAAATAATAAAAATTGCTATCTTAAATGAAATTACTAATTATTGTAAGTACCCACTAGCCATATATAAATTTCTGTAGGTGTAGATTTTTCGAATTATCTTATATATACTTAATTACTTACGTTAAAAGTTGCACAGAGTAAAATTAAGATGAGACCGTTAACATACATTGTTGATAAAGAGAGTACGCAGAAAACAATACGATTGTATTTATATAAACAAAATTTTAACTTATATAGGCTGTCCTAATATTTTAAAATACTTTGCCATCGATAATAATTTATTTTAATTATTATTTATCTGCACTGTTAATAATTATTGTTGTTTGACTTTAAATTGTTTCGCGTACATCCATTTCATTCGTTTTAATAAGTTATTGTTATTGAGATTTTTTCATTTCAAAATGGCGCTGATGTATAAATCTAATAAAATACATAGTACTTTAAACGAACAATCTGTATTATTAAGAAGCCTAGGCTCTTATATTTTATAAGTACTTACTCATTTAGAATTACGATTTATCTTATTTTGATAATAATTTGTTCTAATATTTTTAATAACTAGGAATAAATAAGTATACGCTTTTTTAATAAATATACACAGATAAACTGAAAAAGTTAAAAATAATTGTGAATATTTATTACTTGTAATCATAATATAAATACTTAAATACATTTTAATAATTTATATTCAATAAGATAAAGTTTTTAATTTAAAAAATGCAAGGTTTGAAAATAATGGAATTTTTAAAAAGAATTATAATAAAATATAGTATGTGACTAATTTAGCTGCGGTTGCCACGGCAATTTTACAGTCTTCGGACTCTAAACAGAAGGTATAGTAAAATTGGCATTTGCCCGTTATCCAGAAAATATGTATAGGTTTTTTGGTACTAAAGAATATATAACTATACAGGGTTGGGATAAAGTATGGAACTAAGTAAATATCTTTAAAACGAAACGGACGATATTTATGAAATTTTGTAGGTAAGTGCAATGGGGCAAAATGCATCTAATGTAGATTTCTTTGTTAATAATATACTTCCGGTTTAACCGAAATACCACCAACTTTTTTAATTTAAATGGGACACCCTGTATACTTTTGCAAATTTTGAAAGAACTTGTTATTTCTCGAATTTGTACATACTGGGTTTAGTGGAAATAATTTGTAAAAACGAGGAATACAGCGCTTACGTTTATGCAGGAAAAAAAGATTTGTGTAATTTGTGAAGATTTTATCATAAAATCAACCAAGAAAATCCATTTCAGCATTTAAGGGGGTTTAAATCAGGCGATCTTGCAGGCCATATACAGGTCCGCCCCTGACTATCCATCGGCATGGAAACTGTTTTGTTTAGAAGTTTCTATCGTTTGTTTGTACATAATAAAAATAATTCCGAATAACATTTTTAATTTACATAATTGAATCCCCAAAAATAAAAAGATTTCCTTTTATCAGTATGTAGACCTGCTTCAGCCTTCTAATTTGGTTTTAGATTTCTGGCAGGCAGTGCAACACTTAATGTGCTTTAGTACCCACTATAATATCTACCCACACGCTCATGGTCATTCACACTAGACACCAATTGTAATTGTTGTAGTAGATTATCAATTTATTAATGATTTATGTGACACTTACCTTCCGCACTTATCTTCCAGACTAGTTTGTTCTTTTAATCTAGTTTTTTTACAACCATTTTCCTCATAGTGATAAATAAAATACAAACTTTCTTTTTATCCTGGTTTTAATTGTTTTAAGTCTTTGATTTTATTGATTTGGATATATAAAATATTTACGAGGGAGTTTTGGTATTTTTATTATTCTCAAATATTTTTTCAATACTCATAGTGTTCTAGAGAATGGCGATCCCCTCCGAGGTTTTATTCATCCACTCTTCTTGTTAGATCGCACACATCTCTTTCTAATCATTAATATTAACTATAAAAACTTTAAAAAAAATATATAAAATTTTACTACGATTCTGGTTTTATCAAATTCTTCTTTTAGAACCCAAACTAAAAAATTAAACCAATATGATATAATATGCTCAAATTAATATATTCTACTCTAATCATTCTAATACATCTAATTATCTACTTAAAATACTTTATTTAAATATTTCTTAAAAGTTCTTCTTTTATAGTTTGAATAGAATAAAAGTGTAACCAGCTTGCAAAATCTAAAAAAAAATAAGTAAAAATAAAAATAGTAGTAGTAAAAATTTATGTAATATAATTAATTAAATAAAAATGTGAACTGATATGTTCGATCAACATATTCATTAAACACTGTTTCATGTATTCCGCCTCTTTCATTATTTGAAAAGTTCATTTTTTTTTCAATAAAAAACCGACAAGAGTGTTTTTTAGATACTTGTGAGAATCAAATGTAAACTTTACGTTTCTCCTGCTTTTATTGAATTATATTTCCACTCAAATACAAACATGTTGAAAATCAATTTTCTATAAATGAAAATCATAATTTTTTATATCAAATTTATAATCTATTCATTTTTCTACATATAGTTAAGATCAAATTCAATGACGATCCATGGTCCAAAATTAAGACATAAACAATACTTTATCGTTACTTGAATATCGTAAATTATAAAATATTTTAGTAGGTAAGAACTAAATTTTAAAATACCAGGAATGGACTTTATCCTCTTCTACATAAAAGTAAATTTTTTCATCATACTCCAATTCCCAAATATTACACAAATTTCTTCATAATGTTTAATTATATGTAAATCAATTAGTATTATCAATTAGTTATTACCTGAATGTATCTCTTTCAATGTTAAATTTGTTTCATTCTATTCTTGCCAATATGAGAAAGCGTCATAGAAGAGATCAAATTAAGAAAATGTTTATAATATTTAATATTTATTATATTAAATTAGGAACAAAGACGCAGCAATCCGTTGTATAAAGAGAAAAACATATAACTCACCGCAATAAAAAGATTTATGTTTATTTCATACAAATTTCCTATTTTCAAGTAGAGACCTTTTTGTGATCTCATCATCATGATCAAAAACGTTTTTTGAATTTTGACGTCATGTTTATACCAGTTGATGGAAAAAATATTTTTAGAAATTTCTTGGCTCTAAAAAATGTATTTTTTGTAAATTGATATTCTGTTTAAATGAGGATTTATGTGTATTTTTCACCGTTAAAATTAGTTCGTTAGCATGATAGATAATGTACCAGTTTGCCAATGTAACAGATATAATTTTTGATAATCCAAAGAGAGTCTCAATATTTTTTTTACTCAGGTTCTGTAAAAAAGAAAAAAGAAAAATCAAAAAGCTTATCAGAAATCAGAACTATAAAATAATTAATGTAAAATAACCCTTTTATACATCCAACACAACTTGTTTTGTAATTATAATCTTCTCTTTATTTAGTTAAAAAACTAATACAGTACATAATTTTAAAAATACAATATTACATAGAAAAAATTAAAATTGGTATCAAATACTAAACACTAAAAATATAAAACTTAGATACACATATAACATACAAATAATAAAAAAACACTTACGTAGCCAAAAAATATTCCTTCAGTCGGTATTTAAAAATATTCAGAGATGAACTGTCCTTTATATCATCTGGTAAGTTATTATACATAATTAACAGATCAAACGAACTTACCTTAAGTGAAGTTCGATCTGAATTATATGAAGCCTTGTGAAGTAAATAAGTATAACATGTAGTACCCCCACTAGTGGTCTAGTCTCACACATTTTAAAGCAAACGGCCCTCCGGACCCCTTGCCCGTCGCATCAGTCTTATTTAAAGCTCCATTGTTGCAATTCAGGGGAAATTTGGAAATGTGGTAGGGAGGGACTTATTTACTTCACAAGGCTTCATATAATTCAGATCGAACTTCACTTAAGGTAAGTTCGTTTGATCTGTTAATTATATTTCAGCCTTGTTTCGTAAATAAGTATAACATGTAGATATTTAAAGCAAATTGCAACAATTTATCCAATAGGCATTTCTATTCTTCGGACAACTAAACACAGGTACCTAATTGCATATTTCGATAAATGAAGAAGCATTTATAATTGCAATATTACATAAAAAGGTATTTTACTTTACCAAACTATTAACGAGAAGAAAAAATAAAATAAACTCAAGACTCAGTAAATAAAAATTAACTAATACCTATTTAATTTTCGCAACTGAGAACACTTTCTGCAAAGCTTTTTTGCTCCTGTATTAGACTATTGTAAAAGTTTGCAAAAGAAGAAGACTTCGCCGTCCACCCTGCTGCCAAACGAATGGTATCATAAGAGACACCTTTTCTAGCACCTGCAGATGTTGCAGCATGTCGGGTGCTATGAGCTGTAGATAGATCCGTATTTAATCCACTTCTTCTTAGTATGATTTTTAACCATCTAGAGATAGTCTGGGAAGTTACATCGTGAAAAGGCTTTTTAAAACTGATAAAAAGATTCTTAGATAGTTCCCTCATATCCCTTGTTTTATCTAGGTATATCAGCAAAGTTTTAGAAGGACAGATGTCCTCATCTAAATTATAGAATGGCAATAAGAGTGTGGGTTGGATACGGCCTTTACCTGAAGTTTTAAGTTTGGCTAGTATTTTGATTTCGATTCTGCTACCCTAACAAACTATGTTTTCAAGCTCAATATTGGCCAGTGTTTGTACTCTTTGACGAGTTGCCAAAGCTATTAATATTGCCAATTTATATGATAAATCCTCTAATGATAATAATTGTGATTTTGCATGGTTTTTATATAAGAAAGAACTGCTGCCGGGTCCCAGGTGTAGGCATACTTCGGTCGAGTAGGTCTCAAACTATGAACGCCTTTAAAAAATATTTTAACTCTAAAGTCTAGGTTTAGCTCTAGGGCTAGTATCTGAGAAAGCGCTGCTCTATAACTGCTTAAGGATGCAGGAGAGGTCCTCTATTGCTGAATAGTGGATTTACAAATAGATGCCAGACATATTTCTAAGGAATCTTCTGGAACCGAACCCGCCTTTAGGGCCTGTAGGATAAGACTCCTGCTACCAGGGAAATCCTGTGCTACAGTGGATGAGGTAATTTTCATGGCTGAGAGGTCCATAATGGTACAACTACAATTTCTCTAGCTTTTTTCTATCTTATTTTTTGTAGTACACGAAGAATTATAGAAAAGGGAGGAACGGCGTAAGAAAAAGAAATTGGTCCATTTCAATGTAAAGGCATCGATGGCAACACTATTTGGATCTCCTTGCCTTGAAATAAATTTTTTGCATTTTGTATTATGAGTACTAGCAGAAGGATCTAATTCCGGTTGTCCAAATTTGGAAATTATATCTTGAAAGAACTGCATCTCATTTATTTCCCACTCTGTCTCCTCAGATAATTTGACTCTAGATTCTGCATCTGCTTCAACATTATCCTTTGACCTTATAGATGAAGCGTATAAATAAATATTTTTCTTCCTCCACCATTGCCAAATAGTGCGAGATAACTGATTTAATATGGGATATTGCCCATTTTGTTAATATAGGCCAATGCCGACGTATTGTCAACCCTACACAGTATATTACAGTTTGACATTTCACTTGCAAAAAAACGGCCTTGAGCTCCAAATAGTTAATGTGGTGTTTCTTTTCCGCTTCTGACCAAAACCCATGGGCATTTTCCCCATTAGCATATGCACCCCCTCCTGTTTTAGCTGCATCAGAAAACATATCTAATTGATATGAGTCATTCTAAATCTTATTTGTTGCTTTTTGAACTATTTCTCAACCACTATTCAAAATCCCCTCTACGGGTAGGTGGTAATTTCAAACCTGAATTAAAGTTACCTCCAGTTTCCCTTAAGGATAAAAACTTCTGGCGTTCGAAGTACTTGGTATAAATCCAGCCATATTTGACCGCAGGACAAATCGAACAAAGTGTCCCGAGAAATTCAATTCGGAAAATTCCCTAATACTACAGGAATAAAGAACGGAGAACTTTTTGAGAAGTCTAGTAACTTTTCCCCACCTTCTGCTCGGGAAGTGAAATAGACATTTGAAAAGAATTATATACAAAACCTAAAAACCTAAATACAATACAATTCCTGAGATATGACACCAAGGGTTTCATTATTTTTGTGAAAATTAAAGGAGCAGAATTTAAGCCAAAAGGTATACTGATATAGATCACCATTAAACCTAAACCTCAAATACTTCCTGTGATTCTCATAAATAGGAATCAAATGATAAGCATCCTTTAAATCTAAAGTTGCCATAAAGCAATGCTTGTGAAAAAGTCTGCTCACTGTTTTTGACCTTTTGATCTTTCATTTTGCAATGTTTAGTCAATAAACACGTGTTTAACGATTTGAGATTTAAAACTAATCTCTGGGTGCCATCTGATTTAGGCACTAAAAATACCTTGGAAACATATTGATTTTTACAAGGTTTAACCTGAGAAATGGGTCCATTTTTTTTTTTTTTTGTTTTGTTTGCTAATAGCAGTCCTAATAGAAGTCACTTCCAAACGGGAACCAGCCTGGTTCCTTTGGGTGTTTTTGTACTGGTTTCGAAATAAACGGTAATTTATACCCAGTTATACAAATGACAAAATATTTTTCTCGGAAGTTATTTTCTTCCATTCATTTACATCGAATTGCAATCTGCCAGCACATATACTAACCTCCTCATTCAGTGACGGCGCCGATCCCTCTGGAACCGACCCTCGATTGCATCTTGAGGTGGTCTCCGCAATGTTTTCCTCATCTGTTAGCCTCGGTTGCTCTTTCGATGTGCTTGGTAGCGATTCGGAGCTTTCTCGAACTGTTGTCCAACTCGAGCTCCTTTTGAAAAATGAGTTGGACCCTTGTAGTTTAACGAAGGTAGAAATTTCTTAGCTATCTTCGGTTTCTTTGGTTTATGTTCCTTACCAGATTTCTCAAGACTTTGGCTGTTTTAATTCGCTCCTCCAAAGCTTGCCCAAATAGCCACTTGTCGATAAGGGCATTTGAAAGAGTATCTTAAGAGACTTATTTAGATTAATGGAAATATGCTCTCTACGAGCTGCTGTAATTTCCGGATTAAGTTCTGGAATCTTTAGTGCAGGAATATTCTCTGGTTCAAATCAAACAGGATCTATTAGTTTGAGAGCGAATCGTCCTGCCAAAAGGAGCAACAGTATTCCTATTGAAAGAATAATTTCTCGCCAGCGAAAATTATATTGCAGATATTTGTCCTTGTCATAAGGGAGTACAATATTTCTACCACAAGGAATAATATTTCGCTAGCAAAAAACCTATTGCAACTATTTGTCCCTGCCACAATGGACAACAGTATTCCCACTACGAAGAATAATAGTTCGCTAACCAGAAACATATTGCATATATTTGTCCCTACAACAAGGGACAACAGTATTCCTGCCACAAGGAATAATATGTCGCTAGCAAAAACATTATGTATATATTTGTCCCCACCACAAGGGACAACAGTATTCCTACCACAAGGAATAATATGTCGCTAGCAAGAAACATATTGCATATATTTGTCCCTACCACAAGGGACCACAGTATTCCTGCCACAAGGAATAGTATGTCGCTAGCAAAAAACATATTGTATATATTTGTCCCCACCACAAGGGACAACAGTATTCCTACCACAAGGAATAGTATGTCGCTAGCAAAAACATATTGTATATATTTGTCCCCACCACAAGGGACAACAGTATTCCTGCCACAAGGAATAATATGTCGCTAGCAACAACATTATGCATATATTTGTCCCCACCACAAGGGACAACAGTATTCCTACCACAAGGAATAGTATGTCGCTAGCAAGAAACATATTGTATATATTTGTCCCCACCACAAGGGACAACAGTATTCCTGCCACAAGGAATAATATGTCGCTAGCAACAACATTATGCATATATTTGTCCCCACCACA
The DNA here is from genome assembly GCA_951812935.1 of Hermaeophaga mercurialis. NCBI lineage: Eukaryota > Metazoa > Arthropoda > Insecta > Coleoptera > Chrysomelidae > Hermaeophaga > Hermaeophaga mercurialis. The sequence goes on from OX638360.1 coordinate 20,671,881, forward strand.
AGGGTCAACAGTATTCCTACCACAAGGAATAGTATGTCGCTAGCAAAAAACATATTGTATATATTTGTCCCCACCACAAGGGACAACAGTATTCCTACTACAAGGAATAGTATGTCGCTAGCAAAAACATATTGTATATATTTGTCCCTGCCACAAGGGACAACAGTATTCCTGCCACAAGGAATAATATGTCGCTAGCAAAAACATATTTCAGTGCTTACATTTTTATACACACACTGAACGACGTGCTCGACTCGACATACAAATGAAGACTGAAGAACCGGTATCCTATGATGCGACGGGCGAGGGGTCCGGAGGGCCGTTTGCTTTAAAATGTGTGAGACTAGACCACTAGTGGGGGTACTACATGTTATACTTATTTACGAAACAAGGCTGAAATATAATCATGCCCTTATTAAAAATTGAATTAAATGTACTCTTTTTCCTACACGTTTGTACATGAAAGTTACGCCTGGCTCTTGTCTCATAGTTGTGAATTTCAGTGTTATAAGTTAACTTACTCTGTAGATATACTGGTGCCTGACCAATTTTGATTTTATAAATAAAAATAAGTGCATAATACTTAAGGAGTTTTACTATCGGCAACCAGTTAAGTGTTTCCAGCATTACTTTTACGGGAGTAAATCTTGAACACTGTAAAATTATACGTATTGCACGATTCTGCATTTTTTGCAGTCTATTTGTTTCATTCTGTTTTAACATGTATAATACAGTTGAACAATAATTGAAGTGGGGTAACACGATTGTATTATATATTGCAAGACTTGACCACTGGCTAAGGTATGGTGAACATCTTCTTAAGTAATTAATTTTATATGCTACCGTTTTAATTACCTGGTTAGCATGTTCCTTAAAATGTAATTTACTATCAATTTTTATGCCAAGATAAACAAATTTATCAACCCTTTCTATATCATTGTTCCCTATCCTTAAATTTAAATTCAAGTTGTTTTCCAAGTCGTACTTTTTACTATTCCCCAACACCATCCACTTTGTTTTACCTACATTAACCTTTAACAAATTCGCACAACAATACTTATAAACCTCTTCCAGAGTATTGTTCATGACGGCCATACCATTGTGTAAGTTATCGCAAGCAAAATCTACAAGGCTATCATCAGCAAATAGACGAAACTTACATTTACCCTTAGAGTTAACTATATCGTTGATATATACCAAAAAAAACAATGGTCCCAAAACACTGCCTTGCGGAACACCAACATTGTTTTCTATTTTTTCGGAATATATTTGGTTTAGTTTTAGTTTCTGTTGCCTATTTGTTAGATAATCAATTATCCAGTTCAGTGCCATCTCATCAGCACCAACACCCTTCATTTTGCTTATAAGTCTCCCTCTATCAATTGTCTCGAAAGCTCTCTGCAAGTCCAGAAATACTGCTATAGTAATGAAATTGTTTTCTATATTGTTTCTCCAATCAAATAATACGCCTTGTAAAGCAGTTTCACAGCTGTGCTTGCTCCTAAACCCAGATTGATATTCACAGAGCAAACTATTTCCTTCCAAATAACTAACCAATTGCTCATAAATAACTTTTTCCAATATTTTAGCTGTGGCGCTTATCATATTAATTGGCCTTAAATGTATTGCTTTATTGCTATTTGGTACCTTAGGTATCGGAATAATGGTGGATAATTTCATTTCTCTAGGGACCTTTCCTTGTTCTATAGAACTATTAATTAAATTTACTAAGGGATTAGAAATTGAATCAAAACACAATTTTAAAAGCTCAACATTAATGTCATCAGGACTACCTTTATTTTTTAATGAGTTTACTGTCTCCCTTAGTTCTCCAATAGTGATAAAATTAAAATTATTTAATTTGTTATTTGTTACCATATCAATTACCGGATACTCAGTGGAAAGAGTTTTATCAATCTGATCTGTAATTTCATTAATACTTTTAATATAAAATAAATTTATCTTATAAATAAAGTTATCTGGGATAAACTCTTTTAACGTTTTCCACATCTCTATTGGATTATTTTTGTTAAAATCAATTTTCTGTTCTAGGTATTTTCTTTTCTCTTCTCTTATTATTTTTACTGCCCTATTTCGTTTCTGTTTGTAACTTTCCCAATTTTCCCCAGTTTTATTATTCCTATATAATTTATAACTATCATCCCTTTCCCTCGTAACTTGACTTACCGTTTTGTTCCAAAATTCTTTATAGTGCTTATATATTTTTACCTGTTTTTTTGGAGCAACTTCATTCAAAACTGACAATATTTTCATAACAAACTGATTATATAATGTAATGACAATATTGAAAATATTAGGACACAGGGAGTAAATGAAAAAATTTCCACTTACGTTTATAAAAGAGAATAAGATTTGTGTTAATTGTGAAGATTTCATCATAAAATCAACCATGAAAATTAATTTTAGCTTTTCATTCAATTGTCCAACGTACCTAAAAAAATGAGAAAATTCAAAAAAACCGTTACGAGTTATTTAAAAAATTTGTTAATTTTACATTACCCGCAACCTCTCTACCCTTCTCTCTAATTGATCTTTTTGACATTCTAGATTTTTCCTTAGATTTATTTTAATCTAAATATGGCATAAAAGATAATGATCTTTTTGTGTCGAATCATAAATTCGCAGATAAAGCTCGATTGGCCAAAGAATATACAAAATATGCGATTGTATCAGAAAGTATTTTTTTTTATTTAAATAAGTTAAATGACTACAATGCTTGTAGCAGGTCAATATTATATATAATAAGTTAATAAAAATGAATCTCTTAAGAAAATTACATGTTCTGCGGAGAAAAATGATACTCTCCATACACATACTTTCGGAAAAAAAATCAATCGTACCTTAGAACAGATCAAATTGAAGTGATTTACAATTTGAAGTCACTTAGGTCGCTTATTCTCAAGAATTCTCGCCGGAACGGTAAATTCGGATGACGTTTTTATTTTAAATAATTTTAATAGTTTCTAATTTCAAACAATAATAATTTTAATATCTAAATAAATGATTTTATCCGAACAAGGAAAACAAGATATAGAAATGGAATATGTATAGACAGAGACATGTAATGTAATGTAATCTTATATGCAGACGATCTGAAGCTAATAGCAGAAAGTGAAGACGAATTACAAAGAGCTAGACACAAACTATAACAAGTAGGTGTACGATATAATAAGAAAATGTCAATAGAGAATACAAAAATAATGGGCTTAGTAGGAACACAACCAATACGTTCGAAATAATTAACAATAAAGTTCTGGAACAAATAAAATATTATTAATATGTCAGATGTAATATCTCTTATGATTATAACCACGACATGGATCTAAAATTAAATAAATTTACTCATATACAGGGTGAGGCATTAGTGCGTCGAAGTACGATTAGTCCGCTGTTATTGAAGTTACGAAAAAAAGTTTTTACAAAAAGTATAGGCAGTCTTGAGATTCGCATTTTAAAATTTGTCCCAAATATACAATGTATTCAGGAACGCAGTGCCAGACAAAAATTTAAAACGGCTTACATGTTCATATCTTAACTTTTAAAGTTCTATGCTACGGCATTAAAAAATATTTGATACAGAGTGATTAAAAATCAAATGGGATTTCAAATTTCTTACATTTGACAAGCTACTTGGAACAACGTGATTTATTTTGATAAAACAATTTATATTCTTTATATATTAGTATTTATTACAAACCAAATTAACTCTTGATGTTCTTCAATTAATTTTCTCAAAAATTCTTCTGTAGATACATTGTGCTTTTTCTCATACAATTGAAAATTTTTTATTTTGTGGGCTAATAACTTTAATCTTGTCGTTGCAAATATGATCAGAGATGAATAAAAAACATCAAAACAGTAGATGGATATAGTAAATTGTACACTAAACAACATTTGGTGCAAAACTACTGGTGTCAAAAATATTTGAATATCATATGGATACCAGTTTGTAGAAAAGACTATTTTTGAAGATAACCAGGAATTAATTATTATACATAGTAAATACAATTCGGTAAGGCCATATAAAGTAAGGAACAGCAACATTAATTTTTTATTATACTTGGCGTCTTTCAAAAATATCTTTTTGAGATTATCGTTTTCTTGTGTAGAAATCAATTTTTCCTTATATAAAGTGTAAGCCATTAAATCTTTCATATTTTTTCCATGAGAACTATACATCTTTAGGCTTTCAACAATAAAATGTGGTAAGTATTGTATACTTTCTTGAAATTCCAAGTTATGATCGGTAAATAATAATCCCATACCATAAGACACCAAAAAAAGAAAATAATGGCTTATTAAAATAGGTGCCATGAATTTGAATAATTTTAGAGCATATTTATTATAAATCTTTGGAGTCCAAATGCCCAATACATTCATTGACAATGTAGGTATTTGAAAAAAATGCGAGTTAGTGGACATTTTTAAACAATAGACCGCACGAAACAAACTTACTATTTATACCTTTTTGTAACAGTTTTATTATTAATAGCGCAGTACACGTCCCTTTCGATCTTTAATTACAAAATGACTTAACTATTATAACTTTTCTGTATAGTCATCATTTTAAAGGTTTTTCTTGCAAAATGCAAAAACGTATGGGTTAATTCAAATAAAACATTTACAATTGAGTATACGTGGTAATATACGATTCGACGAAAACTTTGTTGTAAAATCCGAATACAAAAAGTTGCTGATTTAGTATTCACAAAAAATAACTTCGTTTTATTAATAGTATGCTTTTTGGAAAATGAGAAAATAAAATACGATATTCTTTTAAACAGTACAAAAATGTTTACAGAAAAGATCAGATGAATGCAGTAGAATATTAAAATAAAAAAATATCGAAAGTGAAATAAGCACTAAGAAGATACAACTGCAAAAATTATAGCCCTCATTTCGAAAGTTTTAATCCTCTTGCACGTTGTTTCATTGAGGGTCTATGCTTCCATCCCATAGAATAATATGCTGAAAATATAGCAATTTAATAAACATATTCTTAAAGGAATTCTTAGAGCTCTGTTGGTTAACACTTTTTTCATGGTCTTAAATGATGTTCTTGATTGCTCTATTCTGCTTGTGATTTCTCTATTTAAGTCCCATTTTTCATTCACCCAGCAGCCCAGATATTTGTATGTTTGTACTCTCTCCACTATCTCTACATTTCTGCTGATATCTGTTAAGTTGTTAGCTACATTTTTGTTTTTGCTGACCGCTATCAATTTGGTTTTTTTTATATTTAATCTTAGACCCATTTGTTGGCCATGGTCTGTAAATCATCTTTATCTGTTGCTAGGAAGACCATGTCGTCAGCATATCTTAAATTGTTAATGACGATTCCATTAGCAATTATACCTTCTGTTCTGTCTTCGACGGCTTCTCTTAGTTTTTTTTCTGCATGTAAATTAAATAATAGGGGGGAAAGCACACTGCCTTGTCGAACTCCTTTTATAATAGTTACCACTTCAGAGGTGTGGCCGTTAACTTTAATGTCCTCTGTTTGGTTCCAGTACAAGTGGGCTAAATTCAATACGTAGGTATACTTAATATTTATTTATGGTGACAAGTATTAAGTGTCTATTAAATATAAGGCATCTCGCTTAATTTTAATTTACAAATATTTCTAGTAAATATTGTTCTGTGAAGGTTAAATGGCCACATGGTCTATGGTCACAGTAAATCATGAAGCGGTTACCAAATAAATACGAGTATCTACGAAAATATTTATATGCTCAAACTATTGCAAGTTATTATTTCTCGGATACTATCTTATTGTCCTGAACTATTCAGGGTTCTTTAAGTATAGGAAATAAGTCTGTCCGAGCCAATTTGCCCTGGGAAAAGTATGCCACCCAAAGATACGTTAGAAGCAATCTTTGGTAAGCACAAAAAGTTTGGGAAAATCTGGATGTTGAAATATAGGTGAGTTTGTCAATAGTCAATAATCCTTTGCAAGTGTAAAATTTTGGTCGTGAATTACTTTAGATTTATTTTTTAAACCGGAGATCATCGGTTTCCTAATTTTAGCAAAACCTTTAAAATTTTTCCTGTAATAGCTGACTAAGCCTAAAAAACTTTTTATCTAATTTTGTGTGGTTGGTATTGATTAATTTTATAATTTTGTCTGGGTTGGTCTTATCATCTTCAGGAGTTATTAAGTACTGTTAAGTAATCTGTGAAGAAACTCGAATTTGTTGTTTTTACAGTTCTTGTTTTCATTTTTACGGGTATTCTGAGAATTTTTGAATTCTAGGTGGTATGAATAAATTACATATAAATTGCAATTTTATAGTCCAACGATCTCGTTTTCAGCTTCGAATATTTTTTTTTAATTTTAACCCAGGGGATAGTGATTGTTTTTATTCCAAGATTAACTGAAGCTTTTAGTTTTTTAGACAAGTCAATAGATATTAGACCTTCGTATTTATGGTCAAATTTAAACAGATAAAATTTGGAATTCAGGGACAATTTAAATATAGGCATCTTCATTATCTAATCATGATAAGTTTATGCTATAAGCACTTTGGTTATGATTTTTTTTGGTATTTACTTAAGATAAAACTAAATTAAAAATAGGTTTATCAGAATACGAGTGGTACCTATATCTATAAATTAGAATTAAATTCTGGCATGAAGATGTGCAATAAATTACCTTCCGAGAGGTTTTAATTTACTATAGGGGATTGTTTGTAATAGTGGTTTTGCAAAAATTTAAATTTTGGTTAATAACGTCTTGGAAATCGTTGTATTACTCAATTTGAGATTGATTAATTAGGACCATTAAATTCTGAGTAATTTTGTTGTTTTCTATAAATATCGTTACGTTAGACTTTTCGCTATCGTAATTCTTGAATGAATTTTCGAAATGTAACTTTATAATTTGTGAAAAAATTCATTGTTTTTTTTGTCGCCCTATTCTTGGGTTACTAGACGAAGTATCAATTAGTTTGGATCTGAATTGTTAATATCGCATATATAATTAATTTTACTTTGTATTTTTTCAATGAAAGAAACGCCTTCAGTATTTAATTTAGCAGTAACTAAATCTCGAAGGCTTATGCGAAAATGCTATGGCGTACTTTTTTTTCGGACGCAAAACAATTAAATCTTGAGCTAAACACTAGACAATCAATATTTCTCTGGTAACCGAAACCGAGTATTTGTAATGTCAACACAAATTCTCAATTAAATTCTTGACCCAGTGAAGATTAAAATCTAATTTTAATTTTAAATTTTACCAAGTAAGAAGCTGTTTAATTATTGTTCATTTTGATTAAAAATTGATTAATTAACGGGTCACAATTATCTATAAAAATATTTAGAGTATGCGAATTTCTATTAGAGTGCAGATTATACTGTATTTTTCCATCAATTTTCAATAAAATCAACAATTTTTGTTTAAATTTCAATAAAAATTGATCTTTTTATTGTAAACTGTAATTCTTTTATCAAATTTTAATAAAATTGAAGTTAGTATCAATATAAAATTTAAGTAGTTGATAATTCTTTGCAATTGTTATTGATTGAGTGTTTTGATAACTAAGGCTGATTGAAATAAACATTTTATTATTTTTGTGTCACTATTGTCATCATGTTAATGAAATAAAATAAATTGTTTAGATTGAAACCACTCATATCAAACATCCCATATTTTACACTATTTTTAATAAAAATTGATTATAACTCTTATTTTAATAAATTATTTATTACTTATTAGCTCAATAAGTAATATGTAAGTACCAATATTGTTTTAATGAAAATTTTAACTTAATAGTAAACAACCATGAAAAAGAAATGATATAATGAATAAAAATAATGCACATAGTATTTAATATTTTTGTTAATTACAATTTATTTCTTTAAATTTAATACAATATTTTTAGAAAAGTGAACAAAATACAACAATGAAAAGAAAAAAATTTAGTGACTAAAAATATTGTTTTACTTATCATTTTCTATTCATCGTCTTCTTTTTAATTCTGTATTGTTTGTCAAGATAAAATAGAGCAATAGAACTTTAATTTAGCAATATCTTTGATTGTTTTTTCATTAATCGGATTAACTGGATTATCTGTAAATGGTTTGTGCACTGGAATGGTTATTTTTTGTATCTTCTCAAGTCGAAAAGTATGTGATATCAATAAATTCTGATGCTACCACAGATCCAATATTTGCAAGCTATTGAAATTAATAAAATTTGGATACCCGAAAAGTTCCCTCTTTATCTTTTTGAACAGATTTTCCCTTAATTTTTACTTATGTACTTATACATATACAGGAGTTATATGGATGACATTTCTCCTCTCTCATTTTGTTATTTTTTCATTTTTTGGGTATAGTGTTCATTTGTCACGCTTTTATCTGTGTTTCACCTAGTTATTCTTTTGTATTTTGTAATACAGTAATACTTCTAGATCAATATAATCTCTCCCAATTATTTATTTGCCCTATTAATCTAGTTGTTGCCTTGGTACTTCTCTCTGGATTGTAGGCCATTGGGATAAATTTGGGAATCAAGAATTCCATTCAGAAGTTGGTGTGCTCAAACTATGTGCTTTGAATGCATCGATAGCTTATTCAAGACAGGAAAAAAGTTGATCATTTTTAACTGTAGGAAACGTAAAAAAGTCAAGTGGCGCCAAATCAGGACTATGGTTCAGGTGAGTCATTAATTAGATGTTGACACATTTCAAATAATTAACTATTGAGCGTGCGATATGAGATGTTGCATTTTCTTGATGCAAAGTGATTAAACATGTTTGGGGCTTGTTTTTCACCACTTAGGGCAATAGCAAAATGTTGGATACTACTATGAATATACTGTAGGCATGTGTCCATCTTTAGTTAAATATATTTGTAGTACTTTTAGGATATTCCAGAAGATTCTCTTGTTTCAGAATCAAACCTTTTGTGATAACTGAATCAAAACTAGGATCAACCAAAAAGTTAATTTTTTGTAACTTCAATAAAGGTTCTATTCACATCAAATATTAAGTATGAATTTTGAATGAGAATGGTAACATAATTTTTAAAATCAGTCTAAAAGGGAAGAAAATATTTTTTTTTAATTTAAGCGAGTTTGGGGTTGCCTGTACTGATTTTTTTATTTAGAACAAAAAAGAAAATCTATGCCTATCTGTATAGGGTATTTTTTCAGTATATTAATTATTATCTCGACGATTAATGGAATATTTTGAATTTTGCTATTACATCTTATTTCTTTCCTAAATACGTAACTTTACCTATTTTAATAACCAATTTAATTTACTTATACCATTTACAAGATACCAATACTGTCCTCATTAAAAAGCAGCCATTATGTGTATACCATAGATATATATAAAGATTATATACCAATTCAATTTTTATTTTTCAATTATTAGGGTTCAGACTGTATGTAGGCAATAATTTTAACACATTTTATATGTGTATTGCCTATCTAGCATGAATCAATCATCTCTCTCTTGCACCGTTAATTACATATGTAACTGACAGAGAAGCAATTTTGCTAGATTGTTCATGTGCTCTGACTTTTTGCACCAATCACAAATGGCAAGTGACACTACTGACAATAACCTCCATTTAGAACTGTCACTTTCATGTTGCCATTTTCAGTTCACTTAGAATTAATAATCCACTTATTTTAATAGTAACCAAATTGAAAGTGAAATCACATGAATTAAACAACAACACAGTAAAACGTAAAGCATTTTTTTATCGATATGTTACACGACATATAACTTCAATCGATATTAACGTTTGGAATTTTCTAGATTGTTGATTTTTAGATTTGTATCTATTTTTAGAAGTTCATAAGGAAGACATGATTTTGGTCCGTAGATTTAGATAACATAAAAACATGTACGGTTGGGGAAGTACTATACATGGTGAATTAGGTTTAGGAGGTGTGGAAGATGAACATATCCTTGCACCAACTAATTTAGATTGGCATTTGGCTCACACAGTACTGGAAGCTGCTTTAGGAGAAAATCATACTTTGTTACTTACAAAAGATGGAAAAGTTTACTCATGTGGAAATAATGATTATGGACAATTGGGACATGATCAACCAAGGAAGAGGCCACGTATGTCTTTATTTAGTATGTGCCCATTTTGCTTTTTGGGTTGCTACTGTGCCTTAATATTTTACCATTTGAAATTATTAACAACTGGTATGTGCTTATGGGCAAATGTGAATTGTATAAAATGATGATAATCTATTCTATCAGTCTCTAGCTATAGATTTAACAATGAATAAAGCAAGTTATTTTAAAGATAATTACTTAGTTTCTATATTTACGATATTTCACATTACCACAATGTATTTAAACATTTTTTCTTTTTCTTTTAGATCTAATTTGAGATTTTTATTTAGAATACTTATTTATTCAAAGATGAGATAATGTTTTAAATATAAAATGCCATTCAGTCAAATTTAATGAATTTTCAATATGTTATTGAATTATTTATCAAATCTCATCTTTCCATGAATGCTCTATGTTTAAAAATTTTGATATACAGAAGCCCTCGGTATACTATTTCATAATTTCAATGTTTCAAAAGATGGACACTTTGATAAATATTGAAACCAAATTAAGTTAACAGTGTCTTCTTAAAACTTACTTCAAGTGATTTTTTTTATATACAAGTCTGATTTATAGGGTGTTTACATATTTTCAATACTTTTATTCAACTTGTGATCAATCAAATTGAAATGTCTATTTTAAAACTGATCATAGAAGGTGTCTAGAAATGCTTTTTATAGAAAAAATCACAAAACTAGAGATAATTTTTTGTTGATTTTTTGTAAATCGCTTTATCTAAAACTATTTAAGGGGTCACAACTTTTTAAAGCTGACACTCTAACATTGGTTTAATTCAAATAAATTCCTGTTAAATGATATCATTCTGTATATTAATTATTTTATTATTATTTCTTGGAATGTGCCAGATAAAAATGCAGGAATATGATTTTTTAATTGCAGTCATAAGTGGCTCGTTTGAGTTTTGGACAGATATTAATAAACCTTTCTAATATTTCTCTACATCACTTAGCAAGCATTTTCGGATAAAATGTTTTATATCAAATCGTTGTAAAATGAGCTCTAGATTTAGAAACAGTTTCTTTCCCTGGAAAAGAGTTTCTGGAGACACCGTATATATATTGTAATTTTACTAAATTAGGTGTTCAAATAAAAGAGGATCAAGGGTATTTTTTTAAAGCTGTATGTGCCGATCAAAAAATTATAAAAGCCCAGTCAGGTTGAAGATAAATCTAAGAAAAAGGTTTTATTTAATTTGGTTTCTATATATACAAACCTGTATATCTTACCATACATTGAAATTATGGAATAGTGAAGTTTAGAACCCTGTATATCAAAAACTGGAATTCACAGCATCATTGAAATTAAAACATTTGGTTAATAGTTTAAGATCAACTACATATTTAAAATTAATTTAATTTGACGTACTGCCATTTTACTTTTAAAACCTACTCCTCCTATACATTTTAGTCATTCAATAGCTTTTCAGCTTAATTTTTTAATTGTAAATAAAATCATTTAAAAGATTATACATTAAAAGGACACACTCATTAAATATTCTTCTACAATTACATAAATAAATGCAAATATCTGTGCTTGCTTTTATGTTAAAATGTATAGAGCTGAAAATATTCTTATTTAATAAATCTAAATTTACTGTAGATATTTGCTTCATCACAATGTCACAATCATCAAATGCAGTTATACCATAGGTAATACAATTTAAAAAGAACTCTATATATAACACTTCCTCTAATTATTGTAAAAACACAGAAATTTTGGTTATACTTTACTATTATTGTCAATTAATATGTTTGCATGCATGAATTGAACACGTCTGTGGAGTGCAATAATTTCCTAATGTTAATCTAATTTTAGTGTTTATATATGTTTTTATTTGTTATTTTTTTTTGTGCTTAATTTATTGGTAAAAAGACAAAATGTATTTTTTTCTTATAGAACTTGTATCAGGATTGGATGCCCATCAAATAACTCATGTGGCTTGCGGTTCTATGCATTCAATGGCTGTAAATCAATGGGGTCAGGTATTTTCATGGGGTTCTGACTACCATGGACAACTAGGACAAAATATTGGTGAAGATATATTAATTATACCAAAAACAATTAGAGCACTGGCTTCATATAATATTATTCAAATTTGTTGCGGACAGAGACATTCCATTGCTCTTGCAAATAGTAAGTATTTGTATTCAATTCATCTAATTTTTACTGTGTAATTTATACCATTACTGTTTTTTTCAGATGGGGAAATATTAGCTTGGGGTGCAAATAATTTTGGACAGCTTGGACTTGGCATTAATTCTCCATCAGAACCTGTACCTAAAGTTATTTTATCATTAAAAGGTGTTCCAATTGCTTTTATTGGTTGTGGTGCTAATCATACATTTGCTGTTTCTAAGTCAGGTGCTGTATATGGGTGGGGTAAGTAGTAACATTTTTCTAAATAACTAAATCCAAGTTTTGAGTATTATTTCCATATACGTTCATTAAATATTGCAGGAAAAAATACGCGCGGACAAATAGGCCTAAATGATACTGAAAATAAGATATTTCCAACTCAACTTCGAACTCTTAGGAATATCAGGGTTAAATATATAACTTGTGGAGAGGAATTTTCTATGTTTCTTACTTCAGATGGCGGTGTTTTAACATGTGGTGCTGGCATGTTTGGGCAACTTGGGCATGGTACAACAAGTAATGAAATATTACCTAGACAAGTAAGTACATTTAAACCCATTTACTGAATTTTCTTGTTTAGATAAACTTAATTTGAATACAAGCATCTCGAAATGTCTGCATTTCAATAATTTTATAGGTAATAGAGTTGATGGGGTCTACCATAACTCAAATAGCCTGTGGTCGACAACATTCTTTAGCATTAGTGCCATCTCGTGGTAGAGTTTACAGTTTTGGAATTGGGGGTTCAGGTCAGCTGGGTTTAAGAAAACCCTCGAGTGCTACCACACCACAGGTAGTTCTGGGACCTTGGGTTTCTCCTAGTGGTATGTCATTGATACCCACTGCTAGTGATATAAAGAATTTAGTCATACAGCGAATATTTGCAGGTAAGTAAGTGGTAAATTTTTATAAAATGTAATGTGAATATTTAGTTTTAAACACATCTAGATTACCAAGACAGAACTGAACTTATAATTTATTTAGTTATTAAATTCAAGCTAATGTCGGAATTAATTATAGCTGAATTGGTGAATTGGAAACACCACAAATAAATACAACATTGTTTCTTAAAAACCATTACCTATTAATTGATATTTGTTGAATTTTTGAATTATTCTTAAGGTCAGTAATTGTATCAATTCAAAACTTTCTCAAACTTATTTTTAGGCGGCGATCATTGTTTCGTATCTGTGATAAAAAAAGACAGCAAAGTGCCTCCTTACGATTGCCGCGACCTAGACCCTAGAACGCAAATTCTTACTCTTTCTGATGATTATGTGAAAAATCTTCTACGTATTTCTCCCAAATCAAATGTAGATCATGACGTCTGGACATTTATCGAAACTGTTTTCAAGAGCTTATCATGTTTAAATGGATCTTTCTTACTTGGGAATGACGCTCATTATTACTGTACCAGCAGACAACATGGAGTGGATATTGAAATGACAGAATCAACATTTTCGTTGATTGGCAAAATTGAGAATAAAAGTATAAAAGAATTGGTAGGTTAATTTTTAAAAGATCTTGACTACCATTATTATAATGTAATTATAATAGCCTGATATGATTATTTATTTATCTTATTTTTTTTCAGATTTGGAATAGTATAGTTGACGATTTATTACCTCATCTTTCCAGATCACCTCCAGATGTTGAAGTGCTTAGGATATACATAACCTTGCCGCTATATCATGAATTTAATAATCCTAAACAGCACCTTAAGTTGCAGAAACCATTTGCTAACGCGGTACTTAATTTGAAAAAGCCTGCTAGTATGGTAAGATCATTTCAAAATATCTCTGTTTCCATCAAAATTGTGTAGGCTTAATCTTTATTGCGAATGTAAAATGCCTAGGTTGTGTCTGGTTGGTGGAGCATGATGAGTTGTGATTATTTTGAGAGACTAGTAAATGTCTTCAAGTCAGTTGCCAGTTTTATATTAAGGAATCAAAATATACCAGAAGGAAGGGTAAGACTGTATATTTAATTTCATTTAATCATTAAAAATACATTTTTCAGATAGCTTTTTATGATCCCAGTTTAGTCGCTATGTTGGATATCTTAACATTCCTAAATAAAATTAATCATCATGTTGAAGGTCTTAAAGTGCCTTATGATACTTTTCATATGAATGACCTGTCAGATTACCTTGATGTTCGACTGGACTATGTCTACTGGCTCTCTGATAAAGGGGTAAGTGCATTTATTAAATTATCTACTTAAATATTTAAAAACAAGTAAAACGAATATATTTTTCTGTCACCATAAGGTTGAATAAGTTTATATAATAACCCACTCTTCTAAATATGTAATTTTTAAAAATATTGTGAATAGTAAAATTTAACCATAAATTACAATAACAAAATATATATATATATATATATATATATAATAAAAAATAATTTCATATTATCGGGGTTTTAAAGTTTTACCATGTTACTTAAAAAACCGGGAAAGCTTAGGAGAAGATGAAAAAGATTTAGAATGCCAAGAATACCTTTTAAAGGAGCATATAAAAGGGAAGAAGACAACAAACAGTAATGGAAAAAATAATTACTAATACCAATACATATAAAAATCGAACAACACAACGGGAAAATTATATAACTACATTAGCTTTGAAGTGATTTAAGAGAAGAACTTAAGAGAATATATCGATGCTTATTATTTATCGATCTGAAGGCGGCTGCTGACAAAATACTAAAATAAACCAAACCAGAAATCTATTACCAAAGAAAGAATGCCGACATATACGAATTGTTTTACCTCTTTTGAAAGCTACAGAGAGGTAGAGTTTAGATAGGACCTGAAAGATGTGAAAAATGCTATATTATCAAATGAATTAAGAATGCTGAAAGTCCTATATGTTGTACTTATAGACTTAACCGTCGCGATCTTCAAAATTAGCGGAACACAACCAATTTTGAAGGAAGAATTAATAATATAAATAAAAGAGGTTGAAGAACCTATGAGGAAACGAAATGTAACATTTTTCTAAATTATATTCTAAACGGTTTAACGTTTCACCAAACCTTTAAAGCGATTTAAATTCTGAAACCTTATTTATTCAAAATGAAAATAGTTTAAAATTTTTGGAGCTTTCAGAAACAAACCATACGATTGCTTTTGTTTTTTTTAATAATTATTTTTTACAGACAGGTAGGATGTTTTTATGTAACTATCCCTTTGTATTTGACGCAAATGCTAAAATGCAACTCTTAGAGACAGATCAAGCTCTTCAGGTAAGAAATCTATTATATTTCACTTTAAATACATCCATCTTATTTAAATATATGACATTTTCCAATACATTTTGATTAGAAAAAATTTCTGTGAAAGCCCTAATCTCCATATTTTATAGGCACTTGTTTGAACCTTATTTTTAAAACCGGTATAATAATGTACAAAATATCTTTCAGATGCCTATAATTTTACTTTTTATTTTTGAAATTCTAGATGCAGAAAGCCATGAGTGATGCGGCGCAGAGAGCAGTTGTCGCTATGCTATTTTCTCCCCAAGACGTACATTCAATTAATAGTTTTTTGATGCTTAACATTAATAGAGATCGAATTGTAGATGACGCACTCAGAGAACTCAGCCAAGTTGACCCTAGTGATCTCAAAAAACCTTTGAGGGTAAAGACATATATTATCTATAAATATAAATTATAAGTTTGAAACAATATTTGTTTTAGGTAAAATTTGCAGGAGAAGAAGCTGAGGATGCAGGTGGTGTTACAAAAGAATTTTTCCTCTTATTGTTGAGGGAAATTTTAGATCCTAAATATGGCATGTATCATGAATATGAAGAAACTAGAGCAATATGGTTTTCAGAATCCTGTTTTGAAGATAATTCAGTTTATTTTCTAATAGGTAAGTGTAAATGAAATGTTACATATTTTAAAATTAATGTTTTTTAAATTCATAGGTATGATTCTTGGTCTAGCCATTTACAATTTTACTATAATCGACATTCCTTTTCCTCTCGCTCTTTATAAGAAACTTTTGAGCGAACCGGTAGGACTTTCCGATCTGAAAGGTTTGTCACCAACAATGGCAAATTCTTTGCAAAGTCTTCTGGATTATCGGGATCCCGACTTACAGGATGTTTTTTCATTGTCATTTGACTTAACACGTGATATTTTCGGACAAACTACAA
Source organism: Hermaeophaga mercurialis (assembly GCA_951812935.1). Lineage (NCBI taxonomy): Eukaryota > Metazoa > Arthropoda > Insecta > Coleoptera > Chrysomelidae > Hermaeophaga > Hermaeophaga mercurialis. The sequence continues at coordinate 20,688,303 of OX638360.1, forward strand.
CAATACCTCTAAAGCAAAACGGGTCGGAAATTCTTGTTACTCAAGAAAACAAGTAAGTTCATATTTTGCAAATTGATCAATCACTAATTAGAACCAACTTAGATTGTAAAACTAATATATTTATTTATTGGATAATTGGTTAAATATCATATATGCGATTTGTTACAGACAAGAATATGTTGACCTCTATGTTAACTACATATTTAATGAAAGTGTCGCTCAGCAATATCAAGCCTTCCACTCAGGATTTATGAAAGTGTGTGGGGGGCAAGTATTACAACTTTTTCATTCCCACGAACTGATGGCTGTGGTTGTTGGAAATGAAAATTATGATTGGCATGTCCTTGAAGAAGTGGCTGAATATAAAAATGGGTAAGTTTTATCCAGCTGCTTATGATAGCTGAGCGACTTGAGTAAGACATCCGAGATTTTGAATGCCGGCATGGGCATTTGTTTCTGTCCCATTTTTTTGTTAAATAAGAATGCTCTATGGTATGTTGTTTTTGTAGATATACATCATCTGACCAGACCATCAGATGGTTCTGGGAAGTAATCCATGAGATGTCGATAGCTGATAAGAAAAAGTTTTTACTATTCCTTACTGGTAGTTATAGGATCCCTATTCAAGGGATGAAGGGAATTAAGGTATGTCTTCCAAATAAAGCGCAAAAAAATTCAACATAATACATCGATTTAAAAATGAATTCCCAAATTTTAGCAACGTATAACCCTTCTTTATTTATACCTTTTTCTTTTCAAAGTAGTTTGCTTATGATATTTGTTTTATTTAAGATATATATTCAACCAACAAACGATGAGAAGTTCCTTCCTGTAGCGCATACTTGCTTTAACTTGCTCGACTTACCGAGGTATAAAACTAAAGAACGCCTGAAGTACAAATTGATGCAAGCAATTCAGCAAACTGAAGGATTTTCACTTGTCTGAGTTTTGACATTTTACACATTATTTATTTTCGATTCTAAGGATATTTAATATACTCTGCAGATAATTCATGAAATGTTTTACTGAATGTTTCGTTTTCTTGTGATTAGTTATTCCACATTGAATAAGTGAGTTGTTCTAGAACATGTTTTTTGTGGTAATTGGTAAACAATTATTTTAATAGCTTAAATTAAAAAAAATTGAGGATGTTTTAAAAATGCTTGCCCAACAAACCTTTAATAATTTTTGAATGGATTATAAAAAAGGAATAATTTTTGACAATATTTTTTTCATTAACGCGATACAACAAACAAAGTAAATTTACATACAATAGATGTCTGATGGATATCCAGATACTAACGATGCCCACTCATAGATGACTTTTGTACTTTTTGGACTAAGGTCATTTTATGTTCTATTCCTTTATACTTGTTGGACTTATTATGGATCAAGTCAATGAATATGGGAGCCATTATACAGTTCAATCTATATTTAATACTGTTACAATTTGTATAGTAACAATTCATACTAAAAATTGAAGCATTTGTTTTTATGTCAACGCATTCACAATCCAGATTTTCTTTTAAAAAGCATCTTAGTAATCGGAACATATTTTGGATGGTTATATTAAGTCTCTAGACAAATGAGAAATCATTTGGACAAATTGTATATGTTTGTTCAATAGATGTTAATTGCCTGGGAACAAGCTTTACAAAAATCCTTCAATTTTTCATTTTGCTCAAAATTTCTAGTTTTGTAAAAATGTTGAATTTAGAAAAATTTCCTTTGGTTCATTTTATACCTAATCCAACTACATATAAGATGTGGTATTCCTCGTTAATAAAAAATACAGCGAAATTTTACCTAATTTTTTAAATTAGCCCCAAAACATTCCTTAAAAATATCTTCTCTTCAATTTTAAATACATCTTAATAATTTGTGATAATATTTTAAAACTAAATTTTTATTTCTGAATCTTATGTTACTTTTTATTTACGTTTTATTTGTAGCCTCTCAAACTTTGTACATTTTAGGTTTTTTGCCTTTTTAAGCCAAAAAGTAACCAAATAACTGAATAATAATAATAATAATAATAATGGATTTATCTTACTTTATATTGAGGAATATTACGTACAGCTTATTTAAATTGTTGAACAGAATCTATTATATATAATATAGATATATTTTTGTAAGCCAAATAAAGAAATAATTCGGGTTATCTGTTATCTAATTTGTTTTTAAATGGTGAATTTGAGCTATTTTTCTTACATTATTTCAATGAATTATATTTTTATGTTGCATTTGTAAGTTATTAATTATATAAAATGTTAAAAATATAAAATGAAGAGTGTTTTATGTATTTAAAAATTCCTCCAGAATTACTATTATTATCTATTCTTTGTCCAACATTGATAAAAATCTAATATTTTTTAAACATTAACTTTAATTAAATGTAATTCAGTAGACACAAAAATCCTCTGTATACGGGGTGGGAAATAAAATATCTAGGCTATGGGTAGAAATCTAAAGGACTAAAAGAATACAAATAATATTTTAATGAATAACTAAGAGAGAGCGAATTAATGTATCTCTTGCTCTCGTTGCAAACCACTGTCCGAACTTTTTTATAATGCATTGTTTTATGTATCAATGGATTTTACCCTGTAGCTTATATAATTCCTGAACCGGTATATATGATTCAAAGAGCAGATATCAAATAGTATTCATAAATTCCTTAGATCATTTTTTCACTTTGCGTTTTTCTTTATTTATGAAGAATTTATATGAGTTTGGATGGAAAATGGTGTCTTACCAGTTATGAGCATATTTTTACTGAAACTTTTAAATTTAATTTGAACAAATACGCTTTTGATATCTTGAAAATGTATTTTAATATAACAACATTCGCAACTCTTCAGTGTATTTACCAAGTGTAGCTAACAGATATGATACAGGTGCGTTTATCCTAAATTGAGTGTAGATAAGTCGATTCTAAAAATATAAATGGTAAATATTTTTATTTTTTGAAATTTATATTTTCATAAAATAGAACTTGATTTCCCTATTAGAATACCCTGGAAACTAATAGTTCATGTTATTTTATTTCAAACCCAGTCCATATATAGATAAAAAAAATTAGGTTTATATAGCATTACAGAGAGAAACAATTTCCATGTTTTCTGGAAAATTATTTTAAATGTTCAGTTTAGTTATTTTGATACATTAAAAATAAATGATTTCAATAAAACATTCACAATAATACTAATGTCTAACATTTATTTACAACGATTTTTTACAGTTTAAACGTAAAAACTACAATAATTTTCTTCATTTTAAAGTAATGAAACTTATCAATAGCGATATTTGCTTTCTTTTTTCTATGTGAAGAAAATATTTTCCAATTCTACTATAAATAAAGTCTGGTTGTCATCAACCATTATTTTCCAGTTATTCCATACTTTATTAAACGATTTCAATGAATTTCTATATAGATATATAAAAATAAGAGGTTATTTTAAGTAGTTTATTAAATTTATTTAAGTAATTCCTTATGTGAATAGAATTAATGTTCTTTGTAGTTGGTGACCCACAACAACAAATGGAGTCTGAAAATGAAAGTTGTTATTTACAGTAATGCAATAATTAAATACACATATTTACTTCTTTCTGTAGCTCATCACCCTTAAGAATGACTACCTTAAAGTAAATCAATAAACAGAACAGTATGAATTGAAAATATTCCATACTTTATACTCTTTTTAAAAAGACCTTAGTCAGCTTCCTGTAGGATAATTCACCGTCACCCTTTTTTCTGATATTTCAAAATCGCTTCCTAAATATAGGGATCAATGCATTTTTGTCCTCTCCCTAAACAATCTCGTACTATTTTTGATTCACTATAAAATTGTTGCAATTTCGGTAGCATTCTTTAGTTTATCATGATGAATTTCTTCATAAAAATTTATTTTTGCGCCGATAATGAATCATATTTAATTTGTCATAATCAATAGATACATACAATACATACTTACGTACAAATTTACACAATTTAAAAAGTGAAGATACAATCAAAAAATGTCATATCAACAGAAATAAAATTAATCCCGATGGATAAAAGATGCTAAAAGTAAGTTCAATATTTTTTATTTTTCACCGTAAGAAATGTATGCAATCAAAATAACATAATGAGAATTTTCGCGCCATCTTTTAATGAATAGTGGCCATAGTAGTAGGTAAATCATTACTAAAAGGTAATAATAGTGTTTTATATTTTAGATTTTCTCAATAATCCACTAATCCACTACTTATATTAAGTAATTGAAAAAAATTAATTAATTAAAAATACCTTTTTTTAGAAGTCAAAGTTTGTCTCCTAACAATTTTTTTTAATTTATTTTCAAATAATTTTAGAAATATCGACATCTGGAATTTTTGTTAAATTTAAAGGAAGTTTACATGATGAACTATTTCAGTTTTTGACAGCACCAAATTATAAAAGTCGTGTTTTCCTACGCGCATATTGGGAATCCTTTTTATAGAATAATTTAAAAAAACCGTTTGCAAAATTGTGAGGTTTCTTGATTCAAAAACTGCCTTTTTCTATGAAACCATTTATTTAGAATTATATTTGCAGATAAATTTATTAATAAAATTTACATAACATATTTATATAACATATATATAACGTAAATAACTTCAATTAGGCGCAAACATTTGTAAACAATACGGCATTTTAAATTTGATACATTTAATTATATTTACAAAATTATCAAATGTATTAAACATTAAACTGAAATATTAGATTCAGTCCATGGCATTTATACATATTGGATTAGTCCAATTTCTTAAGCAAATGTAAATACTATAATTATTAAACACTACTAAATTTCATATGGTCCGAAATATATTGTTATTAATTTTGAACATTTAACTTTATGTATTCTAGTTAAAAAAATATTTTAAACATGGCATGTTCCATAATTTTTTTATATTCCTTTTATCTGCTTTACTTGTATAAACCCCTGAATGTTCCAATATTACTGACGCCTGTAATCGATCATTAGAAAAGTGTATTAGGGTCGTCTCAATAATTTCTTGCTGTGCGTTTTTGACATACAGAGCTAAACACTTTTGGCAAAAGTATATTTTTTTCCATATAATTACCCAATGCTATTTCATTTTGTATTGTTGAATATGATAAAAAAATTCGAAAACGGACGGACAGAGCCTTCGATCAAAGATTTATTTGAGCAAACCCTTATTTTTCCTAATGTTTTATTGGCACTATTAATATTAGAATATTTCAAGATATTTTTCAAAACAGATTTTTCATTCATATTTGAATGATTCAATATTGAAATTGTTCTTTATTAAAAAAGAAAATGGACAGTAACCAAAAATACTTGAATTCGCGACACAAAAGACTTATTTATCTAATAAAAAACGGATATTTTATTATAGAATAATAGTTGACATTAAAGAAAACAAAAGTAAAGCATCGCACTACTAATAAAGATAATATTAAAACGTGTATTTAAATATTCTTAGTTTATTTTTGTGGGGTCATTTTACTTTTTCTTATTTAAGAAATTTACTAAAAAATCATGTTTTATTAATTTAGCAATATTTACAAATTTTTTCTAAAGTGACTTATTTTAACTAACAATTAACATTTTTTAAAATTTTGGTGTGCATCCAAGTAGGTATATTTGTTAAATATTCGAAAATATTTTTCTTTGTTGGTTTAAATATACAGACTCAGTGTTTGAGCAGGCATATACAAGATGCTTTTCTTATCGTATATTAAACATTGGATAAATTATAATACATGGGTATCATAATCTTAAATATAACAAAAGTTGTTTTTAAATAAATACAAAAATAATTTACTGAAATTTTCTTAAGAGAAACTTTCTGAAATACCATTAAAGACTTTAAAGAAGTTAAGCAAGCAGTAATAATAATAGAAAGGAATTTAAAGAGAATAGTGGAAACCAAGTAGTAGAAAAATTATTAGATTCGTAACAAAAGAAGTTATGGTAGAGTAAGGCTTTAAAAAATCTGATAATACAACAATTATTCTTATTTCGTTTCGTTTCCAATGTCTGAGTGGTAGTAACCGATAAAAAAATAATCTCGTATAATACAAGATAACATTGATATACGGCTTTATGAATACAAAAAAATATTTGTATTTCTTTAAATCAAACATTTATACATGAATAGGTTGGGAAGCAATTTATTTAGTTGATAAGAAAATATGGTACATCAACGTCGAAAATGAAAAACTTAAAGACACTTGCGCAAAAATAAGATGTTAAATTGAAGTTCTTATAACTTAATATTTTCATTAAACAATAACTAGCCAGATTTGTATTTGTAAATGAGTATTTTTCCTACTAAAATAAAATTTTCCTAAAAAAAAATAAGAAGTGTATATTTTCTTACGATTCTTCATTTGGAACAGTTTTGGAATCTATTAAATTTATATTCCATTTTCAGGTATTACAAAATTGTTGGACAGAATAGTTTGTAGATACTCCAAAGAATAAGTTCTGTAGATTATACCAAAATTAGAAATGCACAACTAATTTTTCTTATTACTTGCATCCTTATAAAAGTACTTGAAAATTGGGTGTAATTTTCATATTTTCCAAAACTAGTAGTTACGAACTTTAAATAAAGGATTATGAGAAAATATCGATTTCATAATTTTCTTTTTTCAAAATTTTGGAAAAATTTGTTTTATAAAATAAAAAGCTTATATGAATAAACCACAAGATCTTTAGGTATTTTTTTCATTCAATACGGTCTTACGTCGTGGAAAAATGGGTTCAAATCGACTCACTCGTCAAATTATCCTTAAAAAGGATTCTCTTAGTTTTAGTTTTTTATTTGTCAACCTCTAATTCTTTTTCTCGAATTCAATGATATACCTAAATCACATGTTACTTTTAAACCCTTTGGAGATGCTCACAAATAGCTGAAATATACATAAGATTTATTTTAATCTATGTACAAAAATTGGACAACATGTTTTTCATGGAATTGCTTTATATTACATTGTCAGTAAAGGTAGACATTTTGAGTCACTTTTGTAAATCAATTGAAGTTTCGGATTATAATATTTAAGTATGAATTCAGAAAAAGAGATTTCTTTAATAGCGACTGCTGTTTTCTTTTTAAAAATTAAAATGGTAGTAATTTTTGAGAGATGATGTATAATAAGTAATAACTTTTAAAAAAAAATTTGCATTAATGAGATATTGGCTGGGCAAAGTAACCTGATACACCAGGTATACTTATTTCATAGTATTTAATTTAAAATTCTCACTACTTTTAAAAGTTTATTTTATGTCAAATGATATTATTGGGATATTGGAAACTATAAGAGATTTATTAAATGAAACAAAAGTTTTATATTTTCCAGCTTAAAAACTTGGCGTGCTCAAATCTCTTTTTTATTCAAAGCACATGATTTTCCTAAAATAACAAAAGTTCATGTTGACAGTACAATTTTTTTGATCTTTTTTAATAAATGTTAGACTTTAAGAAAATGTTGAGCCAGAATCAAATTTACAAATAATGTTATATTAAGCTTCTCTGTTTAAGTTTTAAAATACTTCTTACGCAATGTTTAAATGTCTGTGACTTCAAAATAAAATGACATTGCAACTTCCAAGTTTTGTATTTGCATCAGATTTCTTGACATGTAAATTTGAAACTTTTCTTCTGTTTACGCACCTTTTTATCTGTTATGGTTTCCTATAACCCAATATGATAGTATATTTATGTTATAAAATCAGCCAGTGAGAGTTTTATATGAAACTAAAATTTACCTCTAGTGTTTAAATGTTTTTTGCCGATTTACCTCATTGATCGGCCAGTATATTTATAATGGGATATTTAAATTTTGTAAATATTCTTAGATTTTCACTTAACATTTTTAGATAATAGTACATATGAAATACTCACAGGAAATATTTTAATTACCTTACGAGCTATTCTTTGAGATAATGTTAACAGAAATATCCTTCATTTTATCAAGTGGCGTTCGATTGTAGAAATAATTATAAGAATTTCAACGCATCTATAATGCTAGTTCTGGACATATTTAATTGTTTTAATCCATTACGTTTTATGAAGATAGACCAGAGGTACTTATCTCATCGAAGTTAAAATATTTTTAGCCCAAAAGAACTTCCAGGTCGCAGGTGCTTCTGTCACAAATTTTCAAAAATATTGAACAAAAGCATGAAGGTAGTAAGTAAAAAAGAATTAGGATAAGTCAATAAAACCTTTAAATATATATATATATATATATAAAGTGTACATTGGAAAGAAATGCAAAAGATAGAAAATGAAGTAAGTAGAAGACTATAGAATAAAGAGAAAATAGAGACAATCAAAACTGAAAAAGCATCCCTCTTCCTTTGGTGACTAAAAAGGACAGTCTGACTGACGAATAACATTATTGATACATGGATGAGAAGACATACAAGGTTTTTAACAATAATTTGAAAAACATAATTTATATTATAGAAACAGATCTTACTTTGCAGAATATTTTTATTATTTTTTGCTACAAGCTCTTCTAATTTCATTATTTCTTCCCATGGGCGACACTTATACATATTATATTTTATCTATTTTGTCTTAATAAAGACTATAATATAAAAAAATTAATCCGTTGTTTATAGTATCCACAAAATATGCACAAGAATCACGATAGTATACTTATGAACTTATCTTAAGACGTCGATGCAAATGGCCGGAAAAGACGTATCGACCAACTTTAACTTTTAATAAATGGGTTATTAAACGAATATAATTAAAATCTCATTGTGTTCCTACCTTAATTTCAAACTATGAGATTGCCACTAATAAGTGTCAAAATGACATCTCTAAAGAAGAAAGAAGGGCATGTAGCAAAAATAGATCTATTATGAGTGATTCCGATTCTGATTAAGTTTGCAACTTATCAACATGTAATGTATGACAATGTTATAAATGTAGTAAAAATATTCTCACGAATAGTCTGTATAAGATCAACTTTGATATTACTATAATGTATCTTTATCAAATTATTTGCGCGCTTCATTTGCCATTTTAGTCACTAGTACATGAAAGGAAAAGATGCGTATTTTATTTTTTGTGATAAAATCATTTATTTTTACCAGCTCTGCGGCTAATTTTTAATTTTATGATTTGTACGACTGATCTGTGATTCTTAAAATATTATTAGCATGATGTATAACATTATTTTTTGGTACTTCCGAAGGAATACCTTAAATATTTAGACTGTCATTACTTAACAAAATTTTGGTACAAAAATTTTAAGGCTCTACCGCTGTATGGGTTTCGCTGTTATCCTCTTCGCTCCAAAGTCCCGAGTCTATGATGTGTCTAAAAAGATCTGGTGGTTTATGGACTTCAGGTCAAATTTCAAGAATTGTGTCTTGCTCTGCTAAACTGTCCGAAATAGAATGGCTGCTTCCTGGAATGGGTTCTGGAAGGCCGTCATCCAGACATTCTGTTATTTCTTCAAATTTGCTACTGAAATAAAAAATATATCATTAACTTTGGAACTATATGAATTTAAAATAAAAACTGAAATGTTGGGTGCTAATAACCATTTCATATGCATTAGAACTGGAAAATTAACAACCATTCCAAAGGCAGGTTAGTACATTAAGAGAAAATACATTCACAGAAATGTTTTGCGATAAAAATTAATTTGGTAAACAACAACGGTAGAACATCTCTCGGTCTATCGAATTATTTAATTATCTTTCATTGTTAAGCAACAGGCCTAAGAGGATTGACGCGGGTCATAAACATATCCATAATAGAAAGGGTTAATAGTTATTTCAGAAACTTGTAAACGCTACGCCCCCTTTTCAAACTGATTTTTTCATTTAAATAATAGGCACTGGGGTTTCTAAAAATGCAGTTATTCGTTTTGCAAAAATGCATTATTCACCTTATATTACTAGAGGAAAAATGTAGGAACAAGGAACAAGGAAAATATTTAGTTGTTAGAGATTAATTTTTTGGAATATAAATCTACTATTTTCTTTGTAAAATTCTTTTCTTGTATGAATAAAATAAATAAGTAACAAATTAAATTATATACAATTAAAAATTCTAATCACTATTTGGTAAAGGGCAAAGTTTAGTGATGTTTCTAGTGTACACACCTGTGTTTTTTTTAATTTTGACGATTGTAATTTTTGCATCTTTACAAGGAATTACCTGTAGAACTCTGGCTAACGACCAAGAAAGTGGTTTAGTATTTTCTTTTGTGTCATTTGTGGGACGAAATTACTTTGGTCGATTCTATAAGAGATTTAAGTACTCAGTTGACCATTTTTTCTAGAATAACTGTTGTACTTTTCTACACGGTTATCATCATTAGACGATTCTCTCCTTCACCAGAAATGTCTTTTTCTGGGTAAGAATTTAGACTAGTGACCATTAAGAAATATCCGGAAGATAAGAACATCTCCTTCAGAAGAAAGGGGTAGTAAGGTTCTAAATAATAACGATATATTTATATAATATTGGTGATCTATAAATAAATAAAATAGAAGAATTTTTATTTTGTTACATAAATTGCAAATTATTGTGTATTTTCAAAACGCATGTTTGTCATTTATTGTTATTGATAGTGAATATCGCAAAATATTTTTGAAAAATTACTATCTTGTAGTTCAAACGGACGATAGTGGAGTAAGTAATTAAAATGCTATAAATTGATCTTCAATTTAAAAAAATGGTTTTTATAAAAAAGGATTTTTATATCCGCCGCTGCTTCGAAGACTAAATTATTTTCTAGGCCAACGAATCGTGTAATTAATTACGTTCCACCTTTAACTCAATGCTAGAATCTGACTTCTCTAATTTTCCAACTTATTTACTAACTTAACTTCATAATTAGTTAACGAAAACTAAGTAACTTGAGAATTTCTTTTGAGTACTGATCGAAAGAAGAAGTTATGATCGAAAAGGAATCTTTGGGTATATTAATTACTGATCTGTTGTATTTACGATATTTAATTATTGTTTATTTATTTTACTTGACGTCATTGACTTGTCAAAATATAGTCGTCAAAATTTGTTAGCTCCGTAAATTTTTATATTTCGGTTTGACTTTCAAAGCGTAAACAAGTGTACGAAGTGCTGTGAATCGCGGTGAGAAAAAGAGATAACAAAAATCCATTATCAGAGTTAAACAGAAAAAGAAAAAGAAAAAAAAACTGGTCTTTTGATAAATAAAATGTATTTATCAAAACTAGAAGTAATTAAATGATACAAATATAAATAAAAAGTATAAGTGTAAATAAAATCGGACAATATGTTCAATACGCAAATGAATCCATCAACCACCCCAGTGGCGTACCCAATAAATTTTCAAAATCCACAAAATCCGCAGATGCAATATATAACAACAACATCCAACCGATTGACAACTCAGGCTCCATTCTATGGATACAATAATCAAGAACAGCTAATGCAACATCCTTACCAAATGTATCAACAACAAGTAACTCCAATTCAACCAAACATAAATAATCACCAAAATACAGCAAGTAGCTACTAAAACATAAGTCAAGTTTATCCTCTATTTAGCACAACATCTAGCGACGAAGCTGAAATGCTTAGTGATGACGAAGAAAACTCATCAAAACACCCTTGGCAACAAGCAACAAACAAAAGAAAAAGAACTCATCGTCAAAACTCAAGTGAGACGCCATCCAAAATTACAACTTCTAACAGATATCAATCACTTTCCAACGCAAACCCTCAAGAAGAAAATGAGACAGTAAACGCAAACCCTGAAAATTCAGATAATACTCCTAAATAACTAAAACCTCCCCCAATATATATTTACTCAGTCAGCGACTATAAAGCAATGCTCAAGGAGCCGACAACTGTAACTGATTAAAATATGTTCACTACTAAAGCTGTATCAAGTGGCACAATAAAAATTAACCTATTAACTATTGACACTTACAGAAAGCTGATCCGTCATATTCGTGAAGGCAATATTATACACCACACATACCAGATTAAGCAAGAAAAGGCCTACAGAGTCGTAATCAGAGGGTTGCACCCCTCTGTACCGTTAGAAGATATTACCACCGATCTAGGAAAAAAAGGACATGCTGTTAGAAACATAATGAATATTAGACACAGGGTCAGTAAAGAACCGCTTCCATTGTTCTTTGTTGATATTGAGCCCAGTAACAACAATAAAGAAATATATAACATAGATAATATTCAATATTGCAAAATAAAAATTGAACCACCAAGAAAGAAAAATAATATCGTTCAATGTACAAGATGCCAGGATTACAACCACTCTAAAACCTACTGCATGAGACCTTTTAAATGTGTGAAGTGCAGTGGATCTCATGATACAAAAACATGTACTAAGAACAGAGATACCAGCCAAATGTGTTCTTTGTCAGGGCAACCACCCGGCAAACTATAGAGGATGCACAGTCTACCATGATCTACTAAAAACAAGAAACAAAACAAACAACCAAACCCATTATACTCAAAACCAATCACAATTCAGTTTCACAAGGAACACTCATATCCAAAACCAACCTCAACCCCAAAACATTCAGACCTACGCACAAGTATTAAACAATAGTGGATTGCCCCCTCAGACTACAAGCAACAATTCAGATATAACAAACAAATTGACAGACTTTTTAAATGAGTTCAAAAATATGTTTAACCAGCTTATTAGCCAAAACAGCATGGTACTTACTATGCTGACAACACTAGTTAATAAGTTAAGCAAATAAAATTCAATAATTCAATACGGATTGCAGCATGGAATGCGAATGGTTTAAGTAACCATGTGCAGGAAATCATACTATTTATAGAAATAAACAAAATAGATATATTGCTAATATCTGAAAGTCACTCCACAGACAGAACGGTCGTCAAAATCCCATATTATAATACTTATTTCTCAAATCATCCCGATGGAACTGCACATGCAGGAACAGCACTTATCATCAAATCATCACTTAAACACCATGTTCTAAAACCATATACAACAAATAAAATACAGTGTACAAGTGTTGAACTCAAAATGGACAACAGACCAATAACAATTGCTTCAGTGTATAGTCCACCTCGACACAATATAAGTCACGAAGAATATAATGAACTATTCACTGAATTCAATACGAACTTTCTAATAGCAGGAGATTGGAATGCAAAACACACCACATGGGGGTCTAGACTAATCACGCCAAAAGGAAGAAACCTATTAAAAAGTATTCAACAAAATCAAATACACATTTTGTCAACAGGTGAGCCAACTTACTGGCCAACCGACTTAAATAAAATCCCCAACTTACTAGACTTCGCACTAACCAAAGGTATATCCGATGTTTACTGTGATATTGAATCCAATTCTGATTTAAGCTCGGACCACAGTCTTATCATCATAACTATGAGTACCAGACCAATTTGGAAAACAGCACCACTGAGGTTATGTAACAACAAAACAGACTGGGTAAAATTCCAAGTTAACGCAAACATTAAATTAGACTGGCGGCTAAAAACTAAACACGAAATTGAAGAAGTAGTTCAGCACATAACAACTGTGATTCAAGAAGCTGCTTGGCATGCCACACCAACTAAACGCAAAACATTAGATCCTAAACATAATATCCCTCTCCACATAAAAGAACTTGTTATTGAAAAGCGTAGAGCAAGGCAGAGATGGCAAAATAGTAGAAACCCAGTAGACAAAACACATCTTAATAATCTTACTCGAAACCTTAGTAGAGCTATTCGAGAAACGAGAAATGAATCCTTTCAGATATACTTATCAAATTTGTCCCCTGAAGATCATTCCTTGTGGAAAGCAACGAAGAAATTGAAAAGATCTATGGTAGCAGTCCCACCGATAAGACAAACTGATGGTACTTGGGCTCGATCTAATTCTGAAAAGGCCAACACATTCGCTGAATTCCTTACTACAGTACTTTCTACTCCCCATGAAATTGATATTGAAGACGATGCTATAGAAGAATTCTTAAAGGCACCATGTCAATTGTCACCTCCATTAAAAATATTTTCCCCTGCTGAAGTACACAAAGAAATAAAATACCTTAAGTCACACAAAGCTCCCGGATTCGACCTCATAGTTGCAGAAGTCTTAAAAAAGCTGCAAAGAAAAGCAGTAGTGCTGTTGACTACAATATTTAATAGTATGTTGAGATTATGCCATTTTCCTGGTCAGTGGAAACATGCATACATACTAATGATCAATAAGCCTGGATAACCAAAAACTGAAGCAAGTTCATACCGGCCAATAAGTCTTCTTCCCATAATGTCTAAAGTTTTTGAACGGCTAATTTTAAACAGGATTGAAGCTGTAATCCCTATTGAAGACCTTATTCCTAACTATCAATTTGGGTTTAGAAAAGAACACTCAACAATTCAACAGTGCCATAGAATAGTAAATAAAATTAAAAAAGCTTCGAAACTAAGAAAATGTGTAATGCTGTGTTCCTCGACGTTCAACAAGCCTTCGATAGGGTATGGCACAAAGGTCTCCTCTACAAAATCAAGCAAAATCTCCCTGATCAACTATACCTCATTTTAAAATGCTATTTAGAAGATAGACGCTTTCAAATAAATTATGAAGATGAACTCTCAACTTACCATCAAATCAAATCTGGTGTACCTCAAGGTAGTGTCCTGGGACCCTTCTTATTTTTGCTATTTACAGCTGATATACCAATAATTCAAGAGACAGACTTAGCAACTTTCGATGATGATACAGCAATATTATCATCTGATACTGATCCCGTAAGAGCTTCTAGCAAGTTACAAAACCATCTAAACCTACTGCAGTCCTGGCTAAAAAAGTGGAAAATACAAGTAAATACAAATAAATCCTGCCAGATTACTTTTACTACAAAAAGAAGTATCTGTCCTCCAGTTAACATTAACAATGCTCCCATACCTATAAAGAATGAAGTCAAATACCTTGGCCTCCACCTGGACCAGAAATTAACATGGTGCACACACATTAAAACCAAAAGAAAACAATTGGATTTAAAAGTCAAAAATATGTATTGGCTAATTAATAAGAAATCGCAGCTGTCACTAGAAAATAAAACTCTAATTTATAAAACTATATTAACACCAATCTGGACATATAACGATCAACGATGTCATCAGAACCCATTCAAATAAATATAGAAATAGATGTACAGACCACGACAACGAACTAATCAACATCCTATTCAACCCACCATTTGAGGATAAGAATCTGGCCAGAAGACTTATAAAACCAGAGAACCGTCACTGGGCGGTACCTGACTCATGCCTACTACCTTTAACAAATCATTTACTTATTAATCTATTTTATTTTGTAGTAGATTGTAAATTCGCAGATAAAAAAAAAATAGATAGATCAAATAATTATTAACATGGTTACTAAAGTACTAAAGATGCTTTTCCTAAAGAGCATGGAATCTTTCGTATTTATTCGAAAATAAGAACTATAAATTATTATAGAGATGTCCTAGAGAAAGAAAATACTGTACCACATTATTTTTCAATATATTTCATGTCCAGTATTTTACAATTTTAAATGCTAAACAGATTCTTCTAAATAAGATTATGGAAATCTAACAATACTATAATTTCTTTACATTTTATCCGTTATATAATGCCGCTTTATTTTGTCTATTGTCTTCACAAAATTAACTGGAAATATTTAAATTCTTAACCATGTCACCTTGTTGCAAACTTAATAGATTATTTAACAGCTGAGAAGAATGACTCTGTATCATTTAAGTCCTGCTTAAATACAGTTCGAAAAGTGAGTTTTCGTACTTAATTAATTTCATGCCTTAAAAATTAGCGACTAGACTGGAAACGTATCACTAGAGACAAAATTGTCTCGATATAGACCAGAAACAACAATATCATTAAAAATATATACTATATATATATACTTATAAGTATTATAAGCCCAGATAGTATTATTCTTACAATACGCATTTTCATGTTTTCTTCAATAATTCATTGTAAAAGAAAAAGTTAAATAATAGTTGTCAGTCTAGTATAAATTATTTTTACCAATGGCGCACATGCACAACGTATATTTAAAAAAAATGTTTTTGCTTATATGTGAGCCATTCAAAAATTTACGATTTTCTAACTAAAATCATTATAACTCCATGTTAATTGAGGTACAGTTCACGGCATAACAGTTTCTACCATCCGCACTGAACGTGTTAATATGATAAGCGACTATTAAAAATGCAATTAAATCTAAGAATCTAAATAAAAACAAATTTTCAAGGAATATCGATAAACCTCCGAATTAACATAAATCGTACTTAATCAAGCAAGATTACAAATTTATTTTAACCTTTTATAAAATAAGTCTGCGACCTAATAAATACCAACTAAGCTCAATATATTCATGCGCGATCTATGTTCTTTATTAGTAAATAAACGCCCGTTAAATTCAAGCAGATAAAGTTGTAAATACGCAGTTAAAACTTAAGTTGTCCGATTATATGTGCGCTTTTTAGAGGAGTGGCCTATAGTCGATGTAACTCTCGAACATTTTTCAAGTAAAGAACGCTCTTAATACTAACAAAACACAGATACGCCAGTTAAAGCGTTTAAAATAATGAAATTTGATGCCTTAACAGTTATAACGGATACTATCAAAATCCAAATCAGGCATCTATAAGAACTGCAATACATTTAACCAAACTTGAAGAATGATCTAAATTATGAAAAGTCAAAGTAAATCGATAAATGTATGGAATTCAAATATGGTGTACTGTCAACGACTCTTATAATTCTAAAGATTTAACGATTTCAATTTAAATAGCTTACCTAGATTACTGTCGTAGAATTTAGAAACAAGAAAACCGGAGACTACATCATACCATTGTGCCAAAAATATCTACATAAATTGCATTTAGATATTTAAATACCTGAGTTGGCAAACTATCTTTTCATTGCCCCAGATAAAAGAAAACTAAAAATTCTTGAACAACCACTATTGTAGTGCAGTAGATTATAAAGGTTGCCTTCTTATTTATTTTTTCCTTCATTCCCGATTCGCCTGCTCCCAATTGCCTGATGGATTAAAAGTTCGTATTTTGCCAGACGAAAAAAATTGTCTCGTTTTGCATTACCCAAGTTGAGCTACCTGAATTATATTATATTTTGCGACGGTACATTTATTACTTAAAAAAAGAAGAAAATCAGCATGAACAAGAATAATTAAACCTATCTTACCAACCTAAACTAATCTAACCTATTTCTAATTTTGTCAAGCATTCTAAATTGTATAAAACCAGGCCGCTTAAAAAATGGAATTTATTAAAATCATCAATTTCCGTTTATCGTACCTTTGTACTGTAGATCTGCATGACCGCTTGAAAATTTTTTTTTTGTACGAGGATGTATCAGAAAATATCGAGACTGGTGCTATAGTATAATAACATTTATTTAAAAACTAATCCTTCAAAGTACTCTCTATTCTGTTCAATACACTTATTCCATCGCTTTATCCATTTGTCATAAACTTCTGAGAAATCATTTTTTGATAGTCTGTTTAGTATACCAATCACAGCGTTGTTGAGCTCTAAATCCGACTCAAATCTTCGACCTCTCAATTCTTTTTTGACTTCAGAAAACAAATGGAAAACAACTTTCATCACATGTAACCACATTATTTAAAAACTGTGGATTACGTTGCAGTTGGCTGTTCCACTGCTGACAAATTGTCACTCGATTCGCTTTTTGTTTTGCTGCGACTTTCCGGTACCCTAAATCTTCATGAATAATTTTTTGAGTGGAACCGTAAGACAAATTAACAATGTCATAAATTCGTTTTATGCCAATCTGGCGATCATTTTGTATCAAGTCGTTAATTTCTGAAATTTTTGTGTCAGTTCGCGCAGTTTGTGGTCGACCAGGACGAGGTTCAGCTCCAACTGATTCACAACCATCTTTAAACTTCTTATGCCACTCAAACACTCTATATCGTGCTAAACTATTATCTGGATATGCACTTTTAATCATTTCAAAAGTTTCAGTTGGTGCTTTACCCAACCGAACACAAAATTTTATCGCATATCTTTGCTCCACTTTCAATTTTTCGACGGGTACGCAAAACACTGACAATTCAATAATTAATTTGTAATAAACATCAAAAGTTAAATCAAAGCCTACTTGAGGAAAAGTAGATTAAAAATAAAGCTTTCATGTCACATTGTTTTGTGTCATAAAATTCTATCTCTGAAGAAGGTACAGCAACAGTCCCGTTATTTTCTGATACATCCTCGTATTATGTAACGAGTATATACTTAATATAAAAAAACAGTTCTACAAACCTTTCGAAGCTATCACCGTCATTTAATAATCTGTCTTTCCTCCTCTTCTTCTTCTTTCTGGTTTTGAAGGTAAGAACAAGATGAAAAAGTGACAATGCTAGCAGCTGTCCACCAGCAACATAAGAAAGCCACAAGTTATGAGGCCAAAGGAAAGGAATCACTGACATTGGTGTATATATGACTGATTTTTTCCAATCTGAAAACCAGGAAACACCCGCCCAACACATCCATACTTTATGATCGTTCCTGAAAAAGAAAATATTATTATTAATATTATTACTCGTATTACTAAATGGCTCAAAATTGTTATTATTATAACGGTTTCTCGAAATCGTCAAGAATGATCTAGAATGTTCGAGAAGCCAAGAAGAGTACATAAAGGCAAATAATTGACGTTAAAGAATAGTAGTGAAAGGTCATGTGTGACGGAACCGAAACAGAGTCGACCTTCTTGAATACACGTTAATCTGTAATTTAAGTTTTAGTTTGTTACAGGCAGTTGTTAAACCCCCACGAGTATTATAATGTTATAATATAATAGGTACTACCTATATGTTTTGAATTTTTTGGTACATAATGATTTCACTGATTTGTATAAACAAAGCAGCCGATAACTTCATATTTTAAAATACATTACAGGCTGAAAACTTTTAATCGTCGTTAAATAGAATAAAAAATACAACAAAAACGTAACCTTGGTGTATAAGTAGCTCTACCACTTCAATATAAATTTCTTCACATACAAAATAAAGCTAGATCAAACAGCTTACATTTACAGAGACACGGTTCAAACTTTTAAGCTATTATTTGTTTTCTTTGAACAGTACAAAAATGAGATTGGATCAAACGGACAATCTACAACAAAAAATCTAACGTTTTCCAGAGATTCGGATGTGGCTCTGGTCGTTTAAAATCGGATTAAGTGAGAAAAAAGTATCAAGCTTGGTTTTTTAAACGGATTTGGAAAACCAACCACTCAATACAGTGGCAGTCCATTATAATATATGAAAGTTTATGGGGTATGGGGTTCAGATAAGTACAATTTATTAAAAATAATTCTTTTTATTCTTAATTATATTCAAAGAGGGAAAGAAAAGTGTTCGGAGTTAGTTGTATTTGATTTCTCATTTTCGGATGTTTATACAATTGACTGTATTATTATCAAGTAATAGGTTTTTGCTTAAATTCTATCTCTGTTTTATTCCTTTATTAATTTATAAACCACTTGCTTTTCAATTCTTTTGCATATTACCTACTGGTTTACTTGTTGCTTCATGTTCTACGGCATAATCTATCTTATTTTATGATGATTATCCATTTTCTAAAATGTGGTATTAGGGATTAGAAATAATCAAAACTTTAATATCTTTACCACAAAATTGTTTTTAATTTAAATTTATATATTTAATCTTATCAATTAAAAATAATTTTGTGGTAATATTGAAGTTTCTTTTACATCATCTATAATTATTATTCTTAGGCATATATTATTTCAAGCTATTTTGTTACAAGTGAACTCAGGGCTTTATTTTTTATATTAATAAATAATTTATATAAATTATTTTGTATGTAAGTAGATATTTGGAAAAATTGTAAAAATTATTATTGCATTTTTTTTAGTGATTTGTAAGCGTCATTCATTTTTAGTATCAAATAGCAATTACAATATCTCAAAAACTAGTATTTCTTCGGTTCACTATAAATTATTAAGAATTTTAAGAATCTAAACTTAACCTGACTGTTCAAACTATTTTTAATAAGAGGAATTTTGCAGAAGTAGATAATTTATTTTTGTATAATATAGAACTATAATGTTGGATATAAGGGTATAGGATTTTGATAATCAGACTAAAGTAGAGAAATTTTAAAACTCGTTGCTACCCCATGTCTTTGTATATTACCAACTACCTTCTATTCCTTTTCTATAAAAACTAAATTAATACAATTAAAAATGGAATAATTTTCGGGACAACAGTTTATTGTATGTGCCACTTTTATAACTTAATTCTACTTCCAAATTGTAATAGAGGTTCTGGATTGATTAACGAATTTTTTTCAATATTGCTCCCAGAAATGCTAGAGTGAGGAAAATTTCTTTTTTTTCTTTTTTCTCTAAAGGCATGAAGTACCTTTAATTTTTTATAGCCTTAGTTTAATTGCTATTTTAAAAATATAAATATCTTTAATTTTTAAACTGTCATTAATTTTAAATAAAATAAATTTAAATGGTATATTTCTTAAATTAATTCTTTTTTCTGACTTTTCTGCTTGACAAATTTTTATAAATAACTACCTTACTTTCTTTTTTCGTTTTCATAGCTGTTGGCCCTTTTTTCCAAAACAATCAATAAAATTCTTAAACCGATAAATTTACAAAATATTTCAACTTTTGAAGCATAGTCATTAAATATTAAAATTGACATCAACATGGATAAAATACAAGGTGTTCCATTTAACTTCAGCATGGTATTAGAGTGTTAATATGCGATAACAGAAATTTAAACAATAATCTCTTTCTGTCATTGAATTGAAAATATCTCAGATTTTAACGATTTTAGCTATAGGGAGTGCTTAATAAACATGAAAGGACTATTTTCACTTTTTAAAATAAAATACAGGGTGGCTCGTTTGAAAAAATTGACAAAATCATGTGTTCGAGTTGTAGCTCGCTCTATATTCAATTGGTACAATAATAAAGAAATAGCACTTTCTCGTAACACTGTACCAATGTCAATAAGTTATGCCTAGAAAAAATAATTATTGTTAGGACGTTGAAATTAGAATGATTTTTGTATACAATTGACCATAGCTTTTGAAATAATCTGTATAACGTAATAAAACCCTATATTGAAAGTATGGGGGAGATGAGCTTAATCTAAATTTGAAATAATACATAGGGTGTCCCATTTAAAAAAGTATGTTTGGTTCACTCTGGTAATATGTAACACTCTGTAAATACGAAAAGAATTTTATAATGTGAAGTTTGAAGTTGCCTATAATTTTTGTAAATAGCTTTTTTTGATATCTCCTTTAATAACGGATATATCGTAGTTCGACGCACTAATGCCACACCCTCTATATAAACTATCTATTTTACATCAAACTACAGAATTTTTGTGATTTGAATCTGAAGATGTGGTCTATTTTGCCACGAAACCGGTAGTTTTTTCTCTGAAAAATAAAATGTTTGGACTGTGAGGAGTTATTTTCCCTATTTTCCTTGTGTTAATTTTAAAGTATTAGCCATAATAGACCGTAGCGTGAAAAGTGACTCACCCGGTATGATGTTGATTGGACAATAGTATTATATTCGATATCGTCCATAGGTTACAACAACACTCAACTGCGGTTCTGGTTACGAATTTTTCTTTCGTGTTTTAGCTTTGACTTTTTACGCAGTATAAGTACAATGTAACATGCAAACACAATTGGATTAAAAGTTTGCATTTTTTCATTCAGCATGAAATAAATAAAGCATAAATGGCAAATCCAATTTTGTTATTTCGTCCATGGAACATTCGCGACCGTATTTGCCGGGCTGTATGTGAACGCAATTCACGGCCAATGGCCTTATTTCACTTTTTGGTTTAAAATAACAGATGAATACACTTTTGCTCTTTTGTACAAGCAAATAAAAGTGTGCTAATGCAGAAATGTAGAATTTTGTTCCAATTAAAAAAGTTAATTTAGTGGAAACATCATATGGTTAACTGACTTTAATTAACGTTAAAATATTTTTAGTTTTTAGCTTCAATTTATCGAAAGTAATAACATTTAAAAAATGTGATTTTTAAAGTTACGCTAGAATGGCTCCAATTTGGTAGTGAAATTTGTTACACTATATTGTGCCTAAAGCATTTTTTCTATTTTTGACGCTTGAAGTAACATTTTTCGAAAATTGACATAAATGATCGAATCCAGGGTATTATGTTAATATTAAAAAAATAAATGGGTATGGTGTCATGTTAGTCAGAAGAGAGTGAATTAATTTCTGATTTTTATTGTCTTATTAATTTGGCCTGAATATTTGAGATCATACACGAATCCATGCGAGTGATAAAGAACGCGGTATGAAAGAGAGGGAACCCATTACTAATATTTTAAAGTAGGGATATATCGAGGTGGAAACAATTTTTCAAATGCAGGAATGCTAGGATATTTTATGTGCAAAAGCACAAGATAAGTAAGTATTGAGGGTATTCTGCTGATCAAATATATTTGCAATCATATCTAACTGCTGGTAACCACATTACAGAAGACATTAAGAACTTCTGCCAGTATAAGTAATTTACCCTCATTGATATTTTTTAATTAAAATATATAAAAATGTAGATAATTTTAATATAAAGACGGTGGTATTGGGTTGTCCTCGAAAACTTTGGCAGATCTTAGGAGGGCCTCGTTTTTAAATTTGAAGAAATAAGTAATAGAGCGTAAAATAGGCCTCCTGAATTTGATTTACTAACCTTTTGAGCTAAAATTTTTTTAATAAATCAGCGACTTCCAACAGTCTATACAGAAAGCAACTTTTAAGAAACCATAATTTGTTTTAATTAAAAACTCATTTTTAAATTTTTAAATAAAACAGCATATATTTCGGTTAGGTGGAGTATTTTATTGTGTGCTTTATGTTAAATCGTCATATTTTGGGTCAAGGATTTTCTAGTTACAATGTGGTTAATTATTAATGAAACACCCTGTACAGTAGTTTTCAGAGCGGATTCTATTCTTTATTATTTGACGCTGGTGACATTTGTTTGTGCAACAGGTTTTTTTTTGTAATTGTGTCTGTTTGCATAGTTATCATTGTTTTTTTCTTAACGGGATAGCTTTTTTAACATATAGAAAAAATTTCAAGCCACATAGCAATATAAAATTTAAAAATATGAGCATTTAAAGTTTCTAGTTAAATATATGATATTTTATAGATTTCATATTGGCTTATGTGTGTTTAGTATAGAATAATAGCAATTTTCTTAATATTTCTTTGATATTTCGAGAATTGATAATATTCAAACAAATATTTTCCATGAAAAATTAATACATTTGTTTTTTTATAAAAAATATTAAAAATGTAAAACCTACTGATCAGTAGCATGAATTGGCAACGTTGCAACATCGCAAAACATTTAAAAAGATGTCACCCCATAGTTGATAAATTTATAGGCCACAAAAATGTGAGAGGTAATAAGTAAAAGCTTTAATATCAATGGTAAATTAATTTTATACATTGGTAAGTGTATAATAAAAACGAACAATCAAATATAATTAAACAGAACGTTGCCAATTCTAATAGGATGAATAGTAATACGCAGGGAAAAGTTTATGTAAGATGAGCGAACCTGATCTTTGGAAATGTCGTTAAATTCTTGGGTAGACCATAGATATATATTAAGAGGTAGACATCAAATCATCATATAAATATACCAGTATTCCTAACCTCTCTAAGATAGATCGCAATACAGGAAGTGCATTCTATGACTCAAATAATAATGTAACAAAAAAATTCCGTATACCCGATATTTGCACAGTATATATATATAGCTGAAATGTTTGCAATAAAATAAGAGCACTTACCTGGATTAAAAATATTAACTACATAAATTCAGTCATCCTTATAGATTCAAAATCAATTTTAAGTGCTCTCCCTAATAGTAAATTTCCTAATAGCAATAATAATACCGTTTTCTATAAGATTAAAAAGTTGATGTACGAACTATATAAGATGGACTGATTAGTCTCTTTTTTATGGGTTAATTTTAACTGATATAACAACTGTAAACGACATCGTAACTCTCGATAAAAAATACATTCGTAAAGAATACAACTAACCTGAACCACATTTTGTCAAACTTCCAATAACAATTATAACCTCATCCACCCATCTCTTCCTGAAAATATTCCATACAACTTTCTTTACCATTTTCATTACTACAACAACGTAACAAGACTTACATTATGACTGCATCTCTTCTCATTAGTGTAAATTAGGGTTTACCCAAAATATTATATATTCATGCGTTATTTTATCAATAACTAACTTAAATCATATTTTCTTCCCGTGTAAAAAATATCTGCAAATTCGCAAAAAACTAATGAAGACACTGTCGGATTTGAGCGTCCAATTTCCAATAAATATAAAAAAACATCTACTATCTCTCAAATCTAAGTTGTAACTTACATGATCACCGGTGAGTTTAAAATATAATTCTTCTTCTCCAGTTTCTTTACCCTCTTGGGTTTACTATTTCTTGTTTCCATAGGACTCTATTTTCCTAATCATCCACTTCTAGTCCCATTTCGGTCATCACGTTTTTTATATGTTTTTCTCAGGTCAAGTTTGGTCGACCTCTCTTCCTCTTTCCTATGGGAGTCCATTCTGTAATTCTCTTTCACCATCTGTCTACTGGCTTTCTCTTAACATGTCCAGAGCATTGGAGTGTTCGATTTTCGAGAGTCTTATTTATAGAGTGATTTATTCCCATTCTCTGCCAGGTATCTTGGATTCCACTCATGGGTTCGGATCTTATCTTTAACTGATGTTATTATTGGCCACACCTCTGTAGAGCAGTAGGTTTTCGATAATAGTATGGAGCAGACGTTTCTTTGTATTTTGGCTTAGGTTCTCATTCCATAGTAAACGGTGTAAAATTTTTGTTGCCATTTCCCCTATGCCTATCCTTGTAGAAATTTCTTTCTCGCAGGTGCCAGAGGAGCTTATTATTGTTCCAGAATATTTAAAAAGAGTGCATGATTTAACATTTTGGCCGTCTGAGCCCTTCCGATGTGAATAAATTCTGTTTTTTGGACATTAATTTTAAGTCCCAATTGTTGTATTCCTCTCACTGCTTTCTCAACATGAATTCCATGTCTTCCTGATCTTGAGCAAATACCACTTGATCATCGAAGTATAATAAGGAATGCATTACATGTTCATCTAATTTTAAATCCCGTATCCGAGCATTTACGGTACCAGGTTTCCAGACATTGGTCAATGTATATATTGAAGAGCAACGGATACAGAATACACCCTTGTTTTAAGCCCTTAGATATTATGGTAAGTTTTGTGTGGTGGTTTCCTATTTTTATTCTGCTTTGGTTTTTCGATACGTTTCCTTAATTATATTAATCCATCTTTCTCATATATTTTGCAGGTTTACAAGGGTGATGTGTGTCTCTATTGATTTCTCTCTGTTCTTCTCTATTAATTGTCTAATGCAATGAATGTTGTCCAAACATGATCTTTCTTTTCGGAAACCACTTTGTTCTTCCCCATCTTCTATTTTTTTTAAAATTGTACTTGCAAATAATATGGCTATGGATGGTATTATCGTTTTCCCCCTATAGTTTTGAACATATCCATTTGTCCCCTTTTTTATATAAGGCTTTTAAATAAGATTCTTTCCATTCCTGAGGAATATCGAGTTGTTCTTTTTATTAAAGAATTTTGTTAGAAATCTTATTAAATTCTTGCCTCCTTGTTTAAATAGTTCCATTTGTATATTTCCTGGACCTAGGGCCTTATTATTTTTTGATTTTTTAAGGTTTCATGTACGTCTTCCTCTGTAATTTTTGGTATCGTCCCTTATTCGAATATGTCTTCTTGTTGGTATTCTTCTGTTTGTTCTTTTAATAAGTCTGCCTAGTGCCATTGTTTCGGTGATATTGTTTGTATTATTCCTTTAGAGTTTTTGCGATTTCTTATTTTCTATTATCTTGCATGGTATTAATGATGTCATGTATAGTAAATTATTGTCTATGTCTCTACATAGTCTAATCCAAAGTTAATCAAGTTCGAAGCCAATAAACCTAAAAAAATCCTAATCTCAGAGGATAAGTTCAAATATTGACAAATATTAAAATTCATGTACAAGTCAAAATTTAACAAACGTCTCTACTTACAGAGTCAAACGAATTAATGATATCTGATGACTCCAAAATTATAGGATAAGTCACTATGTTTATTTACCTACAAAGTTAGCTTTTCCACCTAATTCAATTTTATCAAAATAAGTTATCAGGCTATTTGTATTGGTAATTTAGTATATGTCAAAGATAACCTGTAGCAAGAGTTAAAAATACCCATTAAAGTCAGTAGAAACGGCCGCGGTCACTACAAATTTAATGAAGTGGCATTGTTAAAGCCGCCGGTGTAAATTGGGTCTTATCTAGCAAAAAGCAATTATTATCCTTATAATTCACTGACTAGGAACAATTACACAAGGCGCAGAGAGCAAATCCTTGATATATTTAACACAGTGGCGTCTCCCTTGATAATATTATTAAAAAAAAAATTAGTTTTAGAAAAATTATTTTCTAGATTTTGACCGTCCGATATCAATATTCAGTTAAACATGATAGGAGATTCAATGCTAAATAAAACTTTACGAAGTGTTTTAAGCATTTAAGCATTTAAACTATTTAGTTTCTGGTCAAACCTTATAGATACTAAGAAACTTTGCTGATGGTAGGTTTTTAAAGTATTGTGTTGTGCGAGTGATGTGTGAACAGAATTTGTACCACTTTTGAGCTGCTGCAAGGCTTATCGATACTTCGACACTAAAGAAAAAAAAATTGGTATCGACCAGATGACATTTTAGGGTCAAGACATTTTGGGGTGAGCCGGAATAAATCAAGAGAAGGTAAGAAAGTGGATAGCAAAATAGTCTTGAAAAGACGTATTTATAAGGCGTCGGCCTTTTTGTACATTACCATTAGAGAAGGACGTCCATTTACATGCTCCTGTCTTCACTTTTAAAGTAATTTTCTTTTAAATCGTACTACATAAAATTACCACATGTAATTTAACATTGTTTTCACTTATTTTGTTGTTTTCAATCCTGTAACTTTACGTAAGTTTAGAACTGCTCTTCTTAATAATTATAACTATTTTTACATGACTGTAATTTTCCAGCCTTGAAGATGGGGCTCTTGAGAGTCGAAACTAGTCATCATTATTTTGATAATAACTTTTATGTGGTATAATTTTGAGTTTCTTTTGATTAATTTTTTTTTACCTGATAGAAATTTAAATGTGGTGGATGCTTCAAAATACAATTTTTTGAAAATTATTTTATATTGTTGCTAAATCTTCAGTTTTTTAATCACACATTTCTCGTGATTTTGTTGGTAGTAGTATTATTTGTAATCGTTTTAGTCTGTTTCGAGTTATAAATGTACTATCGTCGTCAATAATTGTTTGTTCAAACTTGTAAAAAGTAATAAATAATTATGGAACAAAAATTGCAACTTTTTAAGTATAAATATCTTTCTCTAAAACAGCAAAAATTGGAATTGTCAAAATTGTTCGGCATAGGATTCATGGGAACTAATAATAATAATCATCCACAAAGTGCAGTTTTTGCATATTATACAGGGTGACACAAAAAACGGAAACTTTTTTACAATCTAATAAAACTAGAAGTGATAAAATAAATCAATTTTATTCATAGTAATTCATTGACCGCTGCAACATCTCATCTGGGATACTGTGAATTTCATCCCGAATTCTCTGTTTTAACTCATCCAGGGTTCTTGGTCGAGTCGTGTACACTTTATTCTTGAGGTAGCCCCACAAGAAAAAATCACAAACGGATAAATCTGGAGATCTAGGGGGCCAGGGAATGTTACCGAATCTTGAGATCACACGGTTACCGAATAATTCTCGCACAGCTCCCATTGATTTCCGTGCAGTGCGTGATGTCGCTCCATCCTGTTGAAACCAAGTTTCAAAAATTCCCGTTATTCTGGGTCACCTTGAATGACACATTACTTTTTCGATACATCGCTCAAATTACAGTAATATGTTAATATGATTTTGGCATCAATTTACAAATGCACCTAACTAACCATTAATAATAGTAGGCATATACAAAAAATTAACAATAAAACTGATCATTGAGGATTTTTTAAAAAATATTAACTACTTTCTGAGATCTTAGAAGTATATTTAATTATTTAAATTCATTAAGGTGCTGTGGCTTTTTAGCTATATAATCAAAACTTTTAACCAATAGGTGAATGTATGACTTCTTTTAATTTTTTATCTCAACTTGGAAAATATATTAATTAAAGATACAACATATCTACTAGAAAAATAAAAAAAAACATTTTGGCATATCTGAATAATAAATGCATGATGAAAGAAGACTCTTTGGAAAATAAATAGCATATAAAACAAAATACAATTTTTTTAAGTTAACCAAAAAAACTCAAAATCATTACTTCATAATAAATATATAAAAAGAGACGACTAGTTTCGACTCTACAAAGTCATCTTCAGGTCTACAAGAACAAATTTAATTAATACTTTAAAAATTAAGCATAAAAATCAAAGAACTTACCTAAGCACAATGAGTAGCAATAGCAAAATTAAATTAAATTCAATTAACTTTACATTAAAATTGAAAAATTAATATTTATTAGTGCTTAATTTTTAATTTTGAAGTTTATCACTTATTACTGTTAAATTTGCTTAATTGTTCATTTAATTATTAATACCACATGTTAGCTTACTTTAACTTTAAATTATTTAATTTTGCTATTTCTATTCATTGTACTTAGGTAAGTTTATTGATTGTTATGCTTAAATTTTAATGTACAAATTACTTTGTAGAGTCGAAACTAGTCGTCTCTTTTTATATAATAAAATTATTATGTAGTAATGATTTTAGGTTTTTGTGATTAATCCACTACACCACATTTAATAGAGAACCTTCTTCATCTTTCTTAAGTTATTTAGTTATAATCTAGGTCCACCCTATTTGTAACAACAATATATTTATACAATGTTATATTTTTTTCCGTACGCTATGCGACTTAATGCATAATATAAAAATAGGTAATAAACGCATAGCTACTTTTACAAAATAAAAAAAGCAACAAAGAGCACTTTCAGCTAGCTGGGCCTCGGGAGCGTTTCATTTAGAATTTACGTGCCAAATAAAGTTTAATTGCCCTAAAACTAAATTAAAGTTTGGTGATTTGGTGCCAACTAAACATATACTGTAATGAAACAGGCAGTGCAAACAAAGTTCTGTCTTTTGTCTAAACAAGCCTACAGGTCCGAACTTAAAAGATAGAATTGGGAAAAACCAATTATTATTGATTTCAATTTTTAAAAGCCTAAGGCATAAAAAATACGCTGTGAGCGAGTTTGAAACCTTAGCACCGCAAACTGTGTGCGAGATGGTTTCCCAATACAGTGTTTTCCCATCATAAAGTGATTGAGTGATGGAGATTTTTTAAACAAAATTGTAACAAGAGATGAGATATAGGTACATTTCAAAAATGAGGAAACTAAACAGCTATCCAAAATTTGATGCATCTTCATTTGCCTAAACCAAAGAAGTGCTAGCGAACCTTTTCCATTAGAAAGGCTACTGTGTTCTGGAACCGAAAAGGAATTATCTTTGTGGAATCACTGCAACTTTTAAACGTGACCCTTCAATGGTTAAGAAGTGCAATTTAGAACAAGCGAAGAGGAATGTTGCCATCAGGTATTGTCCTTCTTCATGGCAATGTTCGGTCGCACAGTGCAAGTTGATGCTCCTGCAATTGGAAGTGTTTGATCATCCGCCATACAGGCTGGAGTTGGCTCCCATTGATTTTCATCTCTTTGATTACAAGAAACGATGGGGCTAGGAGGTAAACATTTTGGCACAAATAACAAGTTGTAGACCAAGGTAGGGAATAAAAGCACAGGCGGCTGTCTTGGAAAGTTGGTACTTCCCTGTAACAAATGTCTATTTGGAGAGGTGACTATACAGAGAAGTGACTGAAAGATCAACTAAATGTTGCAAACTAAACAAATTAGATTTTCCCCGTGGTTTTAATTTCACTACCGATCGTATCTTTGAAAAAAGTAGCCCTTGTATTATTTTTCAAATGTTCATGAAAAATGTTTATTATAATTTATTTAAAAAATATTATAGCTATATTAAATTTAATAATTAGTAGCATAACTTTGTTAAAAATCTTAAGCAAAAGAGAAGCTAAGAAAAATTTCCTCAAAATGAAAAACTTTCTGGCATAATTAGGATCTAAGTGTTTTTTCTTTGTCCTTTTAATAACCCTTATGAATCTAAAAATTAATATTTTACTGAGAACGATGCACTTCTTTAGAATATACAATAAAATAGGAGTTGAAAAGAATAAAACTGTATTTTATATGTAAATTGAAATTATTATATACATTTAAAGCGGGCTATTTTTATATATTAAGTGATCCATTTAAAAATAATGTCGAAAAGAATTTATATTGCGTGATTGGCTTTATCCTAAATTTCATTTGACGAAAAATAAATAAATTTTTTCACTCCTTTTAATGTGAATGAAACCTTCAAAAGTCGTGCTTTTTTACAAAAAATCAGTTATATCTTTTTAAACACTCTGCATAGTTCTCAATATATTTTTAAAAAGCTATATGATTTAATTATATTTTCAATATTTAAAAAATGTACGTTTGGTATGTCATCACTCTTTGGAGCACCCCTTTTAGAGTTATACCCTTGAATAGCCAATTAAAAACCCTCGAAATGACCAATTATTCGACCCCTATTGCTATTTAACATTGTCAATGGGGCAACTACTTTGTGCTGAATACTATTTTTATAATCGAAATGTTCTTAATCAGAAATAAAGATCGACCAGTCCAAATATTTAGTCGTACGAGAATTAGTCAGGGTGGAACACTATACATTCGCACGTGTAATATCTGTGAAATGAATTACAATTTAACCGTTTAATAGAGAATTAAAAACCCTTTTAGATGAGCTCTCAATCGATTCATATTGCCATATAAATTTTTAAGGGTGTAGCTACCCTGCGCTGGGGTTGATAGTTGAAATATTATTTTTATAACGAAGATATACTTCATTCGAAATAAAAATCAACTTCTTCAAGTATTTCCTCAAATATTTCGTTATGTAGGAGTCTTTGACATTTTTAGTTTTTTAGTTCGCACTGTATATGTATATATCAAATAATTTGAATTTACTAATAGTCTAATTTTCAACGGTTTCCCTTGTAGTTCACTGTAATACCATCACTACATTTTTTTAATATGCTCTAACCTATTTGGGAGTAGCAGTGTTTTTTATTCTAACAAAGTATTCAAATTAGTTTCTAAAAAAAGGTAGTTAGGTCCTGACACTTTCTATAAACAAGTCAGGCGCATGGAGTTTCGTATGCGACGTGTGGTAATTTTGGTAGTTGTGTACTTAGGTCAGAGGGAGTGATTAATTTTCTGGAAGTACAGTGTTAATTGTGAATGTTGAAAAGGTTTTTACGTCCGAAAGAGGAAAATGGTTTTATCCAGAGAAAGGGCCATGATTCTGTATACAATGAAGGCGTCTATATAACACTTTAGTCCATTAGAAAGTTTACTAAAATTAATGACATATTTTATGTAGGTGCGATATAATTAAACTTTTAGTGTTAAAAAATAAAAAATATCAACGAATCTTTTTTATTTATGATTTTTTCAAATTCTACATTTTGCACCCAAGCAACAAATATTTATTATCTAAGTAATTGTTGTTGAAAATTTTTAAAAAGCAATAAAAGTAGGGGAGTCAGATATACCGGAAAAGCGTGTCCCCCTTTAATCAAAATCCAGGGGGTCTCTGCATTTACGTTTAAAGCATCTTTTGTTGCATTAATAGAAAGTATTTATTTTCATAAGAAAAGTGCAAACCTTTTTTGCTTATGTTGAGATATCGAAACTCAAATTATTAATTTAGTTTCTATTGATTTATACGCTGTTTTTGATACTTTTTTATCCAATATTTCGTTGTTTGTGTAAGGAGTTTTAATAATCCTCGGAATGAGTCTTCTTCAGACAACAAAAAACAACCCCTACACTTAGTCAGTGTCACACTGAAACATGGAGAGCGGTCGGAATTCTCTCATTTTACAAGCGAGAAAAATGTTCTCATGTAATGACTCGAACTTCCTTTCTCTGCTTTTCTCATTTTCAGTATTCAAGACGCCCACAGGCTGAAGAGTCATTTTTTAAGAAAAACAAACAAAAATGACGTTAATTGTAAGTTTTTGGTAAACATTATGTTACAGTGTATCTAGTTTGAACAGTCGACTGCAAAAATGAATTTTTTACAAAAAGTTCACTTTTTATATTTTTATCAAAAGATTATATAAAATGTTTTATGATGAACGGCAATTTAGCACTATGTACTTTATATTTCTTGATGAAATTTTAAGAGACAAGCAAGTTTTAAATTAAAAATAAATGTATTTATTGGTGGTAACACAACAACAATTTGAATTTAAACATCTCTAGTTTTTTCAAAATATTCGAGAAAAAAGAGACTACATTCTATTGAAATGTTATTTTAAATTTAACAAAAAACGCATACAGTGGTCTCTGATCAAATTTTCTACAAAATTGTTAAATAACAACTTCGGATTATTAATTTACTAATTTATATTCTAAATTGCTCTGTCGAACATAATGAAAATTCTGAAAATATCTAGGGTGGAAATGATTGCAAATAATTCAGAAATAAATCTAAAGAATTTAGTAATCTAAGACAGGTTAGTCAAATTCCTATTTGTTTAAAAACAACAGAAACTGCTAGTCTTAAACATCAAATCCAGTAATTTATTAAACATAATTAATTTCTTTCTCCTACGTAATAGCGATTTTGATTTGTTGGCTTTATAGGGTTTTTGATAGTGTCAGCTTAGAAACTCTTAGAGGCGGATCATTTTTGAGTTGGGTCCATAAAAATACTTCTAAAGCTGAGTTCGTGCTCTTCCTACGAAAAATCGTTGTTCAAAGTATTTAAAACTCTAAAATCGATTTTCTATCATATTTAAGAACTTATTTGAAAATAATACAATTTACTCAAAGAAATTAAGTTGATTTTTTTATGATTTTGCTTGTTGTTCAACAAACTATTGTAAATAAAATTTGTGGAAATTGTTAGAAGTCAAAATATACATGAATAAAATTTAAAAAATGTTTTTACTATTTAAAAGCAAACTCAAGCCTAGCTTATTTAAATATACAGGGTGTTTGGAAGTTAAGTGCAGAGCTTTAAGGCGAAGCTAGTATAGACCATTTAGAACCATTGTAGCTATGGTTGTTTTTTTAATCTAATTTTTAAGGTGTTGTGACAAAAAAATCCAAAATTTTACAAATAATTGCTAATAATGGCCAGCTTGAATGATAAGTTAATTTTAGAATTGAAGTCAGTTATCAGTTCGAGCATAAAAAGCAATTTTTTGAGCAAAACTGTTTTTTTATTAGTCTGCCTAAAAATTAAAATTTTCTCCTTCAATTTGGTTTGTAGTTTCTAATTTCAGAAATTTGTGAGAAATATTCGTAAATAATAAAAAAGCACCCTCCATTTGTTTAAAAAAATACGGTTAAAAAACGGTTTTCTTAATTTTTTGAAAATCTTAGTGAACTTCAAATGTTTATAAAAAAATGGATGATTACACAGATGATTTGTTAGATTGCTTACATATCACTTTAATTAAATAAAATAAAAAAAAGTCACTTATCATTCAAGCTGGCCATTATAAGCAATTAACCTAAAATATTGGGATTTTTCCCAAAAACCTTAGAAATTAGATAAAAAATAGTAATTCTTCGTCTAAGACAATCATAGCTAAAATGGTTCTAATTGGTCTATGCTACTAGCATCGCCTTAAAGCTCCGCATCCATGTTCCAAACACCCTGTATATTTTATAAATAATCAGATTTTGTGTAATACATTTAGAATTTCTGATATTTTATTACTCTCTACATTGTAATTTCCTATGAGGGATTTGGTTTGTATCAAATGGATGTTCAAATTCCCTTTGTGCATATTGATATTGTAACATTGAATGCAATAATGTTCTTTATTATTATTTGCTTTATAAAAAATATTTACTTTAATTTATTTGAAATTAACTTTGATGTCGTTACCGTTATTCGCAAACAACAGAATTTTCTAAAAACGGATAAAGAAATTTCAATAGAAAATATTAACGAATGAAGTACAAAAAAATAACTTAATTCTAAAAAATTATATATAAAAGTTTGGGGGTCAAGATTTTGCTTTTACTGGGATGAAACCAATTTTGCTTTTCGGAATTCCTTTGACTAAAACATTAAAAAATAATATTAACATTTTTTTAGTATACAGGAAGTTTAATTTTTTTTCAAGTACGGACCTGGAAAACACACGTTGCATTAGTCTACAGGTATAAAAAGGGAATCCTTTGGAGTTAGTAATTATATAATATTTAAAGTGAGTTTCGATTCAATAGTTTTAATAATTTATTATTGAAAGTCAATAATAATCAAGTGCTTAAAAACTTCGTTAAACTGGAAAATATGAGAGGTAAAATTGACCGCTGAAAAATTCAAAGGACACAGTTTAATATCGTTTATACTCTTTTCAAATATGCAAACGAATTTAAAAAAATCGATATACAGGGAGTTGTTTCAAGAACAAAATCGCTTTTTAATTTTTCGGAAATTGGGACCTGGATTTTTCTTGTGATTAGTCAGTACATCATTTCCTGAATGAGAAATATGTCTACCAAATATGAAAAAAATATATAGGGTGGTTCGATAGTTATGAGCTCGGGAATAAAACTAGTAAAACACATGAAACAACCTGTATCTCGGTTACAAAACCTGTAAAAGCCAAATATGCGATATATTTAGGACCTCCTCGAATACCCTCTATCCGCCGTTTAAGTATTTGCCTATGCCAATGAAACATCCTGTGTTATATATGTGGCCAAATGAAGAATATGAATAAATAAAGTTAATATGTGTGTCTATAATTTTCATATTTCTTTGCAAATGCAGTATTTTTGAGGAGTCCCTGTATATAGTATAACTACCTAATTCTTCATAAATATATTTAATGGACACGAAGTAAAGTGCAGCTCCATTTAAAATCTTAAGAGCACTTTTAGGACAATTTAAATGCTTAATTTATTACTTGAATGCCTATTTAAAAGAAAACGCCGCTTTCGATTACAGTTTACATTAAGTTTTTGCTCTAAGATTGATTTGAAAGAAGAGGAATTTTTTTTCTTGGATACACGTTTCCACAACGAGATCTATCGTAGGGATTTTTAGTTCAGAAAATGACATATTACCGAAAACGACCTATAAATTAGGAATTTTCCGATTCAATTTGATGAATTACAACCATTTTAATTTTTCGAGATTAGTGCAAAAGTATTAGTTTTCATGGACTAGTTATTACAAAAAATAATATACACTACGGAACAGGGAAGTTAATTAAATTCATTAGTTCAATTATCGTGCATATTTTTAAAAAAAATCACGAAATATGTCAATTTTAGATTATAAAATGGCATCTTGTAATGAAAAATGCTTATCTTATATTGAACCCCATTCGAGTGACAATTACAACCCCCAAATTTTTAAATGGCAAGTAGGGGCTTGTGATATATCATTTGAAAGGTTTCCTCATTCTCTATTCAAAAATATGTTTTAAAATTTATGAGTTAAGTTTGGAAATAAGCCTCTGTATTAGTACAACTGAGTTAAAACACACACATATAGGCAAAGAGGGCAATAACATTTTTTACAGCCTATTTATGCAAATAAATTAAAGTAAAAAAATGTAATAAGTGAAAATATTTTTAGGAAATCTCTTAGCAATGATCTTTTTTAAAATATAATTATTAATAATCCAGATCACTTTTTAAGATGTATTTCCTTTATTACGAACGAAATTGTTTCAATAATTTTATACAACTTAAAATTTTCTCTTGTTTTCCAACAATTCACAGATGGCGTAGAATTACAATCCGAAAATTAGCCAGATATTAATGCCAGTGGCGCAGAAAGGCATCATATTGTAAAATCTAAAATTGTCATTTATGTTATAATTATCATAATGACCATCTATGTGGTAATACGACGGATAAATTCGGAAATGGCTATAAAAAATAGTTTTTATGTAAAAGGATTTTATTATTTTTCAAAGTATATTCTAGGCACTTTTTCATACATTTAAATAAATTATTATTATTATTCTATTCAGAAGTTTACTTCTTCAGGGCAGAAAAAACGTAGACCAGGCATTTTATTTTTAAATATAGAAGAGTTAAAAAAATCACTTGTTACCAAATCAGGACTATAGCACGAGTCAGTCATTAATTCGACGTTTGTACTTTTCAATTAATAAATTACTTCGGGTCAGCAAACCACCTCGAATTTACTGTTCGATTATCTTCAAAAGCAATTGTAGCCACGTGACTGGCAATGATTACAAAACATGGAATCATTTTCCTCGAAGTGCTTCTTGATCGTACAAATTTTTGCTGGCAAAATTCATTTTAAAACACCCAAACGATCCATTGTTGTTTTGATTATCTTTCATAGGAGTGACGTTTCGTCACGAATAATAATTCCTTAGATATGTTTGGCACATGTTGACACATTCTTGTTTTTGATTTAATAATTCGACATACAACACCAATATTTTCAACAACAACCAATGTTGAGGAATGTAATTCACTTGGTTGATCCTTAGTGACCAAATTTAGATTCTTGAAACTCGCGATAAACTTTCGTTATTGAAGGAACTTCCTACAAAATGTAAAAATAAAAATTTCGTACATTAAGATAAATAAGGTTCTCCATTGGTTTCAAATGTGGTATAGAGTATTAAGCAGAAAACTCAAAATCATTACTACATAATAATTTAATGTATCAATAGAAACGACTAGTTTCGACTACACAGATTCGTCCTCGGGTCTACAATAACAAATATAAACATATTAATAACAATTATTGGATGCTAGACGTATGTGGCAACTGACTGGCTCTCATTTGCTACTCTATTTCCCCTTTTTCCTGATTTGTTTCACTTTCCTATGTGGGATTTTGTTATGCCTATACAGGTCTCTTTCTTTTTTATTGGTTGTCAGACGTGTGTAGCAATTAACTTGCTACTGATATAGGTGTCTTTCTCATTTCTTCCTAAATTAGTTTTATATTTGAGTTTTTGGCCCTTTCTTTCCACTTCCTCTCGCGGGGAGTGTTTCCTCACTTTTATTTTTGCAGTTTTCAATATTATCCTATTGTTTCTGAATTGCATACTTGCACTAAAAGTGTTGACTCAGTTCGTGTTTTTTTTCATTTGAAGTATGTATATTAACAACTATACATTTTAATTGTTTAATTTTAATCATAGCACGCACGTTTTCTCTCGTAAATTTCTTTTTATTATGTTTGGTAAACTTTATGATCCATACATTGTACAAACAAATCGGAAAAAACTGTCAAATTATGGACATGTTCTTTATCGCTACGAATGTATTGCTAATCCACACAAGTAGGGTTTTCAGATTCCCGAATTTATTCAAATGTCTCTCGTAGCATTTAATGTTATCAGGCAAGACACATTTTAAAAATATACGATTCATAGATTTGTTTTCAAAAATATTCCAGGTTAGTAGAAGTGGAAGTATTAGTTAATTAAATATGATAACTTTTATTATTGTATTTATTTTGTAAATAATATCGAAAAAAAGCACAAAATAAAAACTTTGACGTAGAATTTTTTCACAATATAATTCATGTAATATGCAGTAAGAAGAAAATAACATTCTTAAGTCTACCACTGGTTTGTTCGGGTTTTAAGGCTCGTTTCAATTAAAGGGAGAGCCACCATTGAGTTTCAGGACGGCCCATTTGTTTTTTTAATTAATATTTGCCGATTTTTCCGCCTAGCTGGGTCCGTCTAAGAGTAACAACCTAGATGGACGCAATATGCAAAACCTCTGAACCTTTTTTAAATTTTGTTACTACGATAATGAGTTTGATAGAAATTTAAAATAATTATAATTTATAAATACAACATTTTAACTGTACTCATCTGTTCCATGAAAAAATGGAAAATATAGGCTATTTTATGGTAAATAGTTTAACAACATTAATATATATAACGAAATTGTAAAAATCTTGGGGATGCATTTTTACAATGTTGTTCAACTAGTCAGTCGAGAATTCTTTAGTTATATATATATATTTTTTTTTTGTTACGAGGGGTTAAATTTAAATATACTTATTGAGATGCAATTAACAACTCATGTGAAGGTAAGTTCAAATAAAAATATGGTTCAAACAATATAATTCATAATAAAATTATTTAAATTTATTTCTAAACAAAGAAAAGTAAATAAAAAAGTTATAATCATCAACACTACCCACTTTGTAGTTTGTTGTGCTGTAAGTAAAACTCCAACTATTCTCAATTCCTATGTGTCAATTCAAGATGTCTGCCAAACCACGGCCGTTGACTTAAGTAAATTTTATCACACTCCAACTGTCCGAATATTCAAAAAAATTTCAAATTTCACTCTCTAATAGGAGTCCATGCACAACATTCGCTTTTATTGATAGCACTATTATTCTTTTCTTATATTTTTCCTTTTTTTGGGTTACACAAAATACAGTTTATATTATGTAATTATTTCAATGATAATAAAAAACATTAACTGAATACTTCAGTTATATACTATCGAGTAATATTAACAACTTTTGAGGTGATTATTTTTTTTTAGTAACTATGAATTTGAGGTTAAGTAATAATTTTGAATTTCTTACTAATAAGGTTGTTTTCTCTTTCAGGTCACAAACAGAAGAGGGCTCCATCAAATTTCGACGGAGCTTAAATAGTTTTCCGAAATCATACCATTCTTTATGTTTATTTTTTTTTAGTTTTGACATTTAATAATTTAAACTTGAAATAACTTGAAATGGTGGCATCAGTTTTGTAACGATTTATATAGAAATAAAGCTGTAGCTGTTGAAAAAGCAATTAGGAACAGGAAACTACGATTTCATAGAATAAAATTAATTCGGATTTTTATCAGATCCTGACATCCTGTCTATTAAATATCGTACACCTTATGACGTATATTTTTAATATTGATTACAAATTACAACTATATAGGATTTTTAATACAAATCCCGTTGCACGTCATATATCAATTATGAGATCACGACCCTGCAGTGTTGTTGGCTTGTCTAAATTTTTTGGCATTTTGTAGAAATAAACGTCAATAATCAGCTTATTCACACTATGTTTGTTTTGAAAAAAACAGTTTTTTTTATAAGTTAACTATCTAGCAAAGCAAAAAAATAAAGACAATATTATAAAATTACCGAAAACGTGGTGAAAACACACAACTGGTTGACGGCCGGACGTCAGAAATCGTTGAAATATTTCAATCTAAATACTCGACAACGTCGCATCAAGGCATGCCAATCGCTACAATGTCATTTCTTCATCATAAATACGAGTCTCATGGGCGTAGAAAATTTCAAAATTATTTAATGTAAATTATGGTTTTTTGACTACTAAACATATAATAATGATTTATAAACTTTATATTATAAAGAATAAGACGTATATAAGCCAATATAATTGAAATAATTCTAAAATTATCAAAATAATTACGATTACTTTTTCGGTTTTTTAGTACTGTGACTACGTTCATGAGTCCTCGTGAATTTTCGTGATGTTTCGTATGATTTATCTTAGTTAGGGACATTTTAATTAGTTGGCAGTACTATGACGAAAGAGGTACGTCACTCCTAACGTGCAACGGTATTTGTACTAAAAATCCTATATAAAATTTTACTTATTTTTGTTTGTATCTAAAGAATAAACTAAATATAATTAAAATATAATGTTTTTACTTGCATATTGACATTACAATTTTTATTTTTACGTTAAAATTTAGTTTATTATTTAGATATAATCAAGCCTAATTTTTGAAATGA
The DNA here is from genome assembly GCA_951812935.1 of Hermaeophaga mercurialis. Lineage (NCBI taxonomy): Eukaryota > Metazoa > Arthropoda > Insecta > Coleoptera > Chrysomelidae > Hermaeophaga > Hermaeophaga mercurialis. The sequence goes on from OX638360.1 coordinate 20,728,450, forward strand.
AATACTTTAATTTTGCTATAACTAAAAAATTTTAAATTCTTACATTTTTTAAGTAGTGACCAAAGTTTAATTAACAATTTCTATTAAGTTTACAGAATTTTGATTAGTATAAGTGTTACAAGTATTAGATAAAAATCATTGAGAATGTTCTTATATTGTTTTAACTAATTTTATTTGATCATCTATTTGTACCTATCAATTTTTGTTTAATCCTTAATTAAATTATTTGATGTCTTCTTTTAGACCGTTGTAGTATATTGTATGTTATAAACGTATTCTGCTCACTTGTTTTAATTGCTTATATATGTAGTTATTCAAATATTAAACTTAATTTTGACTCAAGGAGCAGAAACTAGAAAGTACATATTAACAATACCACAAATGTTTGCGGTGAAACTTTAATACTTGTAGTCAAATGAAGAAGTAAAGTTAGTTGCTTTAATGTGACTTAGAAATATAGCGATCAAAACAATTGTAATTATACACCACTACCCATTCCGATCTGATTTGGATAGCTAATAGTAGTTAATATACTACTTTTTTTACACGATAATATTACATTTGATCTTTTTTCGATTTTTTATTACATTTAACTTCAAAGCTCTAAGATATTCAATACGACTATGAAGTATAAACATGAGTTAAATAAAATTATTTCGACTCTTACTTTGTGGAAACTATCCATAATAATAAACCTTGGTCGATTCGATAACTTAAAATGTTTTGTAACACTGTGGTAATTCAGATAAGTATAATTTATCTTTTCGTATATATTACAAATATGAGAGTTGAACGATTTTAATATTCGACGTAATTTGGCTTTTCATTTCCTTAATAGTCTGTTTGATATTCTTGTTGAAATGAATAAAAAAACACTAATTAAAAATTAATATACTACATACATACGGATTTCCAGTTTTCGTATGAACAAATGTTGATATTTCATCATCTAACTACTTAAACTTACAAATATTGTCGTATATTCACTGGTGAGTTGTTAAACTTATTGAGGTGAAAGAGTGAAATAATTATGAATTAAGCAAAGTCGTTAATTAATTATAAATTTTTATTCATTATCTTGAGCTAATTGCTGATTGGTTATTTGATATGAAATGACTAACAAAAGTTAATTAATTAGTATCCCTTGATTTTCTTTGAATTCTAATCACTATCAACTTCTACTAAAAAAATTATTAATTTTATAATATTAACAATTTTATTGTATTTAAAATTAATGCTTAACCAAATCAGAGGACTAAAGGAAAAGAAAAATAAATGGAACATGTGATAGAGATGGGAGGAATATGGAAAGAATACTTTGAAAAAATATAAAATGAATATTATAACAAAGCCTCTAAAACACTATCCAATTTGATAATCGAAAAATAAAACATCATGCAGAAAAAATATGGGAGACTATTTTATTTAAATTAGGAAGCAATTACTATAAACATAATTTTTATTTTAGAACCAATATTTCAGAATACATGCGAACACAACGAACAATTCCATGCCATATTTATAGATTTTAGAAGCGTCTTTGGTACATGAGCAAACCAGAACTTATTAACCAGTAAAAAATACTTTTGGTTTTTAATGAACTAAGAGAACTTACAGAAATGAGTCTAAAATAAACTAAAGCAAGAGTGAGGTTTTAATGGATAGTTATAAAAGACTTCAGAATAACTATAGGAGTAAAGCAAGAAGACCCAATTTCACCAGGTATTTTAAGAAAGGCAAATTTGAATATGAAAAACGTGATAACAGGTATTCGTAATACCAGATTATCTGACAATAATTGCTAATACAAGAGAACAACTAATAGAGTCACAAAATCTCAAAACACGGAAAAAAGTAAACTAGGGCTACTGATAAATTAGTCCAAAACGAATTATTTGCTAAAGCCAAGAGATTCAAGCTACAGATGACCATAAACACGCAATTTGAAACAGTACCCACATAGAACTATTTAAAAATTACAGTAGGAAAGAATTAAGATAGAAAACCAAGTTTTTGGAATAAACATAAAATTACTTAAAAATAAACAGACCAACAAAACATGAAGATCAGAATATATAAATATTTAATACGACCCACATATATTAACGGAAACAAAGAACACCTAAAAATATGCGAAAGGAAAATAATGAGAGCAATAAATGGCCTAGATACAAAAAACATGAAAAAAGAAGGGGTAAAAAAAATAGCGCAATGGAAGAAGAACTTGGAGAGGAAAATATTGTAAAGTATGTACAGACAAGCACTATAATAAAAATAATGAGAGAAGACCAACAGAAATTGTCAGAAGCATAATGACTTGGACCCCACTAGATCCAAAAAGTACAGGAAGACCAAGGACGAGATAGTCAGATTAAATAAAGGACATATAAAAACTTAAAAATAAGGGTTTGGAAACTCAAATTCAATAACAGAGAAGAATGGAGAAAAGTAACCAAAGCCACGAAGACAATTGTGACAGAGAAGAAGAGTAATCTACATCAAACAGATTTAAAAATGTAAATAACTTTTACTTCTACAAAAACTCAATTTTTGGGGAAAACTTTCAGCGAGAAGTGTTGTACACGGAAGCAAGCAGAAAAGTGCTTTTTAAGAATAACTGTAGTGAAGCGAATTTTTGAGTGTAGATACCAAACAGTCATAAAGATAAGACGGCGGAATCTAAACGTTTGAGGGAGGAAAGAGAAAAGATGGAATTAGTGAATAACGAAATGAAAAGGGACTGGTTGAAGGTCCAAGTAAGAGAGTGAAAAACCTAAAACTAAAGCGAATAATGAGGTGGAAAACACAAATCAATATCAGACGTTAGATAAATTTAAGAAGAAAACAAAACAAGGAAAAGCAAAGAGCAATGAACAAAGGAAATTTGATAGTGACAGAAATTCGGTGATTTCGTATAGTCAAGCTACGAAAAATAATTTAACAACAAATAGACAAAACTACAATCTAAATCAAAGTAATTATGAAGATCAAATAAAGGAGTTCAGGAATTAACGAAAGATATAATTCAACTAGTAGATATGAAGAGAATGATTAAAGTGCTAAAATTAATGAAAGAGGATAATACAAGCCAAAAGTTTTTTGGAAAAAGCAGCAGTCTTTTTAAAGTATGAAGAAATATATAATGAATGTTAATAAGTAGATGATAAGACTTTTTTTTTTAAATAGAAAAAATAAAAAATTAATGATCTACTGATCAAATAATAAATAACCCAAAACCAAAGAAAAATCTCGACTAATGCCGACCAAATAGATGAGATAAAATAAAATAAACAAAACATACCATACAATTAATGAAAAGACATAATAATAACCCGGAACACGTAGAAGGACAAATATAAAAGTAGATCATGACTCAGAAAAATAAGAAGGAATATGGTAAACCCCTGTTATGATTATTATTATTATTAATAGCTTTTACTTTACTTTTTTAAAAAACAATGTTTTTTCACATTTTTATTTTTGTCCAGTAACTTCAATAAACCTCACCACTGCGACGTTACCTAGTTTCAGTGAGTTATAAGGGTACAGACCCTTTGACGGATGAATAAAAATGACGCAGTCGGAAGGATATTTTGTGCTTAATTGAATTTGTGATTTGTTTTTTTTTTAATGTTTTTTTGGTTAATCCAAGAAAAGTTTAATATTTAATTTAGCCAAGTTAGAAAAACTGGGGTAAAAGAGTTTAATAAAAAAATATTGATGGAAAATAAATTATATATTATAAATATATTAAACTTTTCGTGAGTATAAAAGAAATCACAGAGACCGTCTTATGCAAATCTCTTGCAAATTTTCAGTTCATTAGGCGGTCAAATTAAAGAAGGTAAGGCGTTTTTTTACGGGTTGTGCCATTTCATTTGCAAATACCTCCAAACGACTTTTTCATTTGTTTTTGTCCAAGTTAGCGCCTTCATTAGACTAATGAACTCCGTCAGGTTGTAGAAGCAGATCGATTGAAATTAGTTGTTTTAAATTCATTGCGGAATTTGACTTTTAGATGAATATTTTTGTATTATTTTTTGTTCTTAATTTCCTCGGTCTAATATACTTTAGCAAGTCAATGAAGGGCTTATTCTTTTACCGGTTAAATTTCTCTGCATAAGTAAATAATTTTGCCGATCAATAACTTGATCTTTTGATTCTGTCGTGTGATTTTTTGGAGGAAAATCACTTATGTAAAAAATGTATTCGGATAAGAAAAGCTTGAGTGGGCTCAAGTAAATCCCTTTGTCTGTAGAAAGATGTTATTCACCATTTATATTAAAAACGAGAGGTGTTAGGCACTAAAATTTCCTTTTTCCATTCAAAGTAAAGTAACAAACAAAAATATTTCCATGAAACAGTAATGTTTTCTTTTAATATTTAAAGAAATTGCTTCTTCCACATATTTTCCTATATGCAGAATTCTAAAATTTACATGCGACCAATAATGGATCGTCTCGTTTTACTGCTCGACGCTGAAACTATATAACTTCATCAATATTTTTACAACAATGTACGTAGGTATCTATCTCTGACGTAAAAATGGATGATAGAAATCCAAGTGCGGACATGCGAGAATGCGAAACAACCTTATATAAATTTTACGATCAAAACCAGGATATGCATTTTGTTTTACAAGTTTAATAAACAATGGTACATTTTTCTCTGCCTCTTAATTTACTCGAAAGATTAGATTATATATTTTGTTGCAGACTTTAAAACTATAAAACACAGAGTATACTAAATATATACATATGAAAAATAATCCAAACTGAGAACAAAAAAAGAAAATAATAAAAAAAAAATCTGTCGAAAAAAGGCTCCAAAACGTGAATTTTACTTTAAAGCACAGTTCTTGTGATATTCTTTTTTATAAGTAGTACTAGTTGTTTTGTTCTTAAAGAATAATTTTCCTTTAAATTTTGTTTTAATAAAGAGAGAAAAATTTAAGGTTGGATTTACCCATTCATTGCGAGAAAGGGGTTAGTTTCGATTTTCAGTAGAGCCACCTACAGGAAGTAGACTATTTTGGATTTTTCTGGTCATATAGAATCATTTTTTTGGTAAGTTAAATTCTAGGTTAAACAAACTAAATTTAACTTTCTCGTAATTTTGTATCATTATATTGTGTTTTGGTATGGCACGATTCAATGTTATTGCCTAATTTTTTTTACAAATATAATTTTCCCCTCTCAAATAACGAGACCGATATTAGCTAACTGGACACAATAATTTTTTCATCATTTAGTCGGGGAATAGTTGCTTTTGGTTTAGAAAACATCAGTTGTTTGGGCCAGTTTATAACTAGATTTTTTTATTAACCTAACCATAAAGTATTCTGTTTCGAGTTCATTTAGTTTACCGGAACAACCCCCTAATAGCAGTATCACCCTGTGGTTGAGATTTTCGCGTAAATAGTAATTCCTTTTGATTCAAGCTTTCGACCGATAAAAGTTGGTAAAATAAATTAGTAACGTGACCACTAAATAATTTGTATATCAAAAAACATACAAAATTTATTCTTTATCCTTATTAAAAATGTCGATTTACAAATAAAATAATAATACTAGTAAGAAAACAACCAGAGGTAGATTGAGGTTAAGTTTGCCTTTTCTATTTTACTCCCTAATCAACTTGAACGTTGTAAATCACAAAGTGGGTTTCTTCCATTATTTTTAATGAAATTAAGAGAGTAAGCCAGAGACGAACTTAAGTAATTATTAAGGCACATATGCTTCTTTGGAATTTTTAAAGAAAGTTTCTGAATCGTGAAAGTAATTATATTATATTAGATTTCTTTTTCAAGAAGAAAGACCCGGAGACTTGGAACCAGTTTCTACAAACTATCGTGTTTTTCCCTACATCATCTTTTGTTTTGGATTTCATACATTTCTTGCTACAAGCTATATTAAGCAAGGTAAATTTTTTTGGTGGTATTCTTCTATTATTTTCAAACTCTAATATGACATGTAATACTTAGGCTGGATTCATGTAACTGAGAGTATATTGTACATAAAAAAAATCATTTTTAGTTTTTGGAATTTTTGTAAAAGAAATATTTTATAATGAAAATATATTTTTTTATCCATACATATACAGTGCTTTAAAAAGTATCCATATTAAGTAACTTTTTAAGGACTGATTTTTTACAAAACAAAAAAATTGCGCCATAATTATGTTTAATAGAAAAGTCACCCCTAAAATAATTAGTTTAAGGATTTTCCTTATTTCAGTACCAAATTTTTATTTCTCAGCTTGAAACTGGATCAGATATGTGGTGGGTGGATACCATACATCATCAAATGTTAAATATATGGTGAATTATCCTAGGTGAATACATAGTCGAAACTTTTTTTAGACAAAACGTATCTTAATATATGAGAGAAGTAACCGATTTATGTGTAACAACAATAATAAAAAATAATGATACCCTTTATGAGATTTACTTGTATTTCAACAAGATGAAGCACTTCCAAACTTCCTTTTTCGTTTTTTTTAAATGCATTGGTCACCAGTTTTAAATCCTTAATATTTTCCGCATAATTCAATTTTATTTTTATTCGAAATTCTATAGCATATAAACTATTTTAAAATAAATAAATCTTTTATACCATCAGCTGAATAAGCAGAATTTAAAAATGGACAATGAATGGAGAAACCCCTTTAAAATAATTGAAGGGATGATAGCAGGGGTAAAAGAGCGACTTTTACAGCAAACTTCAATTTGCCACAATATCTCTCACTTTTAATTTTAATTGAAATATGTGTTTATTTCTATGTAATAATTAGTCCTTTAAACATTTAAATGTAGGTACTTTATCTGAAGCATCTGTTTAAAAAAGTGTAAAATTACCATTCAAAATTCAAAATGAAAATTGTAATATTACGTTGTTAAGTATTTATTATTTTCTTTTAGATTTGTCGGTATTGATTTCCATATTTATTCATATTCTGAAATTGTATTGCAATTATTCTTCAGAGTATGCTATCATCACCGTATCATCCGCGAAGAGTAATTCTTGTGTTACCACTGAAGTCATTATTTCAAAAAATTTCATTGAATTTTTTACATTTTTCTTTGCAAGTCTTTGTAACATTATCAGCAACTATCGTCTCGAATTCAGTAGATTCATCATTATGTGTTATTACTTTGCCTTTATTGTTTCTATACAAGGTCTTGATGATTTCTATTTTGTTCTCTTTGATAAAGTTTTATAAACTTTTGTTCTCTTTATTCTGATGAACGCTTTCTGTAAATCTATGAAGCACCTGTGGATCTCGATATCTTTTCTTAGTAGTTTTTCTCTTAATGATCTGTTGTAAATACTTTGTATTGGGTAGTCTTGCCTTGTCTAAATCCATGCTGGGATTCTTTTAGTGTTGGTTCTAATTTTCTGCCAATCTAATAAATGAACTATTGGACTTTGACACACTATTGGGACACCCTGTATATGGACTCGCTAAACTCCTATGTGGCTTGTAAATACAGAGTACGACTTTAAGTCATTTCAACTTTATCGTAGTGTGATTTCTACTGTTTCTGTTATCTAAAATGTAAGCTCTCCATTTACAATTTATTTAATGTTTAACGGAGAGTGGACAGCCGATTAAAAGCAAATAATTATTTGTAACTTTGATGTAAACATTTCCTTTTTTCGACATAAAGAATGGGTGAAAACGCGTCAAACCGACGAGATAACCTTTAAATATTTCGATGGTCCACACAGGAAATTCCATCATTGTTCCGGTGCCGTAAAATTTGACACCCGGGAACCATATTACCCCTACGATAAGCGCCGTAGGTGTGCCCCTCGGTGAGTTATGCCCCACACTCGACGCTGATATCAACAGTTTATTGTAATAGCAAGTCGCCTAGTATGATTACTTGTTATTATAGTGATGCCAACCGTAAACAATTTATGTGGAAATAGGGGAAATTCGTCGGGCTTAGGGCGTTATTACATGGGTGGGTAACGTCTATGTTGTAGATATCAGTGGCCATAACATTTATAAATCAAATTCAGAAGTAAGTAAAATAGGCGCGAAGTATATTCAATAAAATGTTTGAATTTCATTTTTAAATATTAACTTGAATTGGATTAGGCTGTGAAATCTAAATATTTTTGATTGGAACTTTAGCCACTTTTATACATTGTTATAAACCACGTTTAACCTCGAAATAATATTGCAACAAAAAAAGAAACAAATAATTCATATAATATCGAAATAATAATCAAAATATATATAAAACCTTTAAATTTGTTGTATATATACTTCTAAACACAAACCAACTTTTCTTGGCAATCCAGCAAAAACTTTATGTAACATTTACTGTGAGTTGTTGATTTCTTCACACTGGTCTGTTCAATTTTTCCAGATTATGAAGTGGCGTTGAACAAATCATATTTTTGACGTATGGTCATACGAAAAAATCTTATTTGTTTAAATCGCAAAACCTAGTGTGATACAGAACTTCAGTATCCCTGCTTATTATTCTGTTATCGAAAAAAAATATATAGAAGTATTTCACTGGTTACATCTCTTGTTGGAAATATTCATTTTGTAATTTCTCATCATTATGTTAATTGATGAATGGGCCAAATATATTATTGCGATATTATAACACACTAAGTGACATCAATGAAAATGGGACACACCAATCTTCTTCGACCTATTCACCAACCACCAATTTTTTAACAATGATTGTTCAACAAAAAAAAAAAGGGATTTTCAAATGATCACCACCTCATATTCTGTTGTAAGAAGGCTAGAACCACACCTCATCAGAGAAAAATTGTGTTATTGTTTAGATTATTTTGGAACCATTGACAAAATTCAACTCATTTTGGATAATTCACTGGAAAAAGCTTATGAAAACATTACAGCTTGTATGCATACAGTGTAGGTATTTGTCAGAATGAGTTGGCATGTGTAACATGACAAATTTGTTTGTTGGGTTAAAATGATTATTTTTGGATTTTCGTCAACAACTTCAATTGTTTGAATATTCTTATGACAATGTCTTTGAATTTGAAATTTTAAGATAAGTAAATTTTATCTAATATTTTTTTACGGTTTTATTATTAGTTGAAGGCTCCTTAAACAGCCAAACATAAATTTTCAAAAATTCTCTAAACTAAACCAAAAATGAAAATTTACTTTCATACCTGCACGAAAGTAATAGTCCTTATTTTTTTCTTCTGGGTCATTGTTGAATACCTTTGTTTAAATTTAAATTTTTTTAAATACATTTTTTTTAAAAGGTGATAATTTCAATTTTACTTACTTTTAGATGGTTCGATATAATCCAATCCTTAAAACATTGACGTTATACAAAAATTTTTTGAATTGGTTTCATGTATAAATTTACAGCTTCTTCAGGACTATCAAACTTACGCCTTAATAACTTTTCTTTTAAACGTTGCTATATCAAGGTTGTAAGTTGGATAGGTATAAGAGTTTTATACCTGATATATCAAAAAACTCATCTTTTGATGAATTGGATGTTATTATAATATAGATGGAATACTTTCATATCTGCTTTTAAAACTTTAAGTAGACGTATGTTCATGTACCAAATTTCAGTTAAAAGTAACCATCAACATTTTTGTTATTACTTTAGGGTCTCTTCACTTTCAAAAGTAGATTCCAAAATCGAATCTGGGAGCTTTGTTTAGACAATCGATTGATAAAGCTAATTTTCCACATTCACACCTAGGTTCTTTACCTACAATTCCCACTAACTTATACAAAACTATGTTTGACCTGGAATCGATTGCTCTACTCTACCCCATTTGAAGAAGCTTTAGGAAATACACGGAGCGTTTATAACACAATACACCAATCATGTGTTATGGCTAGCTTAAATAATAGTGACGTGGTTGTTAATAAACTTAGAGCTTATATCGTGTGATTAAGTGGAGCAGCTTGTCGTGATAGATTAGCTATAACAACGAATTCGGTATAACATCGTTAAAGGCATTAGTTACAATCCGCTTTAGATGCCAAATTAAAGAAATATATTTTGTGATGTATTAATAGTAATTTTATTATTGAGCGCCAAAATTATTATTTTTTAATTATTCATGCATTGCCATCTATATTTCACCGGCTGTACTATTATAAATTCATATTTGAGTCTCTGGTAGATCACGAGATCTTACTCAGGGATGGTTCAAAGATGTTACAGATTTATCGGAAAGTTGGGTTAGAGTCAACAGTTCAATAATTAACGGTAGACAAATCAATACGAAAATCTATTTATTGCGATAAAAAAAGAATCTCAATGTGTTTGAACAGTGCAAAATGACTAAAGATAACATTCAAAGGTAAGTGAAGATTTTTTTTTTAAAATTCTCCAAAGTTATACCGTAATTGTTGTTAAAAGAAACTATTCCTAACTTCAAATATATGGTTGCAACCTTTAAATTAATCTAACATAACAAAGATTAATTATTAGATACAATGAAATACGTTGATATTAAAAAAAAATTGTGATGAATTTAAATCACGTCTTTGTTGATAGAAAGGCTTCTTTAATCACAGCCAAAACATATAAATAATTTAAAAAAAATCTAAAAAATGTTTATGAATTGTTTATGTTCAAATCAAATTATCAAAGTTATTGAATTAAACAAAATTTTCATTCTTACACATACTGAAGTTTGTAACCTTTGGTTATCGGTGCAGAAGTCCATCAGATGAATTTCAATATCGGTGGCTTTAACTTTCAAACAAAAATTTCAATCCCCTCAACTAGAGTGTGGCGAAAATTCGATGAGGTTGTGAAAGAGGCACAGGATAGATTTCCTTCTTTAGTAAAGGTGTGTAACTAAATACTTTTTTCCAAGCACTATACTTACATGAACCAATTTTCTGGGCTCAATTTCACAAATAACACTAGCACAAAACTTTATACATACTTGTATGTATTAAATACAAGTATTCACAACTTATTTCGATGATATTTAACTTCACTAACAATTTTTTCTTTTTAGGCCGCAAACAACTGTAAAATTGCAATGACGAAAGTTCCATAACACATTTTTCGTCAAAAATAGAAAGTATATCTTATAAAACCAATATAATATATCTATGGACACACTTCGTATAATTTTGTGTAAAAAGAGTATCTGGTTTTAACCTAAAGATTTAACGTCATTGTAATTTATTTTTAGAAATAATTATGTTATTTGATTGATGTTTCGACATTATGAATAAAAAATAAATGAAAAAGTTTCTTTTTTAATTATAATATATACCACTTTTTCTAAGGAGTTCATTGCAGTCCATTTTTGTTAAGACATGCCCCATTATAAAATATTTCCTTATATTCTGGAGATGTGATATAACGGGTTAATTGTTATAATCAGTTTAGATTATAGACGATAATTTAAGGACTTTCAGGAATGTGTGCTGGAAAAAAAGTATAGATGCAAAAACATTTTGTTAAAGTTCTTTAGAATAGTTTAGAATAGTATTAATACAATTTTTACAAAAGTCATAAGGGAATACTAAAATTAAAATTACTGAAAAACCATAATAAAATAAAAAAAATATTGGCCTAGTAAATGAAGAATGTAGATATATCCTAACAATAAAATTATTTCTCCTGTTTTGCCATGCCCTAATTAAAATTAAAATATTAATCTCATATCTATTAATATTCATAAAGACTCATAATTTCTTGCTTAGATAAGACTAAACAAAAGAGGGTTAATTATCTCTAACCAAAGTTGAAATATTTAAATCAAAACCACTACGTAAAATATGTCTTTTTAACCCACCCTGAATTATTCAGAGTTCTCCAGAATATTCTGAATAGAGATACAAATCTTGCAAAGTCATTACTTTGACTTTATAAGTGAACAAACCGGATCCGAGCTGAGAGATTTGTGATTATGGGTTTTGTAAAATTATTTGCGATACCGCATAAATTTGGAGACACAATAAATAATAAATATTAGAAATGCTAAAGTTTACAAATGAAGATTAGCTACTTTGTAAGGCGCTTTAAAAAATTATAATTATTTATATTGTAAAAAAAATATGTATTCTCTCATTCATAAAATATTATTGTTACAGCAAATTAATTTTTAATATTACATTGATACATGTCTATCCTTTCTTTTGTCTGCATATGCGGTCATATAAAAAAATCTAGTTTTTATTTGTTAATTTCGATTTCTATTCAGTAATTACTTTCAAATTTAAATTTATTGAAACACGAGTAAATTTGAGCTCACTTCATAAGTTTGTTCCGCTTACGTTTTCTAATCTTTATCCTTTTCTGATTTTCATCAAATTTTCTTCGAATCACTATCACTAATCTATTTTTTTACCAACCAACCTAATTTTAATCTAACTTAATCTCTGTAATATTAAAGCAGGTTCATTTTTGATGTTGAAATGGATCAAATTGCATTTGTAAATAATTTTAAGAGGTTTTCATAATGCATTGAAAGAAAAATAATCACTGAAATTTTTCGAGAAAGCTTGGAATGCTATAAATAATTAGATATAAAACCAAATGGGAAAAATTAGAATCAATATATTATGAGATTCTTGCATTCAGACTAACGGTATGCGAACCACAAAGTAGTCGTTTCTATCAAAAGAAAAATTAGTCGCATTTCTTTAATGGTTTATTCACTGACCGAAAAAGAGGCTAATGTCCTTTGAATCGCTTAATAAAACTTTCTTTGATGTCACTCATGTTTATGAGCTATTATCCGTCGTCCCATCTTTTGTTTCTAACTATTTAACGGGGTCATGTTAGTATGTGACGCACAGGGAGGGATTCTTCTGATAAATATCATAATTCATTTTAAATTATTGTCCAAAAAAATTTGTATATATTTTCAATGAACAAATAATGTTTAATAAATTTAATTTAATTTTGTATGTAAATTAATAAACAATATTCTCCTTAGGTATTACCGTATCAAACTATAAATAACTGACCAGAAAAATAACACCCTTTTTTCAGAGGAATTTTTCATTTCGTTATCTTTTTTATTCATTTCATAAATCTAGTAGCGCGGTGACGGGTAGATTTTTCAGAAAAGAAATGCCGACCTCTTGTTGATATATTGCTGAAAATATATAAAATATATTTGTAGGTTGCTTGAAAACAACCAATTGGAATTTTTGGCTGTAGAGTGTGTCTGTGGAGCTTTCAAGTGAAGTGAGCAAAAAATAAGAAAACTTACAGTTTAAAACATACTGGGTATTGTTTAAATGTATGGTATATCCATTCTCTTATTCTAAAGAATGGGAAAAAATACAAAAATATAAGTAAATAGTATTTCACTTCAAAGTCTAAAACAATAAAATATGCAGAAAACAGTACTAGTAATAACGAAAAGTACAGTATTAAAAACTAAAATAAAAAACATTGTTTTAAAAATATTAATTAAAAAACTAAAAAACTAAAATTAAAGAAAGTTGTGGCCAATAAATTTAAAAATTTTGAAAGGATGCTAATTAGAGAATTGACTTGGCGAATACGCAATAAGTATAGTCGGTGTGTGCAATTTAAAAAAATATACGTCAATTCAGAACATATAAAAAATATTAACAAATTAACATAGTCTATCATCCTAGTACAAAAATATGTTTGATACTAAAATTAAATACAAGCAGCTAGTCGTCAATACAAATATACATGAGTGATCAGCCCGTCATCTACAGGTTCTCTGCTTTCTGTTGATCAAGTGATAATGATAACCATAGTGAGAATTTATAACAGGTACGCACTTAAATTTATTTCGCTTTTCTAATTTTGTGTGATTAGTTCAGCCCTGCATAAAGCGTCGATATTTGAAAGTCACGTGCACAATACATGGATATTTTTTGTTGAAAGGCCTCTCGGATTTGATTTCAGTCTAGTTTATAAAAAGAGTTTGTTTCCATATTTTATCAACACCCTATATGATTAGTTTTATATTAATAAATTAATAAATTGGTGGCTGAAATGCACTCAATTACAAGAGAAGAAAGAGGATTTCTCGGTCTTATTCAAAATATATGCATGCATATAGTCATACTGTACTAAATACTGAGGAAAGACAGTGAACCTTTTATTAAGCATATTATAGTGACTCACGTTTCTTTATCGTTAAATTCACTTAGAACCTGAAAGTCTTGCTTTTTATCCCGTCTCGTCATCAGCATATTTTAAGAGAAAATTTAATAAAAGCAGTCTTTTGTGCACTTTCCCGTCTTCTAGACATTTTCTTACCTTGAAGTAGTTTTAGTGTATAAAATCTTGTGAAAAGTATAAAAAACCGAAAACACTTCAAAGTAAAAGAAACGTGTTTTATTTTAAAAGCTGTTTTTATATATATAATTTTGTTCGGTCTTAATACCTACGTAATATGGAAATATATTTTAATGTTTCTCTCAAGTTTTTGTAATTGTGGGTACTGTTTAAGGGATATTGTTTACCATTAAATTAATAGAATCATTATTTATCAACAGTTACACCAAAAAAAAAATTTGATTTATATGGAAAATCACTTTTACAGGATGTTTCATTAATAAGTGAAGTATTTAAAGATTGCACTAGTATCGTAAAATTTAGTAAGGTGAAACTAGAATATTTTTTTACACTTAAATGCGTTATAAACTAATTATCCATCTGTCAAATTTTAAACATAAATGTTAAACATTGCCAAAATATGTAAGTACGAGAATTCATATTTTTGGGAAAAAATATTTTACGCCCATTATATCAATGAAATAATCCCTTATAAAGCAGCGTTCATATTTATTTCCTGTTTCTCTTACCTGACGCATATTTGCAGAAAAAGTGTCACCACCCACGTAACTTCCGCTATTAGCACAAATGTCGAACAGCCTCTGAAACAAAAGAAAAAAGTTCATTTGTAGCACAGGCTTTATGAAGCATTTTATTAATTTGCATTGTCGCCGAGGAAGTAAAATTGTAAAGGAAATTAAATAAATTATAAGGGTACTAATATTTAAACGCTAAAAAGTATTTTTCGTTCCACCTAAGTAGGACTTTGGACTACCTCTGTTATCACAATATGCCACAGTTGGAGTCGCAGTCAGGGATGGTACTAAAGCAATTAAAGTTTATTGTGTTATTGTTTTAGAGCGTATTGGAACTACTTATTCATACTACACTCAAACATTTATTACAATTCAAGAATTAGAACTCGTGATCTCAGTTTTACAAGGTCTAAAATAAATTCAAAACCCAAAGGCAGCATCGTAAACAAATGGACAATGTAAGCGTGTCACGTGATGAGCACAGCTGAGCGAAAACTGCACAGCCATTGATAAATCAGCTTTAAAATGTTCAGAGTGAATATTATTGTTTTCGGTGACTCTTGGTTTTGAATACAGAGTAACTCAAATAATGACTAATACAGTTGTAGAACAGTATAGTAGTATGAAAGTATTTTGTTTTGTATATACCAATAACTTGTCAAATATAGCACTCGTATCTATTGCTAGATGAGTTCATTTTATTTACGAATTACTCAAATAATTGCGGTGCAGTTTTAATAGAGATCTGCACCCAAACAAGAATCACTTTCAGAATCCAATATTTTCCCTACAAAGACTTATTTTCTATTTGTTGGTGTATACGTTTGTTATTAAACTACTAAACTTGTATGTGTATGTTGCAATTGCATGTCAATCATACCGATACTAGCACGATAGAAGAGTTTTTAAAAATGTATTTTTTAAAATAGAAATTAATTGTGAACGTGGGACTAAAAGAATATTGTTTCATGTTTCAAAGGATGAAATCAACATTACTGAAATAACCACTGTATAATGTAGAACTTATAAGAATAATTTAATGGTCTTTCTTCATTTAAAGCGCTTATGTTCGTTCTTTCTTTATGTTAAGATGTCTGAAAAGTTTGAAATATGTTGCGAATATATTGAAAACTCTAGAGGCGAGTAACATGGGCGTAGACAATTTATCTCGTCCGACATATATTTTGTTGGGTCTGATTAAATGGCTTCAAAATATTTTCGCGGTTTTTTGTAGTTCGGTAGTCGTAGTAATGAACGGATTTCATGAAAAATACATTGGGTTTTTTTACAAAACGTTATATTTTCAGCATGTATTTTGTGAATTGGATTAAAAATTAAAGTTCTAGGGGAGATAATAAACATCAGAGAAAATTTAAAATATAAAGTTCTTCAAAGAATATCGTAACTAGTAACCCTATACAACGTATTGAAAACAAACATATTTGGAAAGACAGTAAAAAACCTCATCTGTAAAAAAACCCATTTTGACATTGAGGTTTGAAATACGGGCAACAAAGGTAAAATAATGGAACAGAAATTAGATTACTGAGACAATTAGAAGACAGGAAACAAAACAAGATAAGAAAAAATAATCCAAATTTTTAGAGAAATAATAAAGGTACTGCATTCAAATAATATGTTACAATTAAACAGAAAAAAGATATGAAGAAAGACCGACATCAACCGAAAAGAATAGAAAGTAAAGAGGATTAAATATGAAGAGAATGTACTAGTATTAGATAAGAAGAAAAAATGGAGGAGAACGTACAATAAACGACCAACGCAATATTTACTGTGTATATCTGGACATCGAAAGGTATAAGGCTTAAAGTAATTAAATACATTTTAATTATGAGTTTTTAAAAATGGAATCTCAACTTTCCTTAAATTCGTCAATATGTGATACTATTTACTGTTTAATAATAAATCAATTTCTAGTCACTTACATC
Source organism: Hermaeophaga mercurialis (assembly GCA_951812935.1). Lineage (NCBI taxonomy): Eukaryota > Metazoa > Arthropoda > Insecta > Coleoptera > Chrysomelidae > Hermaeophaga > Hermaeophaga mercurialis. The sequence continues at coordinate 20,745,198 of OX638360.1, forward strand.
CTTTCTCTAATTTAATGAAATAAGTAAGTAAGGAATCAAAAATTTTGTAATGCAAATTTAAATTACACCTCAAATAATAAATAAATGAATGTAAAACGTAAATAAGAATATTTTTTTTATTACGCCTTAGTTTTTTTATTTTCAATAATCTCACAGCTTCATTCAGACAGGCTGCTTCTACTACCATATTTTCTTATTTTCTGTATATCTTATTACTATGAACAGGATTTTTTTTTATTAAAATTGATGCGATATGAACAATTCTTTTATTTTTTTTAAAATAAGTTCATTTAATATTCGAGTTTTCTCTCATAAACAGCCTAGAAGATGTTTTTTGATATTCTGTATCCCACTTCTCATTTTTATAGCGACATTTAAAATGGCGATGCTGCCCATACATACAGGCACATAATGAAAAGCCAGTTTGGGACCAATATTTTTATGTTTGTATTTGGACCTCTGGCTAAAGCTTTTGTGGCTCTTGAACGAAAGGGCCTGCTTGAAAGGAAACGGGAGGAGGATTTTGTATTGTTGGGTTTCCACGAAATGGCTGACATAAAGATATTGGTTTTTTAGGATTGGGAAGTCAAGAACTTTTATTATGTATCGTTGTAAAGGATTTTATTAAAAAGTAAACTACAATTTTATTTGTTCATACAATTCTGTCGTACGAGATATTTAATCTTGTTTAAAAAAATCGAGAATTATGATTTATATTTCTTCTAAAAAAATCTAGAGACATATACAGGGTTGCTGATATGAGTATGAATTATTTCATAAAGTAAGACCGCTAGAAAAAAATGTTGTAGGGTTTTTCAAAACCTATTATAATAAAAAAATTAAGTATAGGGTCAGATAAAAAATAATATAAATATAAAATGAATATTGAATAGAACATCATATACCCAAGTTTAACTGTTTTCGAAATATCAAATTATGAACTTCCTTTTATTTTCAATTTTATAAAATTCAGGTTCATCTCGTTCCCACAACTAATTCCTTTGAATTCTATTTTATAAACAGCTCCAAATGTCCACCGTTCATCTTCTGATAGCAATAATTTCTCTGGAAAGAATGTTATATTAAATTTAAATTCACAAATTGTGGGGGTGAAATACTAGATATTTTATGCCTTATTCTATATTGCAACTCTATTCTGGCCTATTTTTTTAGGCAAAATTTTTTACGTTACCCCATAGAACAAACTCAAGTGGTGACATATCGGGATATCTAGCTGTCCAATCAATTGTACCTCTGTACCCCATCCATTTACCAGGAAAAGTTTTATCGAAGTATTTCTGCATCACACGTCTAAGATGTTAACGGATTAAATTCAAGAAGTTGCAAGCTTTATCGTAAATATTTTATGACCATAAAAAGTTGGAGCTAATAAAATGCACATCCTTAATAGCAGGAATGTTTACTCTTTAACCAGATCTATCTATCCAAAAGTATTGAGTTAATATTTTAGAAGTAATCTTGAGGAATGCTCATTTGCTATTTATAAATCGGCGGAGTGAAAAACCGCAGCTTCTCTATTCACCTCAGACGTGTTTTATTATTTAGAAAATTTCTCAGGACTTCATATGCATTGTCTGGTACAAAATAAGGGTATTTTCATGCAAATTCCATCCATTCTCCATTCCTTTACTTTCTCCCTGTCCTTTTCTTGTTACATACACTGTAAAAAGTGTAGGTATGAAAAAATGAGTATCCCTAATTTTAAATAAATTTTACCGTTAACCCTCTTTCAACTTAAACCTAATTAAAAGGACAACATTTTTAAAAAAAAATCAACTTTCTTTTTATTTGTTAGTAACTGTACGCTCTTGATGTATTTTTTTAAATGTTACTCAGCGTTTTGTAATTAATATCAGTGATGATGTATGTTAGGTCGGTCTAATAAGATTTGTTAGACAAGAAAGTTACTAAATTAAATGTCGACTTCAATTATTTGATGGAAAGTATAGTTACGGTTACTTCCCAGTATCCCTAGTTACTTGTCTCACTTTGAAGATATGCGAAATTAGATGAGTCCCATATTATTCAGTACTTACTCTGGGTGCAAATGAATCCCGAAAATAGACATACACATTTACAAAAAGTGTAAGCAGTCTTGAGATTCATATTTTAAAATTAGTCCCAAATTTACAGGATGTTCAGGAATGTAGTGCTAGACCAAAATATGTTTTTTTTTAAATAGAATAAACTGAAAATTAATAAAAACGGCTCAGATGGGATTTCAAATTTTTGACCAATCTGTATCAAATATTTTTTAATGTCATAGTATAGAACTTGAAAAGTTAGGATCGGGACATGTAAGCCGTTTTTATTGATTTTCAACGGTTTGGCTGCTAGAGACATCTAAGTTCAAAAAAATGTGATTTTCAGGTGGCTGTATATCCTTTATGAAACATAATAGACATCAACGTTGAATTTACCTCGGCATGAGGTTTATAAAAGTGTAAGAAATATGGTGTATTCTATTTAAAAAAACAAATCTTTGATCGGGCACTGCGTTCCTGGACATTCTGTATATTTGGGACTAACTTTAAAATATGAATCTCAAGACTGCCTATAAACAAGTATATTGAGTTGAATAAAAAATATAAAGGATATTTTAGAATAGCATGTCAAAAATTTAAGGGGTGATTCTATGAGTGATTTTGAGAAAAAAAGTTTATATGATCCTAGGTCCGTTTTCGCTTTCTGTCTGAAATGCAGGGTGTTAAAGTTTGCTATATTTTTTTGTTTTTTTTTAATAAGTCCGGAACTACACGAAATATTTAAATCATCTTGGTGGGCATAAGTTAGGTGAAGAAGCACATCTTTTAAGAGGAAGACGAATTGTTAAATTAATAAATAAAAAAAGTTAAATGACCCTGACTATTTTTTGTGATAAATATGTTATGCAGCTTCTTTTTCACAAAAAATAATCAGGGTCATGGTCTTGGGGGTGCCACTGTTTAAATTTAAAAATTCATCTTCCTTTTAATAGATGTGTTTCTAACCTAACTTACGCCCACCAAGTTTGATAAAAATATATCATGCAGTAACTTTAACACCCTGTTTTTCAGACAGAAAGTGAAAACAGACCTGGGATCATATAAACTTTTTTCTCAAAATCACTCGTAGAATCACCCCTTAAATTTATGACATACTATTCTGAAACACCCTGTATATATATAAAAAAACAAAATTAAGAAACTTTAAACAATTTGCTTAAAACGTCTGGTGTGTCTTTTTTTAGATTTGGGCAGAAGACCTGGAACTCGTTAGAAATAAGTTAAACCAAAAATGAAAAAAAAATAATCACCTTTTATATAACATTTAGAATATCGTTGTGAAAATGCCCGGGGAAGACGGTACTTGGTTTTATATCTGACAAATATCTAAATTGAGGAACTTTACTCAAATTACAATCCCTAACTAGATATATTACTAAAATGTTTACTAAGGTGAGGACTCCAAAAAAATACTCCAACCTAACTACTAATATCCAGCGAAATGACATCTGTTTGAACAATAAGCATCTAATATTGAATTGTAATACGCAAAGAAAAATACCGAGACAAAATTATCAGCCAAACTGAAATAATATTCGTTAGTTTACCCTAAAGTTTATTCACCAAAAAGGATAACTCCAAACGGCCGAAAAAACTCCAAATGGTCTGCTCCCTGTCTATGGAGCTAATGACACTAAAACCGTGGTGAATTCTTACTCGCGGTAAAAACGACTAACTGAATAAATTAAAAACGTGAGTTTATGAGAATTTAATCAACGAAGTTCTACTTTTAGTGGGAAGTTATTATCAGAAAATTAACTATTTCTTACGTCAAACTTGCTCTGAGCTTTCTTTTCCCTCTAGAAACTATTCGGAGACCACGTTTTGACTTTTCAGTGTCGGTATGCAAGACTCATCTTAGTGTGTAAACAGGACTTCTTGAGTTTTTAGACCCCAATTTCTTTGAATGGTTAAACTAAACTGATTTTTTCCCCCAGGCTCACTAGACAAATCGTCCCTTATTTTTTCTCCCATTTTGTATTAGCCACGCCACTCCTCAATGATGATTTTAGACGTCACAATACGTCACTTTTTAGATGATGCACGACTGACTTCCGTAGTTTCACAGAATTTTAGCTTGACTTAAAGACAATATTTATTTTCTTTATTTTTTTAAAACGTATCGAATTCTTGGTTTGACTTCTTTGCTAAGTTTGCGTCTACTGTATTTTCTACTTGCAATACAATGAATTTCTTTGATTTTTTAATTATTACAGTACTCTATGACGACATATTGGGAGTGTCGCTATTTTGCTAAGTAAGTAAGTGCCATCTTAGCCAAAACCAAAAATTTCGTTAGAATTGAAAACAAGATCAAATTAGATTGGGCATAAGTGCATCGATATATTAAAGTGAATATGTGGCCTGTCAACATGTAAAAACAGAGAAATAACTATTTGGTTTTTGGGTTATTTAGGCAATGCCAAGAAGGTGTATTACTTTTATTTTGTACTGCTTCTTTGGGTTCTTTACCTGATTACCGTAAAATCAAAATATGATAGAGAAACCTAGATCTAGCATATGAAATTATCCAACGCGTAGTCATAAGTTACAAGGATGGTATCAACAATTTTACAGTTTTGCTTGATAAATCATTTTTGTAGTGTAGGAAATGTAGGTGAAAGCTCAAAATAAATCAGAGCTCTTGTCCCTTCTGGTCGTAAATTTTCTGAATTTTCGCATTATTTATCAGCACGTGCTGCTCTCGTTCGGGATGTCTTTTAGCTCCTAGATTCGTGGAACTCTTTTATTTTACTTTATTGGAATGTAGGGTTTACAGGAGATGACATTTTTTTAATATAGGATAAGTTGATCGATTGTTTAATACAACAAAACGTAGAGAAGAAGAAACAACGGAAATAAATTTTCAGCAATTTAAAAACCATAGTTATATTATATCGTGTAGCAGGTCTGGTGTTCAGAGTAGGAATAGAATAAGTTCCTTTATGGTGTCCCTTTCTGTAAATTCTTTAAATGCCAATTTTTCTGATTATACACTCATGGACAAAATTATCGAATATTTTTTATAATCAATTTTATTTGAAAATACTTTTGAATTATCTCTGTAAACTTTTATGTGGTAATTGTTATGCATCTAGTAGGCGAATATAATCATGTGTCATAAATATTTTTACGTTTATTTAATAATAATGACGTTTTTTGTTTCTCGTGTCTTCTGTCATAAAGATTGTGTTACATTATTTAAGTACCTATAGCTAATTAAGTTATTTGTGGAGACTGACTGACTCTCTTTTGCATTTTTCTCTATTTAAAACAACAGTATGCCACCAATTAGACACTGCAATGAAGTTGAAGCGGTACAAATTGTAACTCTACTTAACCAAGGATTGAAACAAAACATTATCGCACAACGTCTCGGAAGAAGTCAATCTACTGTATCGAAAATTTTACAAAGGTTTCAACAGACTGGAAATTATGCCCGAAGACCTGGTCAAGGGCGTAAAAGGTCTACAACAGCAAGGGATAACCGCTTTTTGGTTCTTTGTTCCACACGAAATCGCACATTGACATCTACGAATCTCAGAAATGAGCTACTAAATGTAAGGCAAGTTAATGTTAGTTAGACGAAGGTTAAAAGAAGCAGGTTTAAAGCCAAGACGGCCTGCCAAAGTTCCACGTCTTTTTAATATTCACAAAATTCGTCGACTAGCATTTGCAAGAATTCATGTTCAGTGGAATATCGAGCAATGGAAAACTATTCTCTTTACGGATGAGACCAGAATTCAATTATGGAAGCCAGATGGACGAAACCACGTCTACAGAAGAGTTGGCGAACGGTACGCCAGCTGCAATCTTATAGAGAGTGTTAGTTTTGGAGGTGGCGGTATAATGCTTTGGGGAGGTATCAGTTGGGAAGGACGTACCGAACTTGTGGAGGTAATTGGACGAATGACTAGTGATTTGTATGTTGAAAATATCCTGCAAGAGCATGTTGTGCCGTATGTTGGCCATATTGGATACGAGAGATTTGTACTAATGCACGATAATGCTCGACCACATGCAGCTAACATAGTGACCAATTTCCTAAATGAAGTCCAGATTGAAACATTAGATTGGCCACCATATAGCCCAGACTTGAACCCGATCGAACACATATGGGATCATCTAAAATGCCGCATACAACGAAGAAGTCCCGCTCCAAATACGAAAGAAGAGCTTCGAATAGCAACACATGAGGAATGGAATGCAATTCCTCAAGAATTCATTCAAACTCTACTTTTAAGTATGCCAAGAAGGATGCAAGCAGTAATAAGAGCTCGAGGAGGAAATACTCGTTATTAAATATGCCTTTATTTTAATCAAAAGCATAGTATTTGTCCTCCTAATGACATTAAAGTTGAAATTACATATTCTTAATTTTGATAACATTTAGCAATAATTTTTTTTCACAATTTTCTATTCATAAAAACTAAATATTGTTCAATTAAAATTTATAAAATAAACTGCTCTTCCTCGTTTGATGACTTGATTTTTCAGAATTTGTATTTTCCAAAAAATATATGACAATTTTGAAATATTCGATAATTTTGACCATGAGTGTATAATAATAATAATAATAATAATAGCAGAGAACGAAACCTTACTACATATAAATCCGAGAATACAAAGCATAATAAAAAAATAAGGAGTGGTGTTAGATAGACATGTTAGTACCGAAAATATTGATGACTATAAAAGAACCTGTACGTGACAATGGTGTATGAAGAATAAGAACAAATACAGAAATAAAGACAATATTTGGTAGGGCAATTTTAAGACCGACTATCGCAAAATATTTCAGAAAATTAACTTTCTCTTTCTTAACGTGCAGACTGTACCTATAATATATTTAAGAAAATGTTTCGAAAAACTTTTTACTCTAAGATTTTTTCGATGAGATTTATAATCGGGTATAGAGATTTAGAAAACCCAGAACCACGGTAATAGAAGCAAGAGGGACATATTTGGTCTAATACGAGTTATCGAGTTTCAAGTTTATATCTTCAAATATAAAGTTTCTTAAATATTGACCGGTCATCATCATGTTCCTTTTTGTTAAGAAAATTCAAGTATTTAACTTTGTAATCTTCTAAAAATAGGCGAATGTTTTGTATAAGAATCAGTTTAAACAATTCAAAATTATTTAAAAGTAAAGTATAAAGTAGAGATATATAGGTTAGATAATTTTAGAAGATTGTCCCAACAAACTTTATACTAAAACTTCGGGTGAAATTCTTACAAAGACTACTTTATTCTCATAAAATATAACAATGTCGCTCTCATTCATCAATGTATTTCGAGCAAATTTACTTGACGCAACCAGGAAGAATGCTGTTTACTAAAAGTTTTGGACGTGCTTCTGCTTTTGGGTATCAACTAAATAGACCAGTCAATATATTTAAAAACATTTAAATGGAAACTGGAATGAATGGTGGGATAATAAAGACCATTCGATTAATAGTAACATGTCGACATCGATATTAGATTCTTACTAGATACATTTTATTTCTTTTAAATGTTAATAGTAATAAATCATTTCTCTAATATATTAGTCAAAATAATTGTTGTATAGTGGATATTTTATACGTTGCGTTAAGTTTAATAATTCTTAAAACAGGCCATTGATTGACTGAATTTTTCGGAGAGAAAATTTAATTTTAGAAGCCTCACCAGATGGCTTCTTAAATAAATTTAGCATTGTGGTTTATGTTTTTGTTATAATAATTGTTTATAGTCTAGTTGATTTCCGGGATATTTATTTAGTATTAAAAACTTAATATGGACCTAAATACGCTTTCCATATATATTGATTTGAAACCATTTCACAACACAAAACCAAATTGTGAGTTTCAAACACTTCTTTAAAATTAAAACATTATTAAAGTTCGAGGGGATTCTTATATTTAGTGTGTCGCAAAGAAACACAAACTTGTTGCCAGATGGTACATCAATTTATAAAAAATAAAATTACACATTCTGCATATTCTACATATAAAAACTTAATCACTTTTTCTTCTAAGACACTTTGGTTAAGGTTTGTGACTTTCACTAAATAACAGAAAGTAAAAATTTTACAGCATTTTTATGAGAAAATCATCTTAAAGTTCTGAAACAAGATGCTGTCCTTTAATCAGGGATGCGAAACGAAATTTTTACGATAGAGGATTTAGCGTACCTTGATGATTTTCCAAAGTGGAACCTGTCTTCTAAATTAGATTTTAGTTTAGATGGTATTAACAAAAGTATACAATTAAGCACGAAATGAAATAAGTGTATTATAGTAAAATTTTTGTAAATAAACAATGGTGTTGTAACAAAAGTATAATACATTTTGGAAGCTCTTTTATTACAAGTACTATTTTGAGTCTTCTTTAAAATTGGTACGCAATATCTAACCTATAAATGATGCATTCCAAAATTTTGTTCAGTATTGACAGTATTGACTGTTATCATGATTAAATACAAAGGAAAGACGGATCCTAATTATTCTCATTGTAAATACGTTAATTGGCTGGTCTCTATTAGATAAATATTCATTCCAATTTGGAATAAAAGGAAAATTATATTGTGAAAATGACATTTTTGTCTGCCTCTGCTACTATCTACCAACTTACTGGCTTTTTACAGATTGACTGTGTACGAAACTCGATTCGAAAAAGTTTCTATTTGATTAAAAACTAAGGAATTGAAATACTTCTAACTAATTAACTAAGAATATTTTAGAGCGAGTTTCTGACAAAATCCCAGTAATATTGTAAAGTAAGTAACTATTACCTTTTAATTAAATGGTGATTGGTAAATAATTCTTGTTAATATTAGGTAATATCATAAGAGTAATATATAACATTTTTATTTTTATAGAGTAGATGATTCCATTATCTACTTGAATTTGTATAGACACAAGCATTAACTTGACAGAAAAATATATATGGTTAAAATGCGAAAAAAAAAAATAGTACGTACTTGAATCTAACTACTTGTAATACCATTTTTTCCGATGTTATTGTATTATACATACTTCAATACCTTAGTGCCCTATACAAGGCGATATATGTCGTCAGGGTCAGTATCAAAGTCTTCCGAGGGTATTTCTGGTACCCTGAATTGTCTTTGGTAACTAGTAAAAATGATAAAAAGAACATACTCTTCTAAAAAATTATTACCTACGCAGACCCACAAGTTAAAACGAAAATATTTAAAGATTTAAGAATACTCAAAGATTGTAAGAAAAACATAAAGCATCTGATTTTGGAAAATAGATGACTGAACCAAAAGTTAAAATATCAGAACTTTATAAGGTCAGAAAAATTAGTTTATTAATTATAAAAACTTTTATCTATTTACCAGAACTATTTTCATTATTAATTTATAAATAACAAATTCTATATTATAACAATATACGGTATGATGATATACTTTGGAACCAAGTTTTTTGCGAGATCATATTTAACTTTTTTCAATGGCAACCCCCAATTTTTTCTGGTTTTTGATAGAGGGACTTAACACCATAATAAAAAAATTAATAATCTTGCAAAAGTTATATTTTTCAGGAAAACTCATATTTTGTTTTTGATAAAATCATGGTATAAAAATCCTGCAAAAATGACTATTTCTCTACAAAATTGTTACGCAAGATTATTCATTTTTTTATATCGTCATTCAAATATCAAAAACAAAAGAAAAAATTAGGGGTTAATATTGAAAAAAATTGATTATAACGTCACCCCTCAAAAACTAAAGACGTTAAAACTTAAATTGTGCATGTCAACAGTGTTATTTAAAAAAATAAAATTACCCTATCTTTGTATTTTTTGCCTCACATACACTTTGGTTTTAGATTTTTCTGCGACAATAATAGTCAGTGTTTGTTTGTTTCTATATAACTTATTCCGATATCTAAGAGTTTAAAATTGAGCGCATAACAAGACTTAGAAGGAAATATCTCGAATCAGACTAAAAATTAACACTTCTAAGATGATCATTAATGACAGAAATAAATATTATTAAGTCAAGTTACTAAGTTTGGATAGTTTTAATATTTAGACACTAAGCAAATATTTTTTTAAATATTGAATTTAATTTAACTAACAAAAACCTGCAGATATATATATATATATATATATATATATAAATAATCTTGTGACAAATAATCTTTACTCGAGTAAGATAACTAATCTTAATTGTAAAAACTCTCAATTAAATGACTTCTTAATTTTAAGCTAACTCAATCATACGACAAATCATGACCTGATCCAAGATGTTTGCTCAAAATCAATTATACGACCCCATAATCCGCAGTCGTAAACCAGATTTTCCTTGGAACAAAAACCTTCTTGGACAACTCCCTTTGTCACTCGTTTCTAGTATCAAATGTTAATCCCACGTCACGTTTCCGCGTTATCGAAGATAAGAACCGAAATCGCCCGCAGCGATTAGTTTTTACCCTTGCGGCTATCCTAAAGCCTCTAAGCTTACAACCACGTTGTGTATTCCATTGTAGACAATGGTGTATCTAGATATATTTAACGCAGGGATACTAGTTATAGTAGAATTTTAACTAAATCTTACAATTATACCAAATTTCAGTAGTAGTCCAGTAGATTCGTTTTAAGAAGAAGGTCATAAAAAATTATTACTAACAAGCTGATTTTTTTAGTGTTGTTTAATAAATGTTTATATAATTTGATGGTCAGATTGTCCTACAAATTAAGTGGTACGTTTTGGACAATCACCAAAACGAAATGTTTAACAGCTGCGCACTCTATTAGCTACACCACTATCTAGAGTTTTCGTAGAGGAAAAAGTTGGGGGTCTCGTTAAAACGAAGCTACTCACAAAAATTCTGCCTGTCAGTAATCACTTTTAAAAAGCCACGGTGGATCCTGTTCTATAATATATAATACATTAAGTATCAACTACCGTCAAGGTCAGATGATTAAACTATTAACAACATTCAATTTGTGTTAAAACTTGTTTTTTGATAATTAATTAATGAGCATTTACTGAAATATGGCTTTGAGCACCTGTATATAATAAAATAAATCAACCTGTTACATTACGCTATATACAGTTAATTAGGTAAATAAACATGGCGTACTTCTGCAACATACCGGGCTGGCTCTTGACGTTGAATGTATTTTTTAAAATATCTTCCATTTGATCTTGCTCTTTCGTCAATATTGTTATAATTATAAATAGTCGATAAAAATGAATGATTATGTGAGCTAGTAAAATTATCTTATATTTTGTTTCGCTTAAAATAAAAATAGTTTTACTACTTTACCCAAACATTACTTTCCTCTGAATGTATAAAATATGTATCCTTAATGCTAAATTTTTTTGTGCATTGTAAACACAACGTTGTTCTGACCTCTACTTTAAATTTAAGTACACTGAAAAAAGACAAAAATATAACTGACAACGCATCTTTTATGAGGAGATTTTATTGGAAATGTCTTTTCATTCTCTATTCAAAAATGAGTAGGTTTAAAATGTATTACAAAAGTTACAGAAAAAATATGATTGAGGAAAATCGCTACAACACACTGAAACCTTAAGATCTAATAGCGTTTCTGAAATAAAATACAAAACAGATCAATATTAATGTACGAAATGCATATTAATCGTAAATAAAAATATTTTCTAACGTTAAAATTAACATCTGAGTTGTGATCAATCTAATCATAAGCGTTATTCTTCTTCTCCTGTCAATTAGATCGAGTAGTTTAATTTTATATACTTTCCAAGAAGTATCTTGGAGTAAAATGAGGTGAACATGCTAGCCATTTTCTAGATCCTTGCCGGACATTGATCTAGTAATTTACGATAACAATTTTTTTGAAGGTCTGTTCGGTAGCGAAATTAAAACACAGTGAAAATCAAAAATGATTTATTTAGAATATTTAGCTACATTTTCCAGTTTTTTCTCTATATAGTTGCCGCTCTGACCTAAAAATTTGTCGTATTGTGGTACCAATTTTCTAATACCCTTATCACAGGAGGCAGCTGACCGTGCTTTCTGCCAATTTTTTACTATCGTCTGCAGCTCGATAGTTTGTACCAAGATGCTATCCTCCTACCTGTATTTCATGTGAGCAAAGAGATCAAAATTAGAAGGAGCTAAGTCTAGGCTGTTTGATGGGAAGCGTTTTTATTACATCTGCAGTGTGCAGCTGATCATTTTCATTTCTACCATGAATCCTTCAGCATGTGAAGAAATCAAATTACATCACGCCCTTCACACTTGGCGGGAAACTACATTATTGTAGGCATGTTTACGTGCCCACGGCGCCCTAAGAATTGACAAGTGCGACGTAAAACGATCGAAGGGCATACCAGATACACTAGACAACACTCTGTGCGCAACACTCTGTATAAAATTTCATCGGTTTCTCGCCGTGATTTTAATTCTAGCGACCAGTCGGACACTAAGAAAATAGCACTCGTAGTAGTTACTACCTTGTTGAAACTATATCATATTCTCTGGAACTTGGGGGGTTCACCAGACCAGATAAATTTGCCAAAGGTGGCATATTATGTTAATAATAATCTCCATTCATTTTCCGTAAATAAAAAATTCTGTAGATGCTTTGGTATCATTACGTATATTGAAAAGTTGTATTTTTATTTCCTGTTTATGTCCAGTTTCACAGAATGGCTTTTCAATTTTATTAATTGTCCCTTGGGATATAGGCGGCAAATCGGAAAACGTTTCTTAAAATTGACAAGCGACTCCGATTTGTGATCGTGTTTTATCTCCGTAATCTATCATCTGTCGAATTTTTATTTTATACATTCCTGATAAATAAACCATGATAAAACTCAAAAATACTGACATGCGGTTAAAATTACACCAAGTTACTATAGAATTTTTAACAAAACAAACACTGTCAACAATGAAGAATATTTAAAGTGGAAATGAAGTAATAAAATTGTTTTTACTTATCTTCTATTATCAACAACAAAATGCTATTAATTATTAAGTTTTTAATGTGTTATACCGAATTTCGTTCATCAGGTAAGTTCTTTTTTTTTTTGTTAATTTTTGCTACAAGTTTTAAAATTTAACCATTTTTGACTATAGAATGAAAAAAAAATGTAAATAAACTAACGCAAGCATCAACTACCAATTTATTTAAAAAAAAATTGGGGATTGTAACAGTCATAAGTTACAGAATGTCATTTTATAATTTTAAATTTACGTGTCCCAGGATGTACAATAATTGACATACTAAATTCAATTCAACTATTCTATACTGTAATTGCCTAATAAATGATGCACTAATTAACATACAAATCAAGGATAGGTATAAACGATAAGATAATTTAGATTGTGTCTTTCTTTTCTCCTCCACTGTCCTAAGGTCAAACCTCGGTGTCAAAACGATAAACTCGGCCTAGCTGCCGTTAGGTATCTAATGTTCCCATCGCTTGTTTACAGAACTCCTCCTCAGGGATGTTTCGACAGACGAGATGTAGGCCGTTTGGAGAGACATCCAAGCGTTTATTAAAACAACACTGGAAGGAGAATGTTAATGGTAATTTGTGTTGTGATAACATATGTCAAAGAAAATTTATTCCATATGTCAACAAAGGAGCAATTGGGTTTTGCAGTATCCTGATGATCTTCTTGGATCCATACACTTCCATAGAGAGCTCTAAAAAAAGTGGAATTTTAAAACATTTTTTTAAAGTAAATTTAAATATCTTAACTTTAATAAAATTTATACAAAAAGGAGAGAATATAGGTATGGATAAAACAAGTAAGCTATGTTTTTGATTTTTAAAATTAATTTATAATATTACTGATTTAATCATTTATTGATATAGAGAATCCATGTCGCTTCATTTAATCAAACTTGGCAATATGTTTTATAATATGTATATTATGTTTACTAATAACTCATGCTAGTTATTTCTATTATTCATTAGCAATACAGGGATTATTTTATTATATTCACCAGTCGATTTAGGATTAGATAGTCATAGGATTGAGTTTATGCATCTGCGATTATAAAGGTTGAAATCCTGCATAAGCAAATACTATTAATAAGCACTACAAGTATTAGTTCCATGTGCTTTATTTCAGCAGTATTACCATATTCCTTGTACTGGGTGGTACAAGATATAGTATAGAAATAAGTAAAATTATTAAAATTGAGGTTTTTGGAATATAAAATAAATTACTTTTGTTCTGTTTTCTCAGCTGAAATTGGGACTATTGAAAGCACATTTGTTTGGATAACAGAAAAAGAACACAATCACAATGCTTTAATAATATTAGATTCGAAATCAGCTTTAGAAGGATTAATTAATAGTTCTTATGCAAAATACAAATACTTTTGTACAAAAATAATAGTTCGTATAGTAATTTTGCTACCTCTTCAACCTTATGCAATACATAAAGACTTTTGTCCAAAATCTTTAGCTGAGGGCAATCTGTTATTTTCGTTTGGGTGAAAGATTATTTGAGAATATCAGGACATGTAAAAGTGGACCTGGTAGCCAAAGAAACTACAACTCTTATGGCAACTTCTAATAAATTTGAACTAAAAGACATAAATAACTATGGAAAAAATAAAGTAAGAAATAGTTGGGAAAGCCTTTGTAAACTTTTTGTTGATAACAATATACACTACTGAACATAATTCCAGTACAATTTACTTAGATCTTCTTCAGTCATCCGATTAGAACTAAACCACGGCAAATTCTCCTCATACCTTCATAAATAGGTCTCGCAGATACAATATTTGTTCTTGCGACAATAATTCTGTTACCGATTTTAATAATATTTTTTTGCTTGCAATAATTATTAACAAAATTGCTCCGTAGCTTTTACTTCTTTTTTCCAAAACAAGGTCGCCCTTCCTATCAGTTTAACTTCTTTACTTAAGTCGGATAATCAGAAAATTTTAAACTCTTTGGTAAATTTCATTAGAGATATTAAATTAGACTTATAAATAAAATATAAAAAAATCTCTGTGGTAATCGGACCCACTGCAATATAACTGCAAAATAAATGATCTGATTCTAATTTTTTATACATTTCATGTACTCGAGTACGGTTTTGGCTATTAGAGTAATCTGAAATGTAATTGTGTACTTGTTTCACGTCTAAATAGCTGTAAGTACAAATACAAGTAAAATTTGGCTCGATGCATGTTTCACACCCCACTCTCGCTGTCAACATCAAATGGGACGTTATTCTGGACACTAATTTATAACACTCTTGAGGGCTTAATTAACTTTATTTACAAGAAAATTACGCAACTACCTTTATTAAACTAAAATTTAAATTATAGATTAAAGTGAATTCATTGCGAGAGACTTTGATTCCTCTCTGTCAAATTTGACATTTCACTCTACTAATTTTTAACGTCACTTTCCGTATTTATTGTTCTTGGCTTCTCGAATATTCCAGCTACATTCACAAGAAATTGTGGTAGCTGTAAGAAGTTAAGTTAGGATATTCTGCCTTATCCTGTGTATCCATCTAGCCGGTCTTCTTACAGCCGGTTGCCTCAGCTTGTGTAATAAAACATAAATAAGCTTTTTAACAGAATTGAAATCAATGTCACCCGGTATAATTTTATGTATTGTATTTGGTTAATAGCTATCGCCATATTCGCCAGTATTTATAAAGTAATTACACTAAAGTGCTTCACAAACACAATGGTTCATTAGATATGCTATTTATGTGTGGATTTGGAACAATGAAACAAAATTTCAGAATTTAAGTGAACGTTATAGTTCATTTGTATAAATCTCTTCGTATTTATGATCTACTTATTCTCCCATTCGTAAATTGGGCCATAAAAGGCTTAAAATATTTCGACTATCTCAAAACTGAAATCAGAAACAAGACAAATATTATACAGGGTTTTTCATTAGGAAAGGGTCTACTACTAAAATTTTACCTTCAAAGTATAATTTATGAGCGTTTTGATTGAATTTACTTTAACTTATCCAAAAAATCATCCAAAAAATTGAACTGAGTTTGTATTTTTACAAATACAGATCACTGAAAAATGTGGCTGCAGGCCGTACTTAGTACATAATCATTCAATATGTTTCAAAACTTTCTCTGGAATCTATGCACTTGCTACACATTTGTATCTAGGAAGAATAGTTTAAAACAAATAAATTTCTGCTTCCGAAAGCTATAAAAATACTTATTTCCTCCCTACAACTTGGGGTATATAAAATAAGTCTGACAAGTTGATTAACTTGAAAATTTTACGCAGATTTAAAAGGTGATAACTGAATTATTCTATAAAAACAAACTAAATACAGGATTATTTCCAAATACCAACAAAAATACATCGATTTTTAATTTTAGATTTTTTGAAAGAGGCGTGAATAACAGGCCATAAATTACAAACCATTCTAAATTCTTTATTCATACTTGGCAAGGTAGACGTTATTTGTAATGTTACCTTTTCCATTTTGTTCTTTAGATTATATTTTTTCCAACTATCGTGCAGCTTTGTGTGTCTCATTGCAACTTTTTCACAACCAAAGTCCATTACTTTTTTTTATACTTCCATAGCGTTAACAACTTTACAAACTTTCAATCACATGAACTCCTTAACTTCCCATATAATCTCAAAGCAGCGACCACAAATTCCCGTTGTCTGAAGTTAAAAGTTTAATTAAAATATTATCTAACGTTTTCGCACATATAAATAAAATAAATTTACAAATGAGTTTAAAGGCCCCCATACACTACAATCTTAGTTGTCAATTTTAATGTCGCAATTAAACTTATGTACCTTCCTAATTGACTTAATTGTGCTACTATGGATCGAAAACATTTAATGGCATTGGCAGCGGCTTTAGCAGTAAAAAGGAAGATTAGAAAAAAAAACGTTCTAAATAGTCAAAATATCGTCTTGTCAAAAGACAACACTTTTCACACGACAACTTATTAAAGGAATTAAAATTCAAAAAAGATGGTTTAATTATTTAGGAATGGATGAAGAAATTCACTACAGTTAGTGACAGCATTAATATAAAAGAAAGATACTTAATTGAGAACATCTATTTCTCATTATTTTGATGGAATAATCCTTTGACTTTATCTTCCACAAACATGGGTGACTATGGCATAGTTCTATAAACTCCAGAACAAAATCTTTCGTGTAAGTTCTTGACTTCACGACACCCTTTCGATATAAAATTCACTGCTTTTAATTGTCAATTTACGATTGTGAAGGCCACACACACACTGTCGACTTGTCTGGGCTTGCAGAATTCTACGATTAAAATTATGTTTAGACCGTAACTAAAATCGTCGGTTAAAATTATCAATTTTAGATCATCTTAATTAAAATTGACATCTAAGATTGTAGTGGACGGGGGCCTTTAACATTGTAATTCAATTGTTATGACTTTTGTTAAATTTGTATTTTTCTTAAAAGAAATTTTAAAAATAAAAGATGCCTATAAACAAGGAAACATCCATATAAATCCACCGTCAACTTTCTCCGAGCAAAGTTATAAAATTAGCATTAGTCTTTTGTCTTCTCACGGCTCATTTGTTCTTTTCCCAGCCAACTACGAGTGACAAACTTTTCGCGATCGTATAAATCGAGAATTTCCAAGACGTTTTGGCTTTATAGTGCTCATTTTACATAAAATGGCAAGCGCTTTAAATTTATGTCGCAGAATCGGTAAAATTTCTAGAGATCTGTTTTAGACTCGCTCAATTTTGTTTCAAACTTTTATGATTCGATTAACTATTTTACCTTTAAAATATCGAAATTACGAAAATTTTATAGTATTTATTGCTTAAAAGTTAAAACCTAGAAGATGAAATAATAAAAAACAATATAATTTAAAAAATACAATGTTACAAACAAATTCTAAATTATTACCCAGCACTAAATTGACAGGATGGTTATGATTGCGTATAAACATAATATGATTACATGGCAAACTTATGACAGATCCAGAAACACATATATTTCTATAAATTATTTACACACACATCATAGAAAATGACATATAATTTGTAACTTGTATTAAACTTGTATGACCGTATAAAAGTCCGCGTCTCAGGTAACTGAAGATATGACAGACACGTATTCAGAAATTTTCAAAACATGAATTCCTTAGGTAAACAGTTTATATTTTACCAATATATTCGAACGGAATTTATGTCAAATATGAATGAATTTTAAAAAATACGTAAATATTTCTCAGAATGGAATCAATAAACTTGGTAAGGATTGTAAATTATAAAACAGATTATTATTACAATTATTATTACCTTAAAATGCATTTAGAATCCTTTTCAAGTGTGTCCGAAGTCCTGATATAAGAAATTAAGAGCGTTCTTTACTTGCAAAGTTATCGAGATATGCAATGACAAGTTTAGAAAACCCAGAATTGGCATAAAATAGTTTTATTTGCAGGGTTCTTATCGAATCTAGTATTTTTTTACACTAATATTTTGATAAATAATTAACTTTTTCAGAAAATAAAAATCTATTGGGCGCGATTTAAATCCAGTGATCTACTCGTTTTTTTAGTAAAAAATTCGCTGGTTAACATTTTGTATTGTAAATTTTGTAAATAATATTTTTGAAACAAATTTAATAAAGGAGGTTAAACTAAGTCATTTATTTCAAATTTTATGGATGTAATGACAAATTAACTCGTGAAATAAGTCTCAATGAAATTTAAAACATAACTGGAAATTATGCATATCACAATGAATAATAAAGTTTAGAGGATGGTCTGATATAATGATTTAATATTAGAACATGTTACATTAAAAAAAGTAGGACATTTAAAATATGGTTTTGTATTAGAATTAAGTTTAAGTAAAGTCAAATCATAAAATATGACATCATAAAGTATATCGTTAAAATGCCAAATGTTAATGATTAATTTAGTGAAAATATAATTAAACACCAACTTTCAAAGTTTGTTAAAAATAAATGATATTACACTTTGTTCCATTTTAAATACCGTAAAGTCCACATCTGTTGAATATTTAAACTCTTATATATAGCTTTTATAAAAAATTGTTATTGTCGTGTGTCACATAATTTCAATTTTTATTAATAAGTAAAAAGTGTTAAAACTTCTCTGAACTTTGTTTTCATTACAACGTTTTATCGATTGGTGTATGGAACAACTATAATTTGATTTTTCATCAAAAAAAAAACTTTAGCTTTAAGTATAATAGAATTTGATAGTATAAATTTTAATTCATCGTCCATTTATAAAACGTTCCTAATTAAAAAAGGAACTATGTATCTAACGTCTAATTAGACAATGTATTTTAAATATAAATCTATGAGAACTTTTTTTGCTAAACTGGTATCACATTTAATGCCAGTTTGGTTAAGAACAATGTCATACATTTAATTGCGATAGATTTAAACTTATGTTAGTGGATTATAATTCTTAAAATTTTAAGTTTTATTTAATACATGATAATGTCTGCTTTTGTACCAAATTTATTTATTTTTGGCACATATGTATTTTATTTAATAATAAAATAATAAATATTAATAATAATAATCTATGTTTGTTACCCCTATATCACTAGCAATAAATATTACATAATATAGGAAATTGAGATATATAAAAAGTATAAATATAAAATCTGCGTTCATTTTATCACAGTCTAAGAATTGCTTAAGAAGCGTAAGGTTTTTTGTTTTTTTTACAACTTCCAACTTCCAATAAGTCATGTACGCAGTTGAAACATTACGATTAAATTAGATCATATTACTATTAATTGGCTCTTTCATCTCGATCTATATAGCTAGCCCATGTCCACAGAGAGCTTTGTCGGTTTATCTTAATTTGTATTGTAATGTGCAAGTTTGTTGTCAGCAGGAGCTTTTGCTTTATACCGAGCTATCAATATGGTCTGATGACATCCAAAATTTCAGATATTCAGTTCTTGAACTAGAAATTCATATTTTTTTAGGTATTGCAAGTAATTGTTTGGAAGTATATTTCTCTATAGCTATCAGGTAATTTATGCAGTTTTGGAATAGTCTACTATTCTTAGTCGTAGAGTGTAAAATAAAAAATATACACAGTATTATCAGTTTAATTTTATGTATTTGATTTTAGTCATTTTAAAAAGGCCTCTGTCGATAAAACGACTGAAGTTCTTATGTTAATTGGTTGTGGAGATAAGATGCGAACTCAACAAGACGTATGAACTCTGTTTAATAGTAAATAATCAGAACGACTTATACATCAATTAACAGTGAGCGATACTGAAAAAAAGTTTAGGGAGTTTGGTAACATACAGTATCTACTTGTTTAGGTAAACATACTTTATGTACATACTGTATATAAAATATAATAATTTACTATATAATAAAAAATTATCTATATTATATAACTAGCCCTTTTTAAGTTAATATCAAAGTGCCAAATACTAAGTTGCAAGAGAATCATTCCAGCGTTGTGTCATCATTCATTTCGGAGTTATTTTTTTTTATTAACAACTTTATCTCGAGTACATTTTTTTACCTCCGTAGATGAATATTTTTTAAATTCTTTTGTCGATATTTAATCACATTAAGCCAGCAATATTCTTTATTTTAACAATCTGTGGGGAAACCTGACGGATCGTGGCTGTGGTTATTAAATTGTATTTTATGGAGAGGAAGCCTAATATCGTAAATGTTGTGGCAAATTGGGGTGGTAGAACTTTTTGAGATGAAGCTCGTCAATTTTTATGGAGGTAGTCAGGAGAGAAATATTGGTGCTTTGGTGTTACTATAATCGGCTTATTATGACTAATGGAATGGAATTTTATACTTTCCTTACAAATTATTAGTTTTAATGAAAGATTGATACGTATCTACTTGCTTGCTTGTTACTTAGTTTATTAATATTAAATTAAATGTTTCAACTCTTACTTTATGGAAATTATTCCTAATAAATATGGAAAGATAAATAATAAATATCTTGAATTTCCACAGTCTTCCAAAACGTTTAATTAATGAAAATGTCATAAATATGACGACACATAACAAAAAAATTATAAATAGAGCTGATATTTTTTATCAGAGTAAGTTGCTAATTTGTGCTTTTAGAGCAAATTATGTACATCTAAAAAAATGTGATTAAGAATGAAAATATCATATTGCAAAAAGTGGAGAAAATTTTCAATTAATACAATAATGTCGAAAATAAGAAGACATTTTGTTATTTTTTAATAATGGTGACAATCAATAATTTGCAAACGGACTATTGGCGCTAAAATTCATTTAGGAACCACAATGATTTTCCATAATAACATATCTTCTATTTTTTTTGTAAATTTATGACCAATCCCTTGCATTTTTTCATAATAGGATTTTTTATGACTAATTATTTTTCGATTGATGCTAAAATTCCGTAAAAATGATCATATATCCTGAGTTTTAACACCCAGTATCACCATTAAGCAATATGTAAAATAATATTCTTCTTTTCCTAAAATATTTTTGGTTACCATTAAACAGGTATTTAGTCTAAAAGCATATAATGAAACAAGTTGAAAATAAAACTCTACTCACAACACTAAGTGACATTTAATGCATTTTAATTTATTACAATTTAATTTTTGAAAAGAACATCGCCTAAAGACCATTCACTAAAAAAAATATGAATTTTACAATATCTGTATTTAAACTTGGATTTAAAAAAAAATTATTTTCCTTCATGAAAATAAGTGGAAAATGAGCATATTTCTGAATAAAATATTTATAAGAAATACTTTGTCACTTTAACGTTAATTTTAAATTTAAAATATGAATTTTACAATATCTGTATTTAAACTTGGATTTAAAAAAAAATTATTTTCCTTCATGAAAATAAGTGGAAAATGACCATATTTCTGAATAAAATATTTATAAGAAATACTTTGTCACTTTAACGTTAATTTTAAATTTAAATATACTGCGCTCTCACCTTTTTTCGATTTAAAAAAAGGGTGAAGGCACCCAGGCGGCTATATGGTATATGGTGCGCTTCGGCCATTTTAAAAAATAAAAAATGAATTTAACATTAATACTTTATAAAATTATAATTGATCAAAATACAATGATTTTCTCTTCATTTGAATAAAGAATAAACATTCTTTTACCGAAAGAAGGATATTTTATTGATCAGATCTCAAAATTGTTTTGGACAAATTTTAAGAATTTGGTCGTTTGCCATTTTGATAATTTTTAAGATCATTTCTTTTATTTGAATGCTAAAATTAATATTCTTCTTTTGAATGAAAATAGTTAGATAGCTTAGTTTCCATTGCTTTGGTACTATGATTTTTTAAAAATAAGTGTACAAAATAAAAAACACAACAGTAAAGGAAATAAGGACAAATATATAATCGAAATGTTGCTCAACAAATAAAACAGTGTTTTTCTATTTCCCATAATTCCTTTTATTTTTATGTATAACAGGGATGCTATTACAAAATGGAATAAAAAAATATCTCAAAAATAGTTATTCAGGAACTTTTAGACTAAATACCTATTTAATAGTATCCAAAAATTATTTAAGGAAAAGAAGAATATTATTGCACATATTGCTTAATGGTGGTTCGATGAAATGTTTCTGATGTGAAGTTGCTTACGCTTGTAAAAAATCTGTTAATCTTGCATCAGCCTTTGAAACTATTACATTGGTAGTAAAACGTTGGTAGAAATTCAAATTATCTTTTAATATTTAACTTTAATATTTGTTTCTCAAATAAATTTACCGTTTTTAATTGAATTAATTAATAAGCAAACGAAAATAAAATTATAATAAGCAGTCACTGTCTCTTTATTTATTTTCACTTAAATACATTTTTAAATTGGAGTTACAATTGAGTTACGTCTATTTATCGCTATTAGTTCAGTAGCAATTTCAGAAGAAAAATGTTAGCAAGAGGCGATAATTTGTGATTAACTCTCTCGTTAGTTGTTTTCTGGACAAAAGTTCAAAATATAATATCTGTTGTCGACGATTTAGAACAGGATGTGTGTTTTTCGATGTTGCTTAACGTTAAAACAATGGCCGTCCAATTAGTGGCTCAGAACCTCGTTATAACCTTATAAAGAATAATTGCTTGTTAAAAATATGACAAAAAATTCGAATCACAGCAGTCTAACCAAAAGGATGAAAAAAGAAAACATGAAAATTTTATAAAAAAATACATACAGAGAAATTACATTATTTGGCTATCAGAACAGATATACATTAACTCTATAATTGAAAAAATACAATTTAAAGTATTTACCTAAGTGAGTTAACACTTGTTTGTATACAAGGTTAGGTTTAAATATTTGTTTTTCGGATCGCAAAAATATTGTTTATTTAACTGATAGTTATGTGAATTCAAAATTATAATATATATATATATATATAAAGTAAAAAATGTATAATTAAAATAGGCTTTTAAGAACATTTTGACTGATATGAATGAATCTTTTGATAAATTTTGAAAATTGAAAATGTTTTTTATTTGTTTAATATCGTAACATATTATTATAACACATATGCCAAAACATTTATTATATTTTCCTATAAGCGACCTCTGATGCGTCTTCTATAAACAGGAAGATTTACATCGTATAGATTTTACTTTTAAGTAAATTTTATATAGAATTTAATAAGAACAAGTCACAATGAACGTAAATGAATAAATTACTACGTTTAATAATTTGACACATGTCCCTTTACTTGTTTTTATATATTTCCCGGTAACAGTAACTGTATTATTGAAATAATTATTGAAATCATTATTAATAGGATAGGGAAAGTCAATTTTAAGGAGTTCCAAATTGTTAAAAGCCTTTTAGTAAAACCATAGTAATATATGTACAGTGTGTCCATGGATGGGGTCCCCAAGGGGGAAAAAATCTTTATTATTCATTTTACGACCAAAAGTCATTCTTTATAAAAAGTTCTGCTTGTTGAGAAAATGGAGTTGCCTTATAAAAATTTTAGATAAAATGTACAGGGTGTTAATAAATTAGGAAAATATGAAAATGCTTCAAGAGGGAAGTACCATTATTTATTATTTTTAACAAAAATTTTATAAAACAAACTTGTTTATAAACTAGCATAGAGACTAAATACAAATTTTTAAATAAAAATTCCAATATTTTAAAATTATTCTACATAACTACCTCCCACCTCGACACATTTTTCCGCTAACTTAATAAATTTACCGTACACTTTAAGAATGATTTGCGGCACATTCAGTTCATGGATTGCTTCTTCTATGCGCTCTTTTAATATTTCTCTATCATGTGGAAGATTATTTGAGTAAACCTTTTGTTTTAATGCACCCCACAAAAAGAAATCTAGTAATGAAAGATCAGGCGACCTAGCTGGATAATTAATTGGGCCGAACCTCCCTATCCACCTTGCGCCAAAATGATCATTTAACCATTGTCTGACCAAGGCTGTGCAATGAGCAGGACAGCCGTCTTGTTGCCAAAACATATTACTACGAACTTCTGGATCTAAAGTATTATGACGACTATTTTGTGAAGATATGTGCCCATTTGTGCAAAATGTAGATTCATCGGTAAAAAAAATAAATCTATGAAATCCTCGGTTTTCAAGGAACTTTTCACCTATCCATAAACAAAACTCTAAACATCTCTCTCTTCATCTCCAGGTTCAAGTGTATGCCGAATCTTTGGCTTAAACGGTATAATTTTGTTTTCCTTAAAAATTACGTGTAATTGACTTTTGCTTAAATCCAATGTTTGTGCACGCTTCCTTAAAGATAATTTCGGGTTATCTAAAACTGACCCTATTGCTAATAAT
Source organism: Hermaeophaga mercurialis (assembly GCA_951812935.1). NCBI lineage: Eukaryota > Metazoa > Arthropoda > Insecta > Coleoptera > Chrysomelidae > Hermaeophaga > Hermaeophaga mercurialis. Next base: position 20,770,052 of record OX638360.1, read on the forward strand.
GTAGCTGCGTCATTTTCGTCGTATTTTTTCTTTGATTTCTTTACATTCATCACCGATCCAGTTTCATTAAATTTTTTAAATAATTTTCGCAATGCTTTTTTTGACACGGGCGTATTAGGAAATTTTCCATGAAAAACATCTATAGCGTATTGATAAGACACATTTCCAATACCGTAACATTGTATTAAATAAATACGCTCTTCTTTGGTTAACATTTTCAAAAATACTGACAGATGTAAATAAAATGCTGACATAACATGAACGTATACAAAATCGGCTATCTTGAATTTTTTTGTAAAATGCAAATTATTACATGAAAGTAATAATTATTAATATTCTATTTTAAAATATTGGAATTTTTATTTAAAAATTTGTATTTAGTCTCTATGCTAGTTTATAAACAACTTTGTTTTATAAAATTTTTGTTAAAAATAATAAATAATGGTACTTCCCTCTTGAAGCATTTTCATATTTTCCTAATTTATTAATACCCTGTACATTTAATCTAAAAATTTTATAAGGCAACTCCATTTTCTCAACAAGCAGAACTTTTTATAAAGAATGACTTTTGGTCGTAAAATGAATAATAAAGATTTTTCCCCCTTGGGGACCCCATCCATGGACACACTGTATATTGTATATACAAAAATACTTCAAATTTACACATATTTTAAGATATCTCGAGATAGGAAAGAAATATGAACATGCAGGTTTAGCAATTTTATTCCTGATTTGGTCTACTTTTATAGTCTATTGTTAAAACTGCATGCTTCCATTTAATATTTTCCAAGATTTAAAAAAAATTAAATAGCGCCTTATAGCGTGCATGCTACTTATTAGCTTGTGTTGAATTTATTACTCTTACATAGGTGGAAAAGAGTTGTTTTCAACAAGACTAAGTTTGCATAGATTGTTGAGCAGAATCGGAGTTACAGGCGTTTTTCCATAATAAGGATCCCACTCTCCCCCGCCTCTTATTTGAAAAGATATATTAAAACTTGTGAAACCAAATAAACGCATAATTTTTGGAAGAATACGATGATCGTATTTTTAATGCCTCTTAATTAGGCAACATATTTGGTATTGAACTACAGGGGTGGACATGTAAATTTGAAAATATATTCTAGGATTTTCTCAAAGCCACTTTTTTTCCCGAATCTGTACTATACACGGTTTCCAAGATATATCCGAGAGTCATTCTTATTAGGACATCCAGAATAACTCCATAATCACGCTTGTTATATTTTCATGCTTCACCAATGGAATAATATCTTTATCCTCAATGCAATCTTGGAGTTTTATATATGTCATCCTGTGTATTAATGGGTTTAAAGGTTCTCTTTTATGTTTGCAGCTTTGTTTGTTAAATTTATTAAAATATTTAGTTCAAATATTGCTAATAACCATTCGTATTCCTGTTTATTTATTAGGAATTTTATTGCTTAGTAAATGGAGTTGAGTTTGTTTAGTAGGCGTGGACCCGCATTAAAACTCTGGGTGGAAAACTCCGGGTGGAACTTTTCGCCGAGGATCGAAAGGCCTTTCGCAAAGTGTAAGTTTAAAGATTAGTTTATTTGACATGCTAAAATTGTTTGTCTTTACTCTTGTTATCAGTCTACTACTTGCTTCGAACTTTTCAAACATGTTTACAGTTTAGGTTTGGCATTTCAAAGCAGAAGTTAAATTTCTCGTTAAATTAACTTTATTTTTCTTCTTAACTTCGCTGCTGTAGTCTATCTAGTCCTTATTCGTTGTAAAAAATTTACAACCGGAATTTAAAATCCTATTTTATACTTTAATGTTTTATTTAATATCGGTGTTCTTGCGAATAATATTCTGAATAAGAATTGTAGGAATTCAAATTTAAATCACATCACTATAGCTTTAAAGTTTGCCATGGAATAAAAATATAAATAGTAAACAATGTTTTAATATATCGTATTCAATTATAATTTTAGGAAATTTTTTTACTGGCATTTTTATTGATGTTTTAGTAATACCACAAGGAATGCCAAAAGAAGTAGGTTTTTGAAACTGTCAACCTTGTTAAAAAATACTTTTTTTGTCTTATACACTCTGTCCGTAAAGTATGGAATAAATTTGTTATTTCCTAAACCAAAAATATTGTTAAGAAGGTATGAAAAAAGTATATTTTTATTTATATTTTTAGATTATTTTTAAACAGCTGATTCTGGCAAAGTATCACACTTGTGGTATAACATTAAGGGGATCAAAACGGGGGGCGTTTTAGAATAATAATAATTCATTTTCTTTAGCCTTTTTCTCTAAAACCATTTATTCAATTATTTTTCACTTTTGTATCATTTATTTAAATGACCAATCCTAAGCACTTGTAATATTACTATTAACAAGTATTCCTTTAAACTGATTTTATAGGAGTTTAAAAAATCGAGTTTATGCCGACGTGTTTGAAAGAATCAAAGTAATTTAGTTATTAAAAATATTTTTTAACAGGATTATCACCAGTTTTTTAGATTATGAGAATAATCCTTCAAAATTGCAAAACATTCGGATGAATGGTTTTAAAGAAAAATATACATGAAAATGTTTGATTATTATTAAAAAAACCCTTTAATATTATACCTCAACTATAAAACTTAAAGATAATCCAAAAATGTATTTACAAAAAATGGTCGATGACGTCCTACATTGCATGTGGATGACTTCAAATAATAAAAGTTTACATAATGTAGAAAAATAAAAATAAAAATCGACCTTTTTCAGAATTTCTGAACAATTTTTTAGTTTAGGAAATAATGAATTTATTCCTGACTTTACGGATACAGTGTATAATTAAACTTAGCAAGGTTTCTTAATAATTAATGTTTGAGTCAGGCGGACGCATAAATAGATAAACTTAAAAAGTGTATTCCAAGGATATACGGCATAGTTGACATAGTTTTGTACTTACTGTATTCTTGAGTTCTATTGGAGCAATGAAACATTTCTTATTTATTTAAATTTCGACTGCTTATGTAAATAATACAAAATAAATATATACATATAAATAAAGTGAAATAGAACTAGTTCAGATTAAGTAAATTGTTGTTCACTTATTAAAAAATATATGACCAGCATTTTTTTTAGTACAATTCGATAATGGGAGAAGTTATTTTAGTTAGTACTGAATTATAGCAGGGACAGTCAGTATATGTTGGAATTAGAAATTTAGAAACTAATCGAATGTACGAAACATTTGTAATTCTGAGAAGTATTTCAAGATAATTAAACCTCTTAAGGATATGAATATTTATAGTATTTAACGGAAATATCTGTTCGAGAACCTATTAAGAAAAAAGTATGCTACGTCTAAATGTATGAAACGGTTAAAAATACGTATTGCTTACGAAAAATCCTTGTGAAATGTATAACTAAAATTTCAAATTTGGAAAAAATAAGGCATGAAATTCTACTGAGAGGTCTAAAATCATGAACATGTTTAGGAAAGAAATTGCTAACTATCAATACTTAAATTCAGAAAAATGTTTGTTAATAGTTTAATTTAAATAAAAAACAATGATTCTAAAATTAAGAGAACGATTAGATAATTTAGATCATTCAAAAAATATACAGTGTAACTAAAAACTTTTATACAAATAGACAAAAAGTTTATCATCCATTCACAAAAAAAATATTCTTGATGAAAAGCTCTGCATAACTTCGAAATCCTTAGCTGGAATTCAGGAAAAATAAAAAAAATGATTTGGAGTCAAGAGTAAAATTGTAATGCAAAATATTCATTGAAATTGTTATTAACTACTTGTAGATTCGAGGGCGTGTCAGATCATAATTACAAAATATTTCAATAAACACGTCAGCAGTCGTTAGATTTTTGCTTGATTAAATTAATAAGAATATAATTAAAAATTGATTTTGTATCGCATTAAAAAAAATGATAACCCTCTTATGAATTTTGCATCTTAATATAAACATACTTAACTAACAGAATTTTATTGGGCACATGCAAAATTACTTAATAAATTCTTTTATTTACATCAGAAGTTATAGCTTCACATGTTTCTGTAATTCAATAAATCTGATCTTTTGCGAAATCTTTTTACCAACTTTTCTTTCTAAAACTATTTTTTACACTTCCAGAATTCTTAAATTTATTTCATTGCACTTATTACATTGACAACAGTTTTATCAGGATGCCTATTATTAAAAATTTCTGCTGCTTCCCATCTTCAGCACTAAATTTTACTATTTCTAATTAATAAAAATACACACTAATATTAAATTTGACATTTGTTGACAATTATTAGGTATTTCCAATTTTTTGCCTAACATTTGCAATTATTTACTTATTCCTCTATTGAATAAATACTCAAACAATTGCTAACAGGTTTATTGAAATATTTTGTAATTTCTATTTGGATAAGCTATGCACCTAAACTTATGCATATTTTTTTGGTACTTATAAACATTTTGCTCTATTTTACAATTAGCAGATTATTATTATCCCTGAAGTACAATCAATATTTTAAAAGCCATTCGGAGGTTTTTTTCAAAAATATTTTTTTTGTATAAAACTTTGTGGGACACACTGTCAGTTTTTATAATGTAATATCGATAACCTAGTGGGGCTTTTGAGTAATTCAAATAGTTCGACACGTCGGTCGAGGGTAACTTTTGTGACAAATAACCGGGAGATTTCTGATTGGGAGAGCTCATGTTAAGAAAGGGCCAATTTGGACGCTTAAGTTGAAATAATTAGAGAAATGGGATAAACTTTGAACTTAATGACGAAATTCCCGCCAGGAATAGAATAGGTTCAGTTAAGATAATTTAAAAAGTAATAAATCGAATATTGCCTCTTGAACGAGTAACATTTTTAATTTATATTTCGTCTTCATCTTTGTAAAAGTAAGAATTGTAAGATTTCTGTCATGCAGCCATAAAATATCAAAATGATATTAGAAAGTCATAAACAAAAATTAAAAATAATTGAAAGCACTCCCTGTTACGAAAAACATAGATGTCCACAATCGCAGTATAACATTCATAAACTAATATACTGTATCGGTCTAAAAGAAGAAATCAAAAAATTTAATTTAAGGATTAAACAAAAATTCATAGGTATAAACCCTTGAATCGAATAAAATTGGTTAAAACAATATAAGAACATTTTCAATAATGTTTATGTAATACTTATAATACTTAAACTAATCAATATTCTGTAAATTTAATAGAAACTGTTAATTAAACTTTGGTTACTAGTTAGAAACGTGCAGAGTTTTAAATATTTCAATAATAAAATAATTAAATCCAATGTAAAAAAATTAGTAGTAATAAATTTTAATGTAGAAATAAAAATTTAATGAAAAGTAAAAACATCATATTTTAATTATATATAGTTAATTCTTTAGATACAAACAAAAATGAGTAAAATTTTATATTGTTGTAATTTGTAATCAATCATTTATTTCGAGTTTAAATTATTAATTGTGGTCAAGATAGATGGCGTTACAATCCAAACAATTTATATTGTAAATACTCGATTTTGAAAATTTATTAATTTTAGGTTTTACATTTAATAAAAATGAACCTAGATTATTTTTTACTTTATAAGATATTGTAGAAAATGTTGTACGAGATATAATTTTTGATATTTTGTTTGAAATATTTCCAACATATGTAATTGTTCTGTATGACCCGTCATCTTTAGGTTGTTTCGGAAAGATCAGGTTAACGGCAACCTTCTCTTCCTTTTAATTAATCAACCTATTTATTATATGTAATAGATAATTAGTAGAGGTAACGATCTGTTTTATTTTATTAATTTTCCTTTTAAAATCATCCTTACTATATCTTTAAAAGTTGAATCCAATGTAGAGGAACTATCGCGGTTTCAACACTACAGGAATATTAATTGAATCAATAATTTCAACGAGCTTTCTTGCACACGACTGTAAATCTTTTAACTAATCCATCGTCTTCCATCCATCAATAATTCAAAAGTTTCTGGGTTGATCTAACTTAAGCCGAGTAGTTTAATACAACTTCGTTCTATTAACTCAGTTTGTGACGTGTTCAAAACTCAATATTGCGTCTTGCTCTATGATACACATATGAAACACTATAAGTATTTTGTGACAAATAAACCGCTGATAAAAATTTGCGAATGTTTTTCGGTCTGAAAAAAGTAACTTTAATTTTAAATTACCTCTGGTACAATTTTTCTTTATTTACTCATGTTTTTCCAGCAAGTAATATATGTTTTTGAAACAAAGTTTATTCTTCCGCATGAATATCTCGAAAACTTCTGCATACGATTTTTGCTACGACTTCATTTTTCACATAGAAAATGATTATTATTTGTTCTGCAATTCTTTGTAGTTTTCAGAAATTGAGTTATTCTGCAGAGCAGGGCCGGCTTTTGAATAGATATTTTTAGTAGCTCTTTCTTGTTTGATCCGATGGGGCTGGAATTATGACAAATTATCCAAATATTGGAAGAATTTCTAGTCTAGTACTATCATTGATAATAGTTTTGTGTAAATCAAGCAAACACTACAAAGTTAAACTCACCATTTGTTATACAGTTAGAAAAGACCGAAATGTTTTACGTTCACAAATAAATGAATAAATAATCCAGCATAGTACGAGATAAAATATAATAAATAAACAAAAAGTTGTTAATATTCTCTAATGGGATTGGTTACAAGCAAAAGATAAAAATAGACAAAAAACAAATTAATTGGCGCTTGGTTGTACATTTCGATTTTTCAGGCCTTTTACTTTATCTTGGCAGTAAAGTACTCTTTTGGACAAAATTGTGGATTCCAATATTTGTTTGATAAGATAAACTGTATTAAATCGCTGCCTGGTCATCTTTTTAACAATAAAATTGTGCTTGTTAGAATCGTTCATGATGTTTTAGAAAATGGCTTTGCAACATAAATTTCGTAATAATTAGCGTTGTTTACTTTTGCACACTTAAAATAACTTTCTAAATTATAGTTACAAGATAATTACTTTGGTGTGTTGTTAGTTCTATTATAAGATAAAATGAAGCACTATATTACATTGTTGAGCGATAGTTATAGAATATTTCTTTAGCAATGTTTGCTTGTCGAATGTTTTATGTTAATAACTAGGTTTATCTTTATTGCGGACTGAGAAGATGTCCGTGTTTTACTGTGTTGAAAGTTTAGAATAGAATATCTACATCACATTATATACTCGATGTACTCTGGGGTGAGGTTGAGTTTTGGCCAATGACGTTTGAAGAATACTTAATACCTAAAAATTATTTATTATAAATATCTAATTTTTTTAATAAAATAAATAGTAGTAGTAATAGTATCAGAGTTATTTGGACAAGTGAAGTAAACTTTTTGATTTTATATAGTAATTAATTATTAGTTTAACGTAATAGCCTTGTAATACGGTGGAAATTAACATAAGTACAATTTATTTTTTCATATTTAAAATATAAGCAACTAAAACTCGTTTTTAGGAAAACAAGCTACTAAACCAAAAATCCATTCCTAACCTTTCTGTTTACTACACATCGATTCAAAATTATAATAAGGTAATAATCATAAAGATATTACAACTCAGGTAATATTCTTGCCACATTTATGTTTCCAGCTTCAATAAAATTTAAGAGGAAATAGAACTACGCAAGCAGTTTCCAAATATTGCTGTCACAAAATGCAGTAATCGAATGTCGTTTTCTAATAACTTTATTTCTGGTTGGATGTTCGTTTTATGAGTTTAAGCCGAGCGAAAAATGGGGTACCTATAAGAGAGCACTTCAACTCAAGGGTGAATGTTTGTCTCAACTACAAATAAATATGTTTTATTCTCTGTGTCTCTTAAAAATAAAATAATTCCCTGTATTGAAGATTGGCCTAAGAACCAAGTTAGAGAAAGCAGTAAAAATATACAGAGAAAAATGTATTTTATAGAACAATTACTCTGATTTGCCTAATATACACCTATTATATAACAATTGACAATCCTATAAATATTCAACATGCATTTTGTTACCCTATTAACATCTTCAAGTCAAATAAAAAATTGTCATTTAATTAAAATATAATAAGCAATGACTGTGTATTTCATTGAATAATATTAATTCTGTTTCCTTAAGAGATAATTCTTGTTCATATTTACTTGGAAGAAGCTGTGCTTATTAATACATTTTTCGAAATAAATGTAATGTAATAATTATCTTGCACCCCAACATATTTCTTATACAAAAAAGAACTCTATTGCGATCCATCCTATATAAAAAAAGTTTTTCGTAGAAAACGAGTAAAAAAGGAGCTTTCAGGAAAAACAGTCTACTTCCATTTACTGGGAACGATTTCCTTCATAGGGTTCGTTTAACTTTGTTTGGTCTTCCATCGTCACTATATTGCAATCTGTGTCTGTTTCGAAACAAGTTTTCGTCTTCCGCATAGTTATGTAAAAAGTTACAGACGGAACGAAGTTTCTCATTTAATATAAAGTCCATCCAAAATTGTAAAGAATCATTAGTTTTTAATGATAAATATTTTCTTTAAATTATTAATATTGTTTACTATACACGAGTATACATTTTTCTGTTATTCTCGATTGGTTTTTTAGCCGCACTCTCAAGTTTGCGAGCATTATTTATAGAATGATAATTTAGAGCTAGATCCATTATTTGGTTAGTTACTAACATATTATAATTCTCTATTGAATTTATTTATAAGTAGTTTTTGCATAAAAAAATACTACACTAGTTATGTTTGCTTATGTACTGATCAACGTGTAATCCATAGAAATCGGGTACCATGAAAAACACCGGACAAGTCCTACACAACCTCCCTAAACACTTTGGTAGATGGGCTTAGAGGTATTTGCCTCTCTTCACAAAATAGTTATGGGAATGTTCCAGAACAACTTTTTGAACTTTTTACTTTAGCGAATTGAGTTTAGGTATTTAGTTTTAAGATTACAACAACCATGATTTAGAATATTTAAAACACTGGTTGCGTTTAGGAGAAAAAATATATTCATAGAATCTTTAAAACTTTGTGTCACACTTTAATGGGTTCATGATCAAATTTAAACGATATTTCATATTTATTAAATATGCTACACTAGTATGGTGCGTGGTCCATTAAGTCTGTCTTAAAATAAAAATTGAATTTTCTCAATTTTGCTTACTGTGAACTGTATAATTGGTTCTCGGTTGGGATATTTATTATTAAATAACGTACTTACCTTTCAATTGATGTATTGCAAGACCCACTTTTCTATTTAAAATTTTTATTGATGACGTCATCAACCTGACGAAACACTCAATTAAAATTAAAAAAATTGACGGGTTTCAGAATTTTCCCCTAAAATGGCTGATTTACGAAATAATTAATTTATTCCTTTCAGCTGGACCATACTGTATATTATTTTTTTAGTCCTTATCTGTATTATTTCCGGCTAATTTTCTTTTGTGAATTTCGGTTTTTGATTTCAATTTTTTTACGAATGTTGCGTTTAGGTGTGTACATACATCGTTTTATTTTCTCGAACCTGTATGTTTTTCCTTTTCGGGTTGTTATTTTTAGTTCCTAAACTCCTCATCCTTCTATGCTATGTATTTTGTCTTTTTTTCATTCAAAATAAAATAGTAATTATTTTTATAAGAAATTTTCTGAACTAGTTTGTAGGGTACATTCTCATTATGGATTTAGGTAAGTTTCTAATTAGTTTTTTCCTGGGCTAATAAGTAATTGTCCAGGAATTTTGTTTAGCTTGTACTATTCTTTGGTCGCAAGGGTGCCTCTAGGTAAAATTTCAGCCAATGCAAAAATGCAAAATTTTCGTCAATTTACATCCAAACGAAGGACGTATCATTGCTTTTTTAATTTTAGATTTGCATGATCGTCATTTTAACAGTTTTCATGTTATGCCCATTCTGTTTTTCCGTGGCTATATAGTAAACTCTCTTTTTTGAACAGCAGGCAGTTTGAAAGTTTTACTTCCACTCGTTCGGTTGCAATGGTCAAAAAAAACTTGATCATTTTCATTTGTAATTAATTCTTAGTTAGTAGAGACATTTTATAATATATTACTTATGCCAGTAGTATTTTTTCCCGACGTAAGTGAAAAGATACGATCAAACAATATTAATTATTATTCTCGCTTAAATTACACACTAGATTTTTTCTATACATCATTATAAAAATAAATTTTCAGGAATTGAAAATATAAATAAATGAAAAAAAAATGCACTAAACTTCTTTATTCAAGTTATATTTTTATATTTCAACTTTATTTGTCGTGCACTTTCTAAAAGAGGAACGACGAGTTTTCCTGACTATTTTAGAGATCATTTTAATTTACAATGAAACATTGAAGAACTTTTAATTTAAATTTTTTAATTATTACGGAGTGTAGCTTTAGATATACTAAAATATTTATTTAGGCTAACAAAATGATTGCTATGATTATAGCTTATTTCATCTGGCACTAAAATCCCCAAAGTTACTGCAGCGCTTTCTGTCACCAATATTGTCAAAATACGACAGATCGCGGAAAACATTAAATTTAGTTTCCAACAAGTAAGAGGTTTTGTAGCTAAAGACATTTTCTTTTAATATTAAATTTAGTTTTCAACAAGTAAAATGTTTTGTAGACAAAAGACATTTTATTTTATATTGTAAGAGGGATGTGAAAAAAAGGAAATTTTTATAATGAATATATTATAAATAAATTATGATCCCGATACGAATTGCTCGTCTGTCATATAATGGCAATTGTTCTAATTTGATAATTCATGTGGATTTAGTCCGGCATTCATTTGAAGTCCCATTCATAAGGGCTATTAGGGCATAAAGACGTGCCTGACCTGTTAATATCCATACCCAGTTTCAACGATACTGAATTTGAAATTGAGCAGCGACGAAGGTTTAATGTTTAATCTATCATTGAATATGCATTTGCAACACCCTTTAACATCACTGTTTGTTGCTTAAATAAAGATGCTCTATATAAAGCATTACATGATGTTGAAACGGCCTCTTGTAAATGCCGTTAAATTGTATATATCGTATTTACTCGACTTGTTTGTAACATTCATGAAAATCTGACAGAGAATAGTTTGAAATTACAAAAAAATTGTTCAGTAAAAATATAGTATAAATATACACATTAGTTATTTATAATATGTTGCCGCAGTTCGGAATATTTTATTAAAAGTTAACTACAAAATATTTCATTTATTTATCATTTATTTTTACTTCATTGGGAAAGGGCATTGGACGTCACATTGGTGGTTCCAAATAACCTATATTTAATGGTCTTCACCCTTTATAACTGAGATATAGGGTGTTTGATCAATTTCGCCTACTTTTTTGGAGCTCATAACTTCCGAATTAGTGTGTGTATTTTTTGATATTTGGTACATATATTAATTATTACCTGAAAAATCTACCAGAGTATTACAAAAATGAAAATCCAGGTTCGGCTTAACAAAAAACAAAACCCTCTAAATCGAATTTTTTTAAATTGCTTTTTAAAATTCAAAAGTCCAAAAAAAACTGAATTTACTCATCTACTTTTTATTTTTCCGCAGACAATTGTACTAGCAAAATTTTACATTTAAAGTATAATTTATGAGCGTTTTGTGGGTTACGAAATGGTATGTCAGAAATTTTTGTTAATATTTTGGTTGAAATAAAATTTACTTAACTTATCTAGAGAAGCACCTCAAAGATTGAATTCAGTTTGTATTTTTACAAATACAGATCACTACAAAATGTGGCTATAGTACCGTACTTAGTACATCATTCAATATGTTTCAAATGTTTCGAACATCCTGTACAAGGCTATAAAAATATATATAAATATATTTTATGAATGAAACACCCTGTATTAAAAATATGATGTTTGACAATTGGAAAATGGTATCTTAACATACTGAGTACGAGGGTAATCCCAAATGTTAGGTGTCCCATTTTTTAGACATGCAAAAATCTGTTTATTTTCTATAATATTACATCATTTTAAATTTAAAACATTTGTCTATTTTTTAAATAATCCCCTTTTCGGTAGATGCATTTTTGTAGATACTGTGATTATTTCTGTAGGTTCAAGTAATACCAGCTCTCCGCCATGTCCTTGAAATAGCACATACCTTCTGAAAACTTTATATTTTCCGTTAAAATCCTATATGCGGTGCTTCGGATACCTCAGAAACCAAAATGCAGAGATTATCCAGAGTGATGCGACCATCTTCATAGCTGCTTTCCTCAGTCTTTGCTACTGTCTCCCGCTCCATTATTCCCTAATGCTTTGGAGATTTTACTTTTGAGATTAGCATCGTTTTTTAACAATGTTCAACACCACATAAAATAGTTTTAGCCAGGGGCGTAGAAAATGTGGAGGGTGAAGTTACCTTGACCTCTTGTAACACCCATTGGAAAAATTGACAAATTATATCACTATCTATTGTTAGAAATAAAACATAAATTATAAAAGAAATATAAGATTCTAACTTATAGCGAAAAATATGTTTTCCCTTTGTATCCATTCTATTGTTGTCATAAGAAGATTTTTGGTAATTTTGAATAATATACATATGTATATAAAAAAATAAAAATTGTCTTTCTAAGTAACCCCATAGGAAGATCTAAAGGTGTAATATCCGGAGAACGGGGTGATCACAGAATCGCACTATTTTGAACAATCTAACGGTTGTCCAATTCAAAAAAGTAAATCAGGCGTCACGTAACCG